>JANRMT010062812.1:6280327-6316358 GCA_026402145.1 Polypterus bichir lapradei
TATCTATCTATCTATCTATCTATCTATCTATCTATCTATCTATCTATCTATCTATCTATCTATCTATCTATCTGTTAACCATGTTGGGTCAATCTTATCCTATACCCTAAAAGTCCCTCCGCAAGCCAGGAATTCTGTTACATAAAGCACATCACTAAAGTTGAAAAGCATATTGCTAGCACAATGAAAATTCATTTTGTTTGTTATAAAGAATCTTGGGCAACCAGTAAGTGTGCAGCATTAACATGTATACTGTTGCAATAGTGATATTACGCTTCATGACTTATGGTTGTCATATGCTAGCAACACAGCTAGCAAATGGTACATAAACTTCCACCAAAAATATCAGTGCCTAAAAAAACAAGAAGGCACAAAGTTTTGAAATAATTGCAAGGATATCAGAATAGTTTAAGTTAACAAAATAATATCAAGTAGATTCCTCCCAGTTCAAAACCCCTGTTCAAAAGAAAATATCTGAGATAAATTAAAAAGTGTACAAAATCTTAACACAATACAAACTATTTGAAGTCATTGTGGGGCTTTCCAACTTGTTTTTGACTCCAGTTTACTAGGTAAGGTGGCCTCTCCACTTGACCACTAAAGTAACACCATGCACAGCCCATCTCACCTATTGACTCTCTCCCCTCTTCATTCTCTCTTTTTGTTCCCCCTCTCTCAAACCAAAATCCTTCCCACTCCAGAGTGAAAGTGCTCCTGACCAGGAGCCTCATGTATCGTATATCCCACTCATGTTGAGATGGATAAACCTGGTGTAAAGCTACACATATTTTCACAGCAGTCTCGGACCATGTTACACATGTTTCTGCTCAGTGTTGTAAATGGGCATCACCAAGTGTCAAAGCATTGCTACTGTTTTTATATTCACATCCATGATGTGGGCTTTATCAAATACACCAAAATTAATTGCATACAATTTACAAATTTAAGGCACTTGATTGTAATCAATCTGTAACAATATAATAATGCAAAAATGGCCAAACTATTCCAACTACGATGACTGCTTTAGAAGACATTGCAAATGGAAGAATTAGAAGAGAGTGTGTAATAAGAGATCATACTGATTTTGTCTCCCATGATGATGACTGGCTTCTAAGTTGATTTAGATTTCTAAGACCTATCCTCTTGGAGCTGTGTCCTGAACTGTGGCTAGCTTTACAAAGGAAAACTTTGAGGAATTGTGCTCTACCTGCTCCTTTGCAAGTTCTGTCCAGTCTCTGTTTTTTAGCCACAGGAGCTTTTCATCGTGAACTGGTTGACCGATCGTGTATTTCTCAGTTGTCACTGAGTTGTGCCATGCCAGCTGTTTGGGGCAGTATTATCCGCTTGTCATCCAGATATATAAGAGTTCCTTGTACTGTGGTTGAACAGGCAAGCCTCAAAGCACAATTCGCAGCAATGTCTGGTTTTCCAAATGAAATCGGAGTGGTTGAATCGAACACATTGTTATAAACTCACCTTCAAAGAATGAATTTGCTTATGCAAATTGATAGCATTTCACTCTATCAATGTGCAAATTAACTATGATGAGAAAATGTGTCTCAATAATGTCGTAGAGAGATGGCCTGGCTCAACTCGTGATTTATTCTTTAAAATAGTGTTGAGAGCAAATTATGTTGTCTGTGATTGTTAGCTTCTCAGTAAAACATTTAATATTACCCCTTGGTTAAAATTGTAAGTTATCTGTATGACGTAACCATATAACATGATTACTTGGGTGACAGCAGGTACCCGCTGAAGACATGTATTCTCACCCTACTCACCAACAAACTGACTGAACAAGAGCGACTTAATGATGACCTCCACTCAAGCTAGGGTGGTAGTAGAACATACTATAGGAAAGCTTAAAGGCCGTTGGCACTGCCTGGATAAAACTGGTGGAGTGCTGCTCTATAGTCCACAGAAAGTGTGTTGCATTGTGCAAGCATGAAGAGTGCTGCACAATGTGCCACACAATCATGGCTTGCCCATACCTGAAGAGATGTGGTATGATGAACCTGACCATGACTCACCGAACCAATTCGTTTAATTTGTGGTCATTATCATAGTGCAGACTTTATATTCCTTAGTTCACTGGCCACATCTCTTTACATTTCACAACTCCAGAACACCATCCGTTAGCACATGGCCAGATGGTCGCCCTGAGGTTTCTGAGAAAGGGGTGTGTGCACAGCCAGTGCCCGAAGATAAGCTCAGCACAGCAGCACCATCACTTTCTGGAATAGCATCCCCAGCATTGGGTTTACCTTTTGTAATATTGTCTGAAACAGAATTAACAGTAATTAATACAGCATCTGCTGCCTGCTTGTTTGTCTTATTAAATATTCAAATTATTTACATGGCCACACTAACCACGCCCCCTCCTTAAGCTGCAACTGCGGCAGTTATTTATTTAAAAATGGCAAACAGCTGTGGACCTCACTTTACCACAAGAAGAGTTTTTTTTTTCTTTTTTTTCTAAAATAATAATAGCATTTCATTGGGAATAATTGATTCATCATTTGCAGTTCATTTCAATTTCTACTTTCATTTAGTTATTGTGACACATACAGTATGGTGCATTCAGTTACTTACTTTGTACACCAGTTATTTTTTATTTCAGTGTTACAGCTTTCACAGTTACATTTACTTTAGTTAAGAAGTAGTATAGAGCATATTTGATTTTTTTTTTGGTGGTACATAAAAGGTTATACAGTTCTCATTCATTAAACACCAGTGCAAGGAAAATCAGCAGAAAAGTCAGACATAGTGTTTTCTCCGATTGGTTAATCTGGAGACTGAAAGCAAGCAGTGGCTTACATAAATGTACTACTGCCTGTACCTTCATAATAGGTGTTCTGTGGGGGTCAGCACACAGAGGGATGTCTGTGTCCCCTGCCCTGAGCAATTCATTGCAATTACCTGATGCCTCTGTAATAAATGACTCCAGAGTTAGCATGTACTATGTGTGGTGCGAGCTTAACTAGTTAACAATTAACAGGGAACAGGAAAAAATAACAAATGGGGCAGAGGCAGGAACAAAGCGCAGACGTTGTTCTAACAGCTTACATCTACATGATTTTAAATTTTGGCAAAAGTAGCAGAGTTTCTCTGGCATATTAACAAATCATGAAATGTTGTCAAATAAATTTAGGACGTTGTCATTAGGTTACAGTGTGTGCTTGTTACCTAGCAGCTTCTATTAGACAGCAGCCTGTTCAGTTTTTAAATATTGCATGTGTTTTCGACTTGCTGTGATATGGGATCAGTAATGGCATTCCTATATTACTGTGGGTCATAATCATAATTTTTAGATTCTATTTGGGAAAGCTATTTATTGACATGCGTTAATATTATTTTGATAAATTATAACACACTCAGCAGAGTGATGCTGAACAGTATATGACATGTTTGCAACTTTTTTAAGGAAATGAAATACTAAGAAACATTAAAAGCTTCTTGTTTCAAAATTGATTAGACATTTATGTATTTAATTCATAAGTTGATGATGTAAAAATTTCTTTTTTGGGCAATTCTTGCTTGAAAGAAAGAGTAATAATTTAAAGTGTGTCTGTTGCCTTTGGATAAGTCAAGTAAGGTTAACTGCTGCTTAATAGATATCTGGAACAAAATGTCTCCCATTGTCATTTAATATACAATGGCATTCCTGTGGCATTTTATGTGGGAGTTAACTTCAGATAGAAGAACAATCCATGGCTCTGCAACACTTAAATCAAATAAATTACATTTTGACCATGAAAGTATGTCTCTGGTAAGCTGAAGTAGTGAGGAAAAAATAAAGCAACTCTAATCTGGACTGTGGACACTTTTGTTTCACTTTTACGATAATACAGCGTTTCTCAACCTTTAAGTATTTGTGACCCGAGTTTTCATAACAGTTTTAATTGCGCCCCCCTAACATTTTTTTGAAACCCTAATAAAATGTATTCCTGTATTTTTTGCTGCCAATACACCGCTACAAGTTTTATTATACCTACTTAACTTTTATCGACATTTATCTCTATATTTATTTTTCTAGTATCAGAATGTAGTTTAAGTTAATTTGCTTTGGTTTCAATAGATGTATTTTTCATATTTTCGATTCTTGTTTTCTTTTTTTCACATCTTCACACCCCCTTTTTTGTTACTTTGCAAACCTCCACTATAATACATTTAAGATTTAGCAAATCAGTAAAACTGCAAACATAAAGTTAAAAAATAATTCACTATTTAATTAATTGAGCAGTATATGTAATTTTTACATTAGTAGAAGGTTAGCTTTGAATGTATTATAACAAACAGTTTTGAACCTTTTTGTCTAACTTTCCTATAAAATGAGATTCTGAATCAGCAAATCAATGACATTTTCTAATGATGGGAACATTATTAAAATTTTGTAACAGGAATTGTCACTCTCATAGTGTTCTAATAATGCCTAGGAGGCCAAAGTATAAAAAGATAGTGTTTTTGTTAACCAAAAGAATTATAGAGTGGGATACCCAAAAGGGATCAGATCAAAAGTATCAAACCATCCTAAATCTGTCTTGTACCCCTGTCTTCCTAACTGGGACCCTGCAAACATGACTGTTACGAAGAACACAGGAATGTTCAGCCCAGCAAGACCTTACAATCCTATCCACCTAACTCCTCCAAAACAACATCGAGTCAGGTTTTGAATTTCCTTAGAGTCCTGCTCTCCACCACACTACTTGCTCCATGTTTCTATAGTTCTTAGTTTGAAGAAAAACTTCTTAATGTTTGTTTCCAACTGCGACCCAGTGTTCTTGTTCAACTCATTTTTTAATTAAAAGTCTTGATCCACTGTACTAATTCAATTCATAGTTTTAAACACCTCAATCATGTGTCCTCTAAATATATTTCCTAAAAACTGAAAAGGTTCAACTCTTTCAGATTATCGTCATAACGCTAACATCTCAGTCCTGGAATTAGCCAAGTTGCTCTTCTCTGGACTTTCTCTAGCACTGCTATGTTTTTTTTTATAGGCATTGGGCCAAAACTGCACAGAGTACTCTAGATGAGGTCTAACCAAAGTGTTATAAACCTCTCAAAAGTCTTATAAAGTAGTGCATGAATCACTCATTTCCTCAACTCTTCTGTTGCCCCCATCTTTCCCTCTCTTCCTCTTGCCAGATTAGTGCTTGCCTCAGCTCAGCCCAAATCACCATTTGCCATGTCCCAGAGACATTTTCAGGATCAGGTTGGCCGCCCGTATGTTCTGGAAGTTCTTCTGGTGGCCCTTTGCACCACTGAGTCTTTTATTGCCTTTACAGAGCCAGATGCCTATGAGATTCTTTGGTTCCACCTGGCACCATTTAACCTACATCAGCCAAAAGGGTCAGGCATCCTTGGCATCTGCTGCATCACCTGCCATCTAGTGCCCTGTGAGAATTTAATTCCCAGTCGTCCATCCCATTTGTTTTATTGCATACCCCTGCCTCTACCCCAACTGGCATAAGGTGCATGTACAGAACATGTCACTACTACCAACGCTCTTTCTTTGATTGTAGCATGATGTTGTATATCATTCCTGCCAGTGTATGCTGTTCTCTCATTTGCAGTATATAGTTGTTCAGGTCCTATCTCTAACAGCAATGTCTACCAGGCCACCCATCACAACATATATGGAAAGTGACTAAGACAGCATTTCAAATATTGAAAAACAGTAATGGTGGGAGCCTCTTATAACTTAAAGGTGGCTTCTTTTTATTTAACTCAAAAAGGTAAACTGCTTTGCAAGTAGCCTGGGAATCTTAATGACATGAGTTCAGGTCATGGACCATGATGACCAGCAAGCCAAGTTGTGATAGTACAAGGTTTAGGCAGCAGCTACTGTGCATACCAGCTCAACTCAAAATATGCAAAAATAGAAGCTTTATTAACAATACATGAAAAGTTCAGTTTTAAAGCTGATAATTAAAAACATGAATAAAGTCTTAGCCATCAATTTATAAATTTAGTTTCTGAAAGGCACAGGTCTACCATTTATCAAAGCAACACATAGAAGGTGTGGTTATAGGCATGAGGCAAAAGAAGAATCTAATAAATGAATTGGTAAAATTAAAATGTCAAAGGCAGCAGTTAAAAATTTCTTTTATGTTTTATTTTATCACCAGCTGAATCCTGAACTATTGGCCTGGGGCTTATGTCTTCTTGCAGACATGTCATCTAACTGAAATGAATTCAACAGAGTGGGCTTGTGGTCAGCAATACTTGGGGTGTCACTTGCAACACGGTCACTCAAGGGTCTCAATGTGCCCATTCCAATGCGTTTGTCAAATGTGCTATTTAAATTCATTGCGTTTCTCATTCCAACAAATGGCATATACACACTATAACCTAATGAAGGAAATTTGAAATTGAAAAAAAAAATAAATAGCAAGTTCAAAAGACTGATGGAGGAAGTACAAATCCCATTACTATCACACAGTGGGAAGTCGCAGAAAGTATGATTGTGGGGCTCTCAGTCTCAGTCTTAGGAAACCAATGTGCCCTTTTTATAGTTGTAAATTGATTTTTTCTTTTATTTGTTCAATTTATTTGTGCTCTTATTTTGCTACATGAATGAGGTCAGATCACCACAATGTTTAATAGACTGGAATAAGATTAGTACTCCTTCTACCATTCTTTTTTTTTTCCAACTGGCCGTCCCCTGAGGCTCTGCCTGTGTAGTAGTGAAACAGGACAGCGAGGAGGACCCTGCCCAGCACCCCACTCTTGATGTCATGCTTCCCCTTCCCTTCGACCTGCAGCCTCTGTCTTGGATTAGTGCGAATATATCTCTCCTGCAAGTGAACTGTGATTCTTAGCACAATGAGAGAAGTCGCAAAATCAATCGGAATGTTCGAATAAATTATAGAAGAAAAACGATGTAAATTTGTTAAGTAGTTCTCTCGTGAAAAGCAGACAGACATACGGGTTATGGTGGTGCAGTGGTAGTGCTGCTGCCTTGCAGTATGGAGACCTGGGTTCGCTTCCCAGGTCCTTCCTGCGTGGAGTTTGCATGTTCTCCCCGTGTCTGCGTGGGTTTCCTCTGGGTGCCTAAGGAACCTATTTCTGACATTTACTTTGGATCCAGATTTACCAGAAAAAGTTATTAATTTCTATGGTTATACCACAACAACATTTTGCTTTTTTATGGACATCGCCTTATTCTATCAATGACATTCATGGATGCCAGTGTGATGGCCCCCAGATTTCCTTAGGTTTGGGCTATGTAGGTGTTGTCCCTGATGCATCCATATAAATATTGCCAGCTCATTTACATTGTATCCGATATTGGATAAACCTTGTTGAAATACTTTATTAGTGTTTTTCAGGTTGGGGTCATTTTATGACTACTCAACTACGATTCCTATTTCACTCTTTTTCTAAGGCCCTTTTTTATCACCTTTTTTCTTTTTTTCCATTTCCTGGTGTTCATTACTTGTGCATCTCTGGTTTACAGCTAACTCTTTGTTCCCTAACTGTCCTTTAGACAGAACAATGAAAAATATTTGCAAACATTACTATATGTGTTACCTTTAATGAAGAATAAACCTAAAGAGAAAACATTGCTTTTGAGTCATTATTCAAATTAGAAAATCCTGGTTACAACTTTATTTTTACTTCTCGATTTAATAAAAGAGGCCCATTGGGACTTTTATGGAAAACTCCCAAAAGTCAAGAGCCTTGGGCACCAATAATAGAAAGGAAATGGAACTTAGTTATAGTAAAACAAAAGCAATTACTACAATTAGTTGAAAAGCAATATTACATATGACTTATAAGGTGTCAGAAGAAGTTGAACATCAGGGGCAGTTTACTTATTCTTTTTGATGTAATAACTAATAAATTTACAATCCTAGATTAACAATCGAATAAAGCAACTAAACTTAATATAACAACAAATCAGCAAACAATATGAATGATTACAGAGCAAAGTTTGGTTTTTTTTTTCAGTCACTTAGGCAGATGGGTTTTCAATTGCTTCTTAAATACATTGAGAGAGTCAGCAGCTCAGATGGAGGTGGGCTGCTCGTTCCATCAACTTGGAACCACACATGAAAAGAGTCTGGATTGAGACTAGATACCACGCAGACTCAGAATCACCAGACACTGCTCCCTGGCAGACCTGAATGGGCGAGCAGGAGCATAGCACCTCACCAGTTTCTCCATGTACGCTGGTGACGATCCATTGGCTACTCTGTAGGCAAGCCTCAGGGATGTGAACTTGCTGCATGCTGCTACAGGGAGCTAGTGTAACGACCTGAAGATAGAGTGACATATGCCTCTCTCGGTTGGTTAAATACAAGATGGGCCATTCCATTCTGGAGCATCTGCAGCGGCTTGATAGCACATGCAGTTACTCCTGCCAGAAGTGAGCTGCAGTAGTCCAGACGCAACAAGACCAAAGCCTGAACCAGAAGCTGTGCTGCATATTCCATTAGATAAGGTCTGATCTTGAAGATGTTGTGCAGCTTGAACCTGCATGAATGGGAAACAGTAGAAAGGTGGTCAGAAAAAAATAGCTGCTCATCAATCATCACCACAAGGTTGCGCACAAACTTGGCAGGTGTTAGAGACAGTGAGCCAAGCTGTACAGAGATGGGGAGTTGAAGAAACTGGCTGGCCGGGATCATTAGAAGCTCAGTTTTTGCCAGGTTGACATGTAGAGGGTGGTCCTTCAACCAGTATGAGATATCAGTAAGACATGCAGAGACTCTAGCTGATACTGTATTTCCTCATCCTTTATCCTGGATGAATATCCCCCCCGTGAATCACACTATTGTACACTGATGTCATGTAAGTATTATACATTTTTGCCTGCTGTTATCATCATGCTGCATCTTCATGGGAATCTCGACTGACTTCACGCAGCAAAGCCTGGTTAAAGCTCGCTAAGCATGTCTATTTCAAAACATTGACTGTTGACTTCTGGAAGGAGGAGCCATAGCTCACAGCACTAAAAAGACAACATATTGAATTTTTAATTGCCCTGTGTTCTGAATTAAGTGTCTGCATGCCTATTTGCAGTAGACTGCTCAATTTGAGAAGCTATTTTCTTAGATATCCTCTATAGGATTTTTAGGTTGACAAGAGCCATCTTAAAGTTAATTAAGACGTTCAAATGTAGTTCCAACTTAACGGCCAAACCTTCTGGCTTGCGTCACACCAGGAGGCTTGGTCAACATATGGATCCGTGATGGAATCAATGATGGCTCCCCCTGGGGAATTGTGGATTAAAGCAATATCCATGTATAACTAAAATAGACAGCACAATTTAAACTTTACTGAAGCTAACTATTGCATATGAAGCAGCTAGGGAATTTAGAACCTAATCATTTTAGTCTGGAGATAATCAGCAACATTTGGGTGGAACAGATGGTATATGGAAAAAAAGTCCTACAGAATTGTAACATCACAGCATATTCTTTAATTATGCCAGGCATTGTCAATTTAAGCAGGGGATAGGTACACACACCAGAGCAGTTGCTATCTTAATAGATACCTGTTGCAAACTATAAAATTACAAAAAAGTCCTAAGTGTGTGCCTTTTAAAAATCGAAATGAACAGATGGTGAACTAAATAGGGCAATTCAACAGTTCTGTTAGTCGAATGCCTTTGCTTTTGAGTGATCCTTCCTGTTTATTACATTCACTGAAAAGGAAGGGCTTTAAATGCCATGAGCCATGAAGACAATTAATGGGAGGATCTTATCAAAATCACAGCTACTGCGGCCATGCATTTTCATTTTACTTTCCTACCACAGTACTTGGTCTACTAGGCTAAAAGGTGACAATTATGTGTAGTTCAAAGTTGTATCTGAGAAAGAGAAAGAGAGAAAAAAAAATGTTCTTATCCTCTCACTCCAGACTTGTCAGTCTGCCATTAAAGCACAAAAAGACAAGTGCAATAAGATAATGTCAGATTAATAATTTTTCACATATTAAAGACAAACTGTTATGCAATTGATATTTTTATGCCACTGAATATTTACCCGTTTATAGTAGATAGGCGGTTTGATGTTGTAGGAATTAGTGCGCCACAGTCCTGAGTTCAAACACTAGTCTGGCAGCTACCAGCATGGAGTTGGCATATTCCTCCTGGGTCTATGAGGGATTCTTCTGGGTCCTATGGATTTCCTTCCACATCTAAACATACCTCTTAATGATGTGGGTGGAAAATTGGTTTAAGATAAGTGAGTGTGGATGTTCAATGGAGTGGTGCCCTCCCAGGTCTGTTTCCAAAATTGTGTCAGATGCAGTCAGGCCACATTTTCCTATTTAAGGTTAAGTTTAAGGTTCAAGGTTAACTTTATTTGTTTTTCAAAATCATACACAGCAAAACAAAACTGTGTCATCCATCCGGTTAAGACAACAAAAATTAACAGGAATAACAACTAAAATGACAAGACTAAACAACCTAGAATCACCAACATATTGTACAGATACTGTTCTATTTAATTGTTTAAGAGTCTACTGGCATGTGGGACAAAACTTTTATGAAATCTCACAGTGCTGCACCATATACTTCGGTACTGCTTGGCAGAGGGCAGAAAGGCAAAGAGTCCATTGTGGGAGTGAGTGTGGTCTCCAAAAATATTGGTGGCCCTGTTTTTGCAGGGTCTTCTCCAGACATCCTGTATGGTACAGAGAGATGTCCCAATGATTTTCTCAGCTGCTGTCACCACTCCTTGCAGGGAAATCAAGTCTGAGGTGGTACAGTTCCCATCCCAGACAGAGATGCAGGTGGTCAGTACACCATCTATACTGCCTCTGTAGACAGTGGAGAGGGTAGGAGGTTAGCACTCCTCATGCACCACAGAAAGTCCAGTCTCTTCTTTTCTCTCTTGATGAGGAAGAAAGTGTGTTGGGTCCAGAAGAGATCATTTGTTAATATAGAAGGGAAGTTGTGTGACATGGTTCATTATAAAGTCGACAGTGATCTGCCTTGTTTTATTGACATTCTAGTAATTGTTCTTACACTAGTCCAAGAGATGTTTGAACTCCTCTCTGTAAATCATCTTGCCATCATCACTGATGAGCCTATCACTGTTGTGTAATCTGTTAACTTAATAATGTGTGTTGTGCTATACTTTGTGAAATAGTCATGTGTAATTAGGGTGAAGAGTAGAGAACTCAAGACACAACCTTGGGGGAGACCAGTGCTAATAAGAATGGTATGAGTGTAAGCGATTTGAAAATTACGTGGTAGCTGCAATGGATAGAAGCTGACACGATGCAACACTTGTGGACTTATGGGTATTTCAGACATGCACTGTTTAGAACTCTGCCTTTAGTCTAGTTGAAGCAAAGGTCAAAGGAACATGGACGCTCCACTGTGGATTGCACCATTGTTAAACAATGCGCCATACTGAGATTTCTTTGGGAAGATAAGTGAAACCTGTTGAGATTCACTGAAGGATGTTGGCTTGTGCAGATAAGTAAGTTCTTTGAGTACCCATCTTGTGCAAACTTTGCGTTTCCACAAGTCATCAAGCACTATGGCATGTGCAGATCCACAGCTGATATCCAAATGCACAACAACTGTGGGCAACATAATCTGTTGATCTTCTGTGATGAAACCATTAGCCAATGTTAAGGTAGGTTCATGTGCACATTGTTGGTTGTCAAGCACACCAAGCTTCGTTGGTTACAGTTGTTCTTCCCACTTTAAACCTTTTACTCATCCATAATCTTTTCATTGATTCATGCTGTTTTTACTTTCGCACCAAATCAACATCCTTCTGTGAATTTCTGCAGATTTCACTCCGGTACATTGTTCAACAATGATGCAGTCCCTCACCAACCATGTTCATTTGACCATGGCTTCAACTAGACTAAGAGCAGAGTGCTGTGCTGTGCGTGTTTCAACTACAATTAAGCCATCACAAACGTGTTGTATTGTGACAGCTTCTATCCGTTGTGCTTAAAGCGTAACTTTCATAATGTGTTTACTTTTTCATTTACCCTTGATATGTTGTTTCCAACTCTTACCTTGATAAGTGGGTAACAAAATGGATTGAGTCAGTCAGTGTCCAACCTGCTATATCCTAACACAGGGGTCCGCTGAAGGCAATCCCAGCCAGCACAAGGCGCAGCACGCCAGCCCACCGCAGGGCACAAACACACACATCACACACTAGGGACAATTTATGATCACAAATGCACCTAACCTGCATGTCTTTGGACTGTGGGAGGAAACCGGAGCACCCGGAGGAAACCCACGCAGACACGGAGAGAACAGGCAAACTCCACGCAGGGAGGACTCCTTATTGCGCCACCGTGCCACCCCCAAATGGATTGAGTAATATTTAAATAACTCATAAAATAACAAACTAAATAATATTTTCAAACCCATCCTGGCAGCATTGAGCATAACCAACCCTGACCAGGTTCTCAGTCTATTTCAGGGCCCCAACTCACGCATAGCTACACTCATACAGACATTTGTGTTTTGTAGGTGTTTTTATGTTAGAAGTTATTCCTTTTGTATTTTTTTACAGGTAATTGTTCATCACATTTCATTATTCAGCATTAGTAGTTTTTAGAGCCACTATATTCTTTGCTTACATTTTTTGCTATTAACATCCATTTCAATTGTAAATTATGTTTTGGGCCGTCTCTGTCACCATTTTGTTTTATGCACATTCGCTGCGATTTTGGATGCCCGTTGTTAGGATACGTAATGGTTATCATGGGTGTCCCTGGAGGTCGTGACACAATATGGAATGAAAGGTATTCCAGGGGAATCCTTCCCTTTTCAAGCTGTGGACAAAAAACTCTCTTCAATCGCTTGCTGAGTCATTGGTGCTTCATTGTTTTGTGTATTGACATTTTGCTTTTTTTATTCACTTAGTATTTTCCTATTTGTTTTTTGCTTTGAATACTTGGTTTTCTTTGATCTCCGAGTTATCTGCTGTCACATCCTTCTACTGGTTACTCCAAATCTCATCTGCCCAGTGGGCATAACAATTTCTTTTAAGTTTATATGAAACATTGGTTTTAAAAATGAATGTCTATAGCAACTGTGTTAATAATCTGCATTACAAAACTAATGATGATAGATAGATAGATAGATCGATAGATTGATGAGCAGCATTAACTGAAATACTTTTGCACCATAAAAAGCAGTCCACATGATAAATCCTAGTTTTATACTTTCCATTATGTGCAAATCATTTTAAGTTTTAATGGTGTTGAATAATTTTGTTATTTTGATGAAGTCCGCTCAATGCCATTTTGAAACACAATGTTATCTCAGTCACTGCCATTTTATGTTCATGTTACATTGGCACAGCCTTGTTGTTTATGATGTTCAGGCTGGTTCCTGCCACACGCCCAGTGGTAATGGGACAGGCTCCAGCTCCCATAAACAAGAAATGGATTTGAAAATGTTATGTTATAGTTACAAAATTACACCATGCCAAGTGTAGAGCCTGCAGACTGAGTGCTCCTTTTTTTTCAGCTCACCTTTTCCAGAATAAAAATATTATCGAACAAGCTTGTATTTTAGGCTTGCAAGAGAATGTCATGTTTTAAGGTAGGGCTCTTTAACCTTCATGCAGTGCATTTGAGCTCTTCTATTTCTGTCAGCATTTCAAGCTCTTAACACTAAGATAGTGACAGACAATTGCATGCCAATTGTTCCCTTGAATAACATCCTCTCAACAGATCCGTACTTGAAAAGACTCATCATTAGAAAGAAGGATGCTTTGTTACATTGATAATAATTTATCACAAGGGTATGCCGAAAAATACAAGGAAGAAATAAAAGTATCAATTACTTTTCTAAGTGTAAAAATAATGTTAACTTGAAAAAAATAATGCTGACTGTAAGTGAGTCCACAAATCTGGGGATGGAGAGTACTGCTTAATCCTGAAACATTTCCTTTCAAATGGAAAAAAAGGAATTGTCCTTATCTTAGCAATTGTACATTTCCCGTGGACACCTTTGAGAACTTACAAAGTGCAGAATATTGAATTTATGCCTCCTTATCAATCCACCCATCATTCAATGTGTGCCATTGTTGAAGTACACTTTTTTGCTGTTAACAATTTCAAAGAATAAAATTCTCTCGAATCTTAATTGCAATATTTATTAAATGCACTAACACCACTCCTTTAGCTAAAGGCTGTTAAATTTGGCAGTACATATGTAAAAAGATACTAGTTCATGACCGATGAATTCAATCTTTTAATTCTGTGTTGCCCCATGATTTAGTTGTTCAAGTACAAGTTCACTAGTTCATTGCCTCACCGAATATGTCGTCTCACCTGCCAGTACCCCATAATATGCTGAATGAATGATATGTAAATCTCTTTGGATAAAAGCTATGGAAAAAATTCCCCTGAATTCACTCATCATCCTGAACAGTGTCCAGCTGAGATGTGGTTTACCCTGGCAACACAGAATGTGACACCAATGACCCCCTACTATCTTTATTAAAAAGACTTCAGTGTCCAAATGTCCAATACTTCCAACACTGAAATACTGCATTATATTATGTATTGGAAAAACACTGAAAGGACATACTTTGAGCTGTGCAAAGGCGAAAAAAGGCTACACTACATTTAGTGTAGAAGCATCAGATACTGTGTAGGTCTTCCACTCTCATAAATTAAGATCGGAAAAGAGTCAGAACTAGGTAATGGGAGAATTCTCCAAAACGGTGTACTGCTTATGTTCCCAGAATGCATCACAGATACACCATTTAACACTTACAACATAACCCTTGTGTGCTGCCCATTATATCTCTCTATTATAAAAAAAAATCCTGGAAAGGAAAAGCAGGGTGACGAGATGTGATCTTCTCGGAAGTTCTCGGAAAGACACTTAAAAGACCCTCGAGACGCAAACAATATCAAATAAGAGCTCGGCCAGCAAAACACTCAGTCGTGTAGAGGCACGTAGCACACACAGATCCTGTGCTCTCAGCAAATATAAAGCGTATAAGGACAATACGTTCTAGATGAAACATCAACAACTAAGCAAAGAAGAAAGAGCAGCGCGGAGAAAAGAGACCTAAAAGCGTTGAAGAGAAAAAAAGGCAGATAAGAGATTATGAAAGCAGTGGAATTCGAAAGGGTCAAACAAATAATGGCACGATACACATGCAGAGAAAGGTAAAGAATATGAAAGCAGTAAAACTCAAAGTATTGTAGTGTCCCAGCAAGGTTGAAGCCTTTTTCGTTTTAAGTGACTGTTAGGTCCGATTGAGGGAGGGTGGAGTACAGCACGGAAGACTGATAGAGGGGTATTGATTGAGGTGGTAAGGTGGGGGTGAGACCCAGGGGATGAGGGGTTGGAGAGGGTGCTAGAAAGTTGTGTTTGGTGTTATGAAGTCTGCGATTGTTCAAGTAAAACTTTTGTGACACTTTATTACGTCAGTTGCTACAGTATCAAAAAAAAGATAGTAAAGATCGCATTAGCTCAAACAAAAGGAAACTAATCATCAGGACCAGGTGTAATTGAAAAAATAGCAGGACAAAGCGAGGTCAGAAATAAAAGGCAAAGAGCAGAAAACAAAGTCTTTTCGTCTTCGCATCATTCAGTGCACAAAACATAGATTTACACAATAATGGACCAAACGCTATGAAACTCTGTGGTCCCGCAACAGTTAAAGCAACGACAAGTTTAATTTCAAAGAAAACAAAATTCGGTCAGGTGTATATTTATGATCACGGAGAAGTGATGCAAATTTTAACAGGTGACAAGAAAGGTAATGTATATATTCCACGAATAACATTAGACGCCAAAGTAGATCTTGATATGCTATTTGTATTAAAATGTTTACAGTTTCCCATGAGAATAGCTTTTGATATGACAATTTACAAATCACAGGGACAAAAATTAGAAAAAGTCAGATTATTTATTAGAGAAGCAGAAACAATATTCATTCATGGTCAGTTATACATTGCGTTGTCACAATGTGTCTCCAAAAACTGAATCAAAATTCAATGCGATCTTGAAGGAAAAGTAATTCCAAATATTGTTTTTAATGAAGCTTTAAATTAAAAGTGCAAATAATGAAATTGAAACAATTCCAAAGTAAAAAAAAGCTTTTAAAATTGTATATCAGATTACCCGCGAGAGACACTTTAACTTGCTCTCATCTCTTAAAACAATGATAAGCGACAAGCAAAACACGCAGCTCGCAGCAGATGATCCGACCACTTCTCCTTGCATGCGTTCCGCCACGCTCCCCCCCCCCCCCCCCCCCCCCTTTACAAT
The DNA here is from genome assembly GCA_026402145.1 of Polypterus bichir lapradei. Lineage (NCBI taxonomy): Eukaryota > Metazoa > Chordata > Cladistia > Polypteriformes > Polypteridae > Polypterus > Polypterus bichir. The sequence goes on from JANRMT010062812.1 coordinate 6,296,559, forward strand.
GCGAGCAGCAGAGACACGAAGTTGCAAAAAGGACAGCAGCTGAGCAGGCTTTAAAATGATCGACGGGCAGCGCGACAGCAGCTGGCCCCCCCTTCACAATGCAAGCAGCGTTATACGTCCTGCGAGAAAGAGATTTAACCACGCCGGAAATAAAGGACAAGTATTGGTTTTACAACATCACGCGAGACAAGGCAGTGAGCCATCATTTAAAACAAGTCCACGGACATCTAACCTAGCAGTTGTTGGATAGCTTTTGGCAGACACACATCACGTGCTCCCAGCTCTTAAAACAACGACATGCGACAAGCAGAACAGGCAGCTCGCCAGCAGCAGAAAGACAGCAGATGATCCAACGGTATCTCCTTAGTGTGCATTCTGCCGCCCCCCCTTCACAACGTGAGCAGCGTTATACATCCTGCGAGAAAGAGATCTAACCACGCCCAGGGCCGTAAATAAAGGACAAGTATTGTTTTTACAAAAGTTTTTAAAGTAAAAGTGAAAATAATGCATATGTAACAACTCCCATGAAAATAACAATCTGTTTAAATTTTATATCCGGTAAAGTTCCCATTCCAACTTATAAAAAGATTTGATAATAAAGGAAACTGAATAGCCATGTTTACTGATAAAGACTACAACTTCCTGAAATTAGAGATTAGAGATCTTCATTGTCAGATACACTGTAAAAGTCTTGTAATATATAAATAAATACAGTAAACCAAAACAAGTAGAAGAATATAAATACAAGAATAAATAAATAGCATAAGTAAATAAATAAATACAGTAAATAAGAAAAGACTTAAAAGGGTAATATACAATGCAGTTACACATAAACCAGCATGTGGGTACAGTACACAGTACAGGGCAGGTAGGATCAGGTTGCTGGGAGTTTAGTGACCTTATGGACTAGAGGAAGAAACTGTTCCTGAAGCAGGTAGTGAGGCCCTAAAAACCGGGGGTGAGCTGAATGACTGTCATTAGAGATGATGAATTCAGCTCACCACAGATATCTGGTTGAGTAGATGATATGAAGGTCAACCCAAATGATTATAGAAGCTGAACAAACATTCCTTTGCAGAAGTTTGTGATCCTGGCACAGGTATACCTTGTCAGGATACTTTCAATAGCACAAAAAGTTCACTAGTATGTTGGTTCCCACTCTAATGTTCTTTATCCTCCTCAGGAAGAACAGCCTTTTCTGAGCCTTTCTGTGTACACAGGTGGTTGATGATCAGTTGAAAGGAAAACAACAAATCTGCTGTCACTCTGGACCTGACTATGCAGGCTAGTCTGCTAGATATTTGTGGTATGGCTTGTCCATTTGCTCTGTGGAAGATCAGCCCTGGCACAGACAGGCAGACACCAATTGTTCAAACCTACAACACGTTTACAGTGATCCCTCGCTATATCGCGCTTCGACTTTCGCAGCATCACTCCATTGCGGATTTTAAATGTAAGCATGTCTAAATATATATCACGGATTTTTCACTGGTTCGTGGATTTCTGCGGACAATGTGTCTTTTAATTTATGGTACACGCTTCCTCAGTTTGTTTGCCCAGTTGATTTCATACAAGGGACGCTATTGGCGGATGGCTGAGAAGCTACCCAATCAGAGCACGTATTATGTATTAAATAAAACTCCTCAATGATATACGATATGCTTCCTGTGCAGTGCTTCGCACATTTCAAAGCTCTAACAGCCCGTATTGATTTTTCATTGTTTGCTTTTCTCTGCACCTGATGGAGGGAGTGTGAGCAGAGGGGCTGTTTGCACAGAGGCTGTTTGCTTAGAAGATATGGATGCTCCTCTAAAAAATGCTGAAAAGACTACCTTCACATTGATCCCTTCATTGCCACGGCTTTATCGCGGTGCTTCGTTTACTTAAAAGCCCAACAGCCCTATTGATTTTTGTTTACTTTTCTCTCTCTCTGATATTCTCCGCTCCTGACGGCACTCCTTTGAAGAGGAAGACATGTTTGCATTCTTTTAATTGTGAGAAAGAACTGTCATCTCTGTCTTGTCATGGAGCACAGTTTAAACTTTTGACTAAAGGGTGTTATTTCATGTCTAGAGGGCTTTAATAATGTTAAAAAACGTATTTAGAAGGTCGTAAACAGGTTTTCAATGCTCTAACTGCGAAAATATTAGATTTATAAATAAAGAATCCTACTTCTTGGAAATTAATTTATCTGTCTGGAGCGGATCAACCGCTATAAACGAGGGTTTACTGTATAACTGTGCGGAGAATATTTATAAACAGTGTGGGAGAGTTTCTAAGGGCTTAAAATATATAAAAATAACCATACAAACATATGGTTTCTACTTCGCGGATTTTCACCTATCGCTGGGGGTTCTGGAACGCAACCCCCGCGATCGAGGAGGGATTACTGTATTTACATTATTTATAGTGACAAGTCTCTCACACAACCCCGTGCCCTTTTCACCAAACACCCCAAGTCCAGACCGTTCAATGTCCAGACTCCCTTCACCACCTCCACTCCTCTTCTCCGAGCTCTGTCCTTTTCCACCCGACTCGAGCTGACGACTGGAGGGAGGCAGCCCTTTTATGTACACCCGGACATGCTCCAGGTGCCTCCTGATGAGCTTCCTGCGGCACTTCCTGGTGTGGCGGAAGTGCTGCATGAGCACCCGGAAACACTCCGGATGTCCCTGGTAATAGTTCTGCCAGCACCTCCGGTTGTGGCGGAAGTGCTGATGTCCAGGGCTTTACAGTCTTCTGGGCGCCCCCAGGTGGTGACCACAGGCCCCTATACAAACCAGGGCGTACTCCCTCTCCTTCTCAGCATCCCGGCTGGGCACCGCTCCCAGCCACCCGCCACAGCTCACTATTCCATTCTATGTTCTGAACACTGAATACCCCCTCTGCCTCCTATCTCTCCCTCTCACTTATTCTGGCTTCCCTTACTCCTGCCAGCCAAGCTGTTGCCAAACGCTGTCCTCCTGACTAACCTCTTTTCTTTCTCAAAGTTGGCTTTAAACTTCTTCCTGAAGTTTCTTTCATGGTTGGGCAGACTTCCCTGTGTTCCTGTAGAGCAGTGGTTTTTAATCTTTTTTATCCTTGCAACCCAGTTTTGCTTGATGATGATCCAGGGGAACCATCCGTCTTGTAGAATCTCTGACAATTGGTCATCATCCCAGGAATGATGTTGAAATTCCCTTGTCCATAGCAAGGTATTCTGAAACCTTTCAAGACCTAAAATGAGTTGTGACCCATATTTCAAGAAAAGCTGCTCTAGAGCCCTCTGTGTGGTATACATGAAATTCCAAGAATGTATTTTATCATGTAATAGGATTTTCTCAGATAGGGAATTTAATTCTTAGCGTTTATTTCACATTTTAAGTTTAAATTAAATAGGTCATAGTTTTTACTCTCTTGGTTTTTCATTATTTACGTAATGTCTTGGTCCTGGTCATGTAGTCATGTTATAGTGCTTGTGATATCAAACCACACTACATATAACTATGGCATTGATTGCAAAGTTGGGTTATTCCACAAAAAAATCCTTTCTTTATTAGTGGTAGTTCAAAACAAGTAGGCCTTAGTGTCGGGTTTTGATCTTCTGGGATAGCTCCCTCTAGTGTGGGCGATGACCCTGGAGCAGACCTAGCACATGCTGAATGGATTATATCTCTTGGCTGTCTTGGTTACACCATTCCCCATGGAAATATGGAATCTGTTATAATAAGAACTATAATCTAAAATAAGAACTTTTAAAATCACATATAAAACCATAAATAAATAACCACACAGTTCATGAAAGTCCTTTATTCTCAGTCCATTCAGGCTTGGGGTTGTGGGTTCCATTATCAAACACCAAGTCCTCCTGTTGCTGTCTATCCACCTTCATTCCTCACTGCAAATAGTCCATCCCAATTCCAACACCACTTGTGGTGCCCAGTGGTGCCCTCAGCCTTGGGCTCATTCCTTTCCCTGAGACATCATTAGTCATAACCGGGTTGTAGTAGTACGAATGAGAACACAAACAAAAAGTTATACTGCAAAGTACACAGTGTTTTTTTATTAATAATGAGGATGACAAAACCAATAAATAAATCCATATCAAAACCTAGATAAAACCAAGAATAAAACCACGCTCAGGTTCACCGTTCATCCAATACATCCCCAGTGCTCCAACATCTTGTCTCTACTTGTCAGGGCGGGGGGCTTCCCCTAGAGCTGCTCCAGGAATGACCCTGTAGCACACCCAGCACATTCTTGAGGGATTATATTTTTTAGCTACCTTGGGGACACCTGGAAATCCCCCAGGATCAGCTGGAATCTGTAGCTGGGGACAGGGAAGTGTCAGCATGACCCTCACAAGGAAAAACGGTTTCAGAAATGAGATGAGCTGGGTAACACTGCAAAAAATGCATATGTAGAAAGTACACAAAAAAACTTTAAATGGGAGTTGTTTTGCTTTTATTTAGCAAAAAAATCTGCCAATCAGGGAAATAACATTTACTTGACAAGATTTCTTAAATTAATTCAAATAATCATACTGTAAATACAACTTTTATGATGAGTCAATAATTCTTACAATAAGCAAAAGAAGATTTAATGTCATGATATAAATACTTTTCCATTTTCTTAGATTTCATTTTTTGGAGTGTAGATGAGGAGATACTGTACACGATCACTTGGACTGAAAGGACGTCGGCAGCAATACATGTCAGTTGCATTTGGTACAATCTTCTTATAGGAAACCCGTTAAGGTCCATGTATAAGTGGCTTTTCAAATGTATCCTCTAATTTTATTTTTTATTGACTTTTAGCATACCAACACAATATACACCAATGAATTCATTAAACTACCAACAGGCATATCAGTGCTCCATCTGGCAATTATTAAATGCCTGTCACCTCTGGGCTCCCTGTTTGGCCCTATTGGTGTAGTTATGTTTTCCTTTTAGCCCTTATATGTCCTAATCTGCTTGTCCAGTTTTCATTTAATTCCAGGTAGAAGTGTTTTGAATAACACGCTAACAAAGTCGTATCATGATCAGTGCTTCAACTTTATTAATATTAGGGGCATGGCTCTGAGATGGTGACGTTGCTTTCAGGGGAATTTCTTCAATGGCAGCTACTCTCTTCAGTTCTCATTTGCACAAAAGGGAGCTCAATGGGTCTAATACTGAGCGACAAGCACAAATACCTGTTAACAATTGTATGCCATATCAGAGCACTGCTGGAAACAAAGGAAACAAACATGTTTATGCTTCACATAATTTCACTTGGGCAAACAATAACAGGAAACTTTGATTGCAGACAGTCTTTGTCTCATAAACAGATAAGCAGCTGTGTTTTCAGCCACAAGGGAAAGCCTGCATTGCAAAGGTTTGTGTCTGTTTGAATGGATTCTATTCTTGGTGCACTAATATTTGATATGAGATAATCCCTTGTGTATCAATGAAGCCAATTAAAAAAAAGATCTAATCCAAAGAGATGTTACCTCTAAATGTGCTACACTTCCACAGGTTAGTTACGAGTCTTGCAATTTTAATTATTTTTTTAAATTTGCTTTGCCCAGAAAGGGGCTTAGAGGCCACTGTGCTTCAATTCCTGTCAAGTGTGTTTTGGCCTTCCCATAGTTACTGACCTATAGATTATTAAGGTCTTATTCAGTAATGGTGTGGCTTGTCTTTTTGAACTTTTATGAATATCATTCACACACTCAAACCATTATGTTTATTTAAAACATCTAATGTAGTCATCAATATTTAAGCACAGCATATCGTCTTTATATCTTGTGCATTACTGAAGTGAAAAGCTAAGTTTTAGTGAATTGTATAATAATAATATTTTTGAGCATAAATATCTGGAGGTTTTTGTACAAACATTAAACAATGCAATTTGACCATATTTTTCTCATATCACATTTCACCTCTTGATTCTTTAATTAAAATCTTTTTCACTCTTTCTTGCTGAGACAGAATGTCTCAAGTGTTGCTGCAATTGCAAATTCACTTGGGGGATATTTAAGAATCTTCCTGGTTGCAGCTCTTGTTGTGATTGTGTTCTGTTTATAACTTTTGACTCCAGCTTGCATACATACTGTATGTGTAAATGATTATTTAAGAAATACAGTATGTTTTTGGGATCTCCTATTTTGATGTTAGCGTTCTGGTTCTTTTGCATGTTCATATCACTAAAAATCATTTGTGTCTTTTTGTTTTTTGTGAGCACTGCCATTTTGTTGTTTAGTTGTTACGGTGACACTATGGTAATTGGGTCAGAGGTCGTAGCTCGTGACATCAGCAATGTGAAAGTATGAGTGTTGCACCCCTCACTTTCTCTTATGAATCTGATGGATTTTTCCCCTTTTTGTGACTAGACAGCTATTTTAAACTTTAGTCTTTCTGGTATTGCTTTGGCTTGATTACAGGTTATCAAATAAAAAAAGGTCTTTTCCTGATTTAAGAAATGCCATATTTATGCTTTTCATTTCATCCCCATGTCTGTAATTTAAATCATTTCCGCCATTCTTTAATAGAACAGCTCTCTGCTGGAACTTTGCCTTTGGTCCCTTTTTTTACAAGAGTTGCTCTTATATCGTTTTCCTTTTGTCTTGTGTATGCATCTGCATTTTCAGGATTTTTGCCTTTAGAGGTTTAATGGATTGTACATTTTGTGGCTCCATTGACTTTGCCAGTTTTGTTATTCACTAACCTTGATTCTAATAAGTGGTAGGTTTTCTTGAACTTCTGGCCCATTTTCAGTCTTTGGTTTATGCGTTTGTAGTTTGCTTTTGACTTTGATTATTAGGAGTTCTGTTTGTTTTTAATTGAATCCGCGTTTGTTGGTTTTTGCTACTCATTTAATCTTTATTTTGTTTTTTGTTCTTATTACTCTTCCCTGTTTGTTTTGAAATGTGCATTTTTTTCTGTATGTTTTTGAAATATAATTATTGTTAAATGCAAAATAAATTTTCTTAGTAGTGAAAGTTTATTAGTTGATTCTTTTGATTTTGACCTTCCCATTTCAGTTTACTTCTGATCTAATCTATGTAGACCTTTTAGTCACTATTCTTAAAAGGAAATTCAAATCTGGCTTTTGCATGTCCGTTTAGGAACACAGCTCAGTTATGTGAGCCCCTAGTGGTGTCAACACTTGTACTCAAAGACATGGTAAACTACTTGAGCTCCAGGAAGTATTCCTTTATTTAATTTGGATAAAATCTAAGTATGAGAGCCCTCAAAAACAGTAATCTGCATTAAAAGTATGTGGTAGGGAAGTGTTTTTAAATTCTTATAAGTCACATCCTGATTCAGCAAGATTATGCCCACTGGTCTAAATGGAGACCAGTGGCCGGCATATTATGGTTTAGCAGTGAATGCTGTGAGTTTTTAAATGCAGACACTGGTCACAAGTGATATCACTTTCCACTAGGATAGGGATCGGCAGCCTTGTACCGATCCTGTTACAATGTTATTCCGCATGCCAACATAATTCTACCAATTTTGTTATACAGGTATATAGCAAATTGGTCCGGTTATAATAGGCTTCAAAAGTATATACTTTAGAAGCCCATTATAACCAGATTTTATATTATTGCTCATTCAACATTTTAAAATACTTAGGACCATATGTGAAAAGAATGTTTTGTCAATTTTTTTATGACTACATTTGGAGGCTTTATTTTTGGTTCCAATTATTTGACTAAAATAAGTAGATTGTTTCTTAATGCCAGAAACAGCCCTTTTTATAGCTTTACTTTTTTCATCAGATTTTTTAAATGTGGACGGATGCTTAATTTGATAATGTCTTACTTGACGTACGACACATGATACTTTTACAGCATAACGCACACACAGCACGATCCTTTTGAGGTACAAATCCATATTCATTTGTCCAAGAGTCTTAAAAAGTGCAAACATCAAGTTTTGGTCTCATTTTAGGGCAGTATATTACTTAATAATAACAAGAGGTTTGTTTTAACATACCACAGCCTGCATGGGTTCCCTTTACATTTGAGTAGCATGTGAACAACATAGTTGGGGACGTGGAGCGTGAACACGTGCACTATTGTATTAAAATATAATAACAAGCTTTGTTTTAACGTTTCACAGCCTGCACTGAACAAATGTTTTCCATTCACAAGTGAGTCACATACGCAAAACGTAGGTCAGGGCGCGAATGCATGCACTGTAATTAAAATATTATTTTTTACATTTAGGCCACATTTCAATTCAATCAGTGTGCCATTGAAAATTATTCCACATGCCATGCTTGCCACACATGTAGGTTGCTGACCCCTGCACTAGGGAAAGCCAGAACTAAAGAAATATTATTTTCCTGGATGGGAACTTTTTTATGTTCTGACAAAAACACTTTACATCTGCTGTTTGCATCCTTCAGGATGAAAACGGAGGTACTGACAGAGAAAGCAGTCTACCCACAAAGTATTTAAAATAAACTTTAAGTAAAAAAAACAACAGAAGTGTAATAATTTTTTGGTACAAAAAGAGAAACATTTTATCTTTGGTTGTCCAAATCGAGTAAATCCATACATAAAGTGAACCTTTATTCTTATTCAGATTTATTTTTGGCATAGTGCCAGCAAACAGAAAGTTCACATTTTTAATATAAATAATAATATTATACAATGTAGTATAATTGTATAGATTTATTTCTGCATTAATCTGCATTTATATGTATATTAGTTCTGTAATTGGTAGTATAATCTGTACTGAGAATTGTTCACAGTGCTCTGTGCCTGCACTCAGTGAAGAGTGCTATACACGGAATAAAGTTGTGTTGCATTGTATTGTATTTCTCAGTACAAATTGCTCCTAAAAGATTATAATACCTTCTAGCAATTAAATAATTAAATAAAGAGCTAGTAGTAAATAAAAGAATTTAATGCATTTTTATGAATGTTGCTAATGAGTTTTTATAAAATTGTAAACTTCTGTCCTTATGATTACATTTAATCTTTTTTTATGACATTCCCTACATTCTTGAGGTGAAAATTATTCTGCATCCAATAATGACACCATTATTATCCTATATTGTGAGCCACCATTTTAATTTATGATTGCTATGCAGAAATAGACGGGGTATGCAACATGCGATGTCATTGTAACATTGGTTGAAAAATATGTGATAGACATTACCTGTTATCTGTGAGCTATGAACGATGAGGCGACATCAAAGGAGTTGAAGATGGAGGGATCAAAGGAGTTGAACCTTTTCTGTTTAAGATACCAAAGACTAAGAGGTGACGTAATCAAAGTAATTAAAATGATGAAAGGAATTAGTAAGGTGGATCCTAGCTGTTACTTTAAGAAAAATTCTGCAACAAGAGCATGGGGACACACTTAGGCATGTGGCGAGTGCGTTTTTTTGATTTGTTCTTCTTTATACTGACTTTGTGCTTTGAAATTATTGACAGTGTCTTTGGGTTCTAATTATTGGCATGGGTGAAAAGATTTAATTTGTGGTCTCAGCCTTGATCTAAATATGGTTACTATTTATCTTTGGGTCCCTTTCAGCATAAACTGCCTTTTTTCTACCATAGGCAGAAAATATGTTAGGTTGTAATTAGAAGGAATTTAGCAGGAAGCATCAACAAATTCTTAATCTACATATGTTGACAAACTTCCTGAAAGTGAATTTTGAATTTTTGAAGTCTGTTTCAGGTTTTGAAGGTATTCACCTTGGCAGTTGTGCAATCCACTGATCTGGTTAACATCATGTGGAGGTGCACAATACTATGTAGGTCCCCAGTTTGTATCACGGAACCGACTTACACACAGAAAAAGCCACATCAAGCCTTTATTTAGTTGCCGGTTAATCTAAGAAAATTGAAGAACCTTGGAGGAACCCTCATAGACACTGCACCACTGTATTGCCCCTAGAAAAAGAGTGATTTTCTGTAACAGTGACATATACAGCACAATGCTGTGCTATCAAACAACATTGTGACTGAAGGTATACAGCCATACTTTGTGGATATTTGCACTTCATGATTTATTAATCCAGCCAAGGTTTTAGTTCTGTACAGGATTTACATCAAACTGGAGGTTCTACCTATCTTCTGATCTGTTGACAGCTAGGCTTTGAATAATTAAGTATTGCAATGTCTGTAGATCAGCCTGAAAGAGATGCCGCTAAGGTATGCTCAGACTGTAAGAAGGGGTAGAACCTTCTTGTGAAGCCAGCCATAAAAGAAGCTCATACAGGGTGTGGAAGGAAGGGGGGAAGCACTTATCGATTCAACACTTAGGAGGCACCTCTCTTTTGCTAAAATTGATTGTCCTTGGTTTAGGGTTTTTGAGAAGTGTAGGAAAGATACTGCTTTGGATCTGCATGTGAAAGCCTTGGTGTCTTTGGCCCCATGTGAGAAAAGGGTGTCAAAAGCAGACATGGAGGAGAATGGAGAGAATTGGGTTGGGTTGGACACACCAGTGGACTCTCATTGTAGGAGCAGCATGAGATGGAGTGATGGTGTTGAAGTGTAACCAAGGATGGGGACGTTAAAGGGCCACATACCACCAGGGGAGTTTGAGTGTATTCCTGGGTCTCTATCTCTCCCTAGGTCATAACAGTATGTCTTTAACTTGCAAAATTGGGTTTACGTTTCTGTATTGTAGTATTGATTTCATGAACTACAAATTCTGAAAAATGTGCAATCATCACAGAAGTAGAAGTAGAAAATTAATTTGTCATTTCTTATTTTTGGATATGTTACAGCCTCTACCCCAAAAATAACAATTGGTTTTCTTTCTTAAAGCAAGGAAAGGTGAAACAGCCAAGCTTAAAACGTGATTGTGACTGACCAGCTAAATACCAAAATCTGCATTATTTGTTAAAACATCATTAGTTACTTGATATTCTTGTAACATTTGCAATATGAAGCAGATATATAAATGTTTTGTGCATTATAGGCAATGGTTGACTATAATTGTTCTGAAAAATAAATAAAACTATTTACCATATATACTCAGGATTAAGTTCTCCCCATTATAAGTTGGGGCTTGATGTTACTGTATAATTTCCAGTATTTTATAATGTCAGTCGTATAAGTCGAATGCGGAAAACTCACGCTATTGGTCCAAAAGATTATGATATGCTAACGCCCACCTGAGAGAGTAACCGTTGAGCACACTGCCTTTTTTTCCTATGTATTGTGCCTATGTGACCACACGGTAATACCCGAACTATTCCACAGCAACGTTTGCACTCTTTTGTGTTTTTTGTATCTCACACCCTCATACACCTTTATTGTTAGAGCATCCCTTATCTACGATGCAACGCTCGATCAGAAGAAAATATGAAGCTGCTTTTAAATTAAAAGTTGTTGAATTGGCGAAAGAAATTCGTTACTGCTCTGCTGCAACAATATTCGATGTGTCTGAGAAACTGGTGCGAGATTGGAGGAAGTAAGAAGATGTAAAAAAAAATAAAAATTACAGTATATACTCGCATTTAAGTTCTCCCACAGATAAGTCGTGGCTTGGTTTTACCGTATAATTTCCGGTATATTATAATATCGGTTGTACAAGTCAAATGTGGAAAACTCACGCTATGAATCCAAGATATTATGATATGCTAACGCCCACCTGAGAGAGTAACCACGGAGCACACTGCCTTTTTTTTCTATCTATTGCACCTACGTGACCACACGGTAAAACCCAAACTATTCTGAAGCGAGATTTGCACTGTTTTGTGTTTTTTGTATCTCACACCCTCATGCACCTTTATTGTAAGAACATCCCTTATCTATGATGGAGTGTTCGATCAGAAGAAAATATGAAGCTAGTTTTAAATTAAAAGTCATTGAATTGACAAAAGAAATTGGTAACTGCGCTGCTGCAACAAAATTCAATGTGTCTGAGAAACTGGTGAGAGATTGGAGGAGGCAAGAAGATGTAAAAAAAAAAATTACTAAGCCCCACACACTCACCTCGCAGATGGCGTCTCAACCCGCTTCTATTAGCAGACGAGAATTGTACAGAATTCATATCCAAACAAATCAATTTCTTCCTAGAGACAAATACATCCTCAGAGATTTCTGCAGGAATACTCTGGGAAACTCTTAAGGCCTTCTTAAGAGGACAGATTATCTCATATCTTTCCCACAGAAATAAATTAGAAACCAAGAAAGCAGCAGAGATAAAAAGCGAAATTACTAGAATAGATGAAGAACATAACAGACTACCAAGCGAGACTCTACATAGGAAAAGGCAGGCTCTGCATTCAGAACTAAACCTATTGACAACTAAAGAAACTGAACAACTAATTTATAAATCCAGACATCATTACTATGAACATGGGGAGAAAGCTAATAAGCTTTTAGCTCAACAAATTTACAAGCAAGAAGTGCGCAACGCAATCTCAGTAATCACCAATGTGAACGGAGATAAAATCATCGACCACAAAAATATAATGCACACTTTCAGAGACTACTATAAATCCCTATATACTACTGAGTTTAAAGAAGACAATACACTATCTAATGCATTTCTGGATACATTACAATATAGACAACGTCTTTGCATCCTATGAACAATTACATTCCAAATTTAACATTCCAGCTACACATTTCTTTCACTATCTTCAAATCAGGAACTTTGATAAACCGAACCTTCCAGATTTTCCTCATCTTGCACCCTCATCCATGCTGGAAAAAATATTGCTGAATCTCAAGGACTCAGACACCATCTCTGCAATATATAAAATCATTTTACAGTCCCTCCCTTTTCAAAGATCCAAGAGGACACTGGGAAAAAGATCTCTCAATTAATATATCACAAAAGGAGTGGAAAGTAGCAATGCAGAGAATTCACTCGAGCTCCATATGTGCAAAACATACAATTATACAACTCAAAATTATATATCGAGCACATCTGCCTCGTCTAAAACTCTCCAAAATGTTTCCAGGGCATGATCCAACCTGTGAACGCTGCAGCCAAGTCCAAGTCTCACTGGGTCACATGTTCTGGGCCTGCACCAAATTAACATTATTCTGGACCAAAATGTTTAATTACCTCTCAGACAGCCTTGGTCTCACAATCCCTCCAAACCCATTAACAGCTGTGTCTGGGGTTCTTCCAGATGGGTTTAAAGTGGAGAAGGACAAACAAACATGTGATTGCATTCACTGCACTTTTGGCATGCAGACTTATTCTGCTAAACTGGAAGAACCCAAACTCTCCTCTTTTAAGTCAGTGGGAAACAGATGTGTTATACTATTTGAAATTGGAAAAAGTCAAATACTCAGTAAGAGGATCCGTACAGACTTTTTTCAAAACATGGAAGGATCTAATCAGTAATATTTTAAAATAAGCTCTTAAAGCACAGAGGAAGCAATTATTTCCATATTTCTTTGTCTTCTGCATTCATCTCTATTGGCTTATCAAATTTATTAATTTAGGTATGTTTACAAGCCTTAAATTTCACGATGTTTGCCTTGCTCTCTCTCTCAGGGATGGAGATCGATTTGTCCTTAATTCAATTTTTCTTTTTGTAAAAAATTGCTTGATTTGTATGTATTGCAATAAAATGAATAAAACTTAAAAAAAAAAAATTAAGGATCGCATTTTTGAACTGGCATATAATTCAGGGTCTGATTTTATGATCGTTTTTTCGGGTTTCAGGACCCGACTTATATGCGAGTATATACGGTAAATAAGAATAAAATTAAAACTAATACGTGATATAGTAGCAAATGCATTCTTACACACAAATATTTTCTAGAGTGCTTGTCCTGGTTATGTTAGCAATGTCCATTCATTTTCTTAGCAAGTGATTAGGTTTACAGAGCATAAAATGCAATAGAGGACAGGGGTAGGGTTGGACAAGACTCTACAAAAGAATGGAAAAGGTCATTTTGGATAGGCAGGAGGTCAAAATGTATTCTAGTTGATAGAGTAAAAGGTTGAAACTTGGGAATGGGTGAGGTACGGCCAGATTGACACAAAGGCACTTTTTTCCATTTAGGCCACTAGGTGGCAGTACAGAATCATAAGGGCTGGCATCATATTGCCCTTCAAGTTTATTAAGATGCCAGAAATGGAAAAGCTTAAGAATGCAGTAGTATCAGGGACTAACAAAGGAATCTGTGGTTTGGTGGCCCTAACACTTCACACTCCCGACACCAAATTATGAGCATGCCCAGAAGTGAACCCAGGAAAAGAATTAAAATCACCTCAGTCTGGCAGACCAATGAGTGCCGAGGGTGCTTTTCACATTTTATGTGAAAAATACCTAAAAAAAGCACCAAACAGGGAAAGTAAACTCAAACTTAAACAATCCAAAATGTAGTATCAGCAATAGTAATGAGCATTTTAGCAAAACAAAAGTAAACTAACGTGAATGGCTTTAAGAGGTTTTATTACAATAAGTATGATTGTTATTAGAACTTGACAAAGTAGAATGAGCTACAGATAGACCAAGTCCAACTAGAGAAGGAAGTCTAGTAATGGAAAATGCTACAGCAAAGATCTTTAATATTGCCCTTCGATGACAGCTGCCTAAATCGCTGTAGCACTTGAGGTCAAGTTTTTTAATACTGAGCTACATCCTCATTAAATTGTAAATATTTACCAATTACTAGGCAGAGGGACTAAAGAGAAACAAAAAAATGGATACAAACCAGAATTGTCCTCTCCATCACAGAGTCTCGTGCATCTCGGCGCAAGACAGGAATCAAATCTCCCCAACAGGTACGCTTAAGTAAACTGTTATAATCTGTCTTTGCTTTTAATTTTTCTGTGATAGACTTTAAAAGGTGTAAGGTGTATTGGGTGTGTGACATCACTGAAGCATAAAGGTCAGCCTGGTGTTTCTTCCATATCTGAGACTGTGGATAAATCACAGCTCTTGACTAGCAATTTTTCTTTTCTTGTAAACTACTGTTTCTGGTTTCTGTACTGGTTTTGCCAACATTGATTTTTTTTAATTCTCTGGTGAGGACTTTAGCTTTGTTTTCTATTACCTCTCTTTTCTTGATCCATCCCTTCCCTGTGCCAGTCTTTTAACATAATATAAATACCTTTGTTGGGACAATTCAGTGCTTCTAGTTAACCTAACCTGTTCATCTTTTGGTTGAAAACCAAAGTACCTACTGTATGCTGATTCACAAGGGACAATGAGAAAAAATGAAAACGACTGAAAGATATGTTTTAAGTAATGAAACAGGACAAGGTCAAAACCATTAATCAAACCAATCTCTCTTTGCAGCCAAAAAGGGAAACCAAAATTCAGAAATCAAGAGCCAGAACAAGAAGTCAAAAAATAAAAGGCTTTAGAAAATAGTAAAGGCAAAGTTTCTCCACAAACCTTAGATAGGGAATAGCTGCTGGAGGCAACCTTTTAACTCCTTCACATAAATGAAGCCTGACCTCATGACCTTTGTGACCACACTCTTGGCCAGCAGGACCCACATCTGGACGATGGGAATCACAAAATAACAGCACTCACAGAACTCGTTCAAAAATATTCAAATTTAATTTACATTAAATGCAAAAACTAACCTCATATTCATAATCTCTAGTCCCAAAACCTCCAAACTGACATACAGAGTGAATCAATTGATATAGAGTGAGCTGCAAAAAAATATGATAAAACTGAATGATTATAAGAAGACTTAGAGAAGACCTACATGGACATGATGAAAAGGTATAAATCTCATTCAGTAATAAAATTCAAATCCAGGTCAATAAGACTTTGAGAAGGTAGTCTGACCAACTCTGCCCCTGTGCTGCCATACAAAAATGTTCTTATTTTAAAATATAAAAACTGAATCTAAAAAGCATTTATTAAATATATAAAACATTTGTGCATAATCAGTTCAAACATTATTTTATTAAAGCCTTTTAGGCAAGTGCTGTGGTGAGCTGGGAGCTGTCCCTCCACACCTGAGCATTCATTTATGTCTGCCTCAGACTTTTAGTGCTTTCCAATCCAATGCCTTATTCTTAGATTTACAAGCATCATCTGGAGAAGTCCAGGCTGAAACTATGTGTCTGGAGGTCATTTAAAAAATAATTTCTCCACATATGAATACCAGTTTCCATTTCCGCAGCTCATCACAAACAGATGATGGATGCTTTTACGTGAGGAGGAACCGTCATTAATAATGCACTGGACATTTGGGGTTATCTTTTTGGAGAAGGTTTGTTTGGTGATCACTTTTTTCCTAGAAGATTGTTTTAAAAGCTGCTGGACTGTTTTATATTAAAATATACACTGTAGCCATTGCTAAGTTGTGTAACTCATATCTACCCTGCAGGAGACTGGCTGGTGCAGTACAAAGCTTTGTCTTATTCATTTTAAATAAGGAGAGTCAAACCTGATAGAAATGGGATCACTTCTTTAGGATTATCTAAAAATAATTAAATCAGTGTGGTTTAAAATATTGTGCATTTGTGTATGATTTATTGTACATTTTAGCAAACTGTAGATTAGAAAACAGCAAAATCCTATTTTAAAAGAGGATACTAATTGCCTTTTTTCGGGGTGGGGTGTAATTAACACTTGTGATCAGAGAAGTTTAGTACATGTAAATATGTGTACAATGTGTGTTAAGATTAATATCCATATACCACATTGGGTCTGTGCTGAGCCATTTTATTATTCTAGTTGCTTTTTTAGTTTATTAAATTGTGTTTTTGGAAATGCGTTGTGTTCTTTAGATAGAATTAAAATTAACATTCACCCATCATACCCATCTACTTCAGTTTAGGGTCCTGTGGGGCTGAAGCATGTCCTGGAAGTTTTAAGAAGAAGGGAACCACCCTTGAGGGGTACCAATTAATCACACACACTCCCACACTATTATCTTGACAGTTAACATGCATGTCTTTGGGACGTGGAAGAAAAACTGAGTTTCCTGGAGGGAACTGAGTGTAGACATGGAGACATAGGTGTAGGATCGAAAAGAACAACTATGGAGATGTAAGTTAGGTTTACCACCCTGTTCTTATGTTGTCACATCTGATCTCACTCTTGGTCATTTGACTACATTCAGTTTTGGCATGAGTAATGCATGGTCTGCAATCGAAATCCAACACATGCGGAGAAGCCACTAAGTGAAATGCAAGATGTTTGCTTTGCTTTTAGTTATGGCACACGATCTTTGACATGAATTTAAAGGTGATACACTTTTTAACAGAAATCTAGCAGTACACATTCAAATTATATTCAGAAAAAAAAAACAATGTGGAAAACCTTTATTTCTTCTATGCAGAAAGCTGTTTAGGTCTCTTATAAAACTATACTGTGATCAACTTAATCCAATTCAAGTTTGGGTGGGCAGAGTGAAGTCCATGCTATGATCCACTCTCACACATACACGCTGGCCCAGATTATGGTTATCAGTTAAAGTGACCTGCATGGGGAGGACAACTGGAGCAGATTCAGAAAGAATGAGCAAACTTTACAGGAGTAACATCCAGGGCATGGAATATGAACACACTGCAACACCATTCAGCCTCTTTAAAACTGGCAGCATACAAAGATAAATTGGGAAATATTAAATCAAGTATGAGAAATGTGTTGTACTGAAGCATGCTAGGCAGCAATTCCAATTTTATCATTTCAGACATTCAGGTTTTTGTAGTTAGCTATTCAGGAAACATTTTTGCTTCTAGTCACGAGATAACAGTAAAGGGAAACTGCCACGAGGCTTTTTCGTTAATTAGAAATGGCACATCTGTCTTTTATTTTATTTTATTATGTTAATATGATATTGCTTTTTTGCAGCTAAATTGAAGCACTTTGTTCTCTTAATATTATAGTTGTTTGCTTATTTGATATTTGAGAGCTTTAGATTAATCAAAAATATATAGTGTATGCAACAAAAAAGAGATGTGCACTGCTTTCAGTCAAACATACATGTCGATTTACATAACTGCAAAATTAACTAAAGTCTAATGCTGCTCATGTCAAATTACATTACATATAGTTATTGTTAAAAGACAGCATTGATCTGATGATTTATACACACAACAATAAGCTTGAATTTGAAATAATGGTTTCAGATATATTGAGTAACTGCACACTAAAGGATTGTGCATTATTACTAGACATTTAGAGACCAGACAGTTTTAAGTCAGGATTGCTATAATGAGTAAATGTCAAAATAAATTCATATTTGGAATAAAACAGTTCTACTGGCCAAAACTAATACGTAGACTTGTAGATTTTCACCCTCTTCATCATTTTCCAGGAGTCATGCTGGTGTTATGAGGCTAATAAGGCCTAAGCATGTTCACCCAGTACCAGTCGTCTAGAGAAACGCTTCCCAATCAGTTTTATGAATACCCCCAGTCACTACCCTCTTTAATTCACTTCTGTTATCTTCAGTCTGAATTTAGCCAATCAACCTCTCATTGAGACCTTGATTATCTAAATCA
Organism: Polypterus bichir lapradei; assembly: GCA_026402145.1. Classification (NCBI taxonomy): domain Eukaryota; kingdom Metazoa; phylum Chordata; class Cladistia; order Polypteriformes; family Polypteridae; genus Polypterus; species Polypterus bichir. The sequence continues at coordinate 6,314,942 of JANRMT010062812.1, forward strand.
GGTATATAGAGAGATGAGAGCTGCTAGTGGCATAGGTTAGAATGTGGATGAGCTAACCGCTCCACGAAAAGCAGCTTGAGAAGATGAGATGAGATCACATGATTTGGTCAATGAGAAATCCTATATTTACAGCTATAGGAGATCATTTAATCCTTTATAAGAAGGAGCTACTTAAGAGGAAGTCAAAGAAATATCCCAATCAGCACCGTAGTCAGTCATCACAGTAGTACAACATATAGCTGATGATTAGCCCTATCATACCTTAATTTTTTTTTAAATATCCGGCAGTATGCAAAAAAACCCTTTGGTAAGTAGAAGATCCTGTTTTACTGTTCAGTGTTGTCTGAACATTGAAATTTTACTCTGGTACTCTGAAATATGCAATAAATAAGTTATCAGTTAAAAACAAAGCAAAGTTGTAAATGGGAAGATAAAGATACTGTTGTTGTAAATAAAACATGAATCAAAAATCAAAGTCACAATTTCAGAGCCTAAAGATCAGCAACCAGAGAAATCTTTAAACAGAGAGAAACTAACAAAAAGTAGTTTTATCTGCAAAGCTCTGATGGCAAATGAATGCCAGAGTATTAACCTGTCAGCAAAACAATGTCATAGGTCATCTAAGGCCACATCCATGGCAATCAGGAGTGGCATCCTAACAACAGAACTTGAAAAATGGCTGCACCTTTCATGATACAATATGGCATCAATGGTGGTTCAGATTAGTTCTCAGCACTTTAAATACTTATGAGTTCAAAATCTAACAACAAGTTTAGATTCCTTGTGCTAAAAACCCTAAGAGTACGAAAAATCCATGGAAAAGATGGCAAAACATTTTTAAAAAATGAATAATAAAATCAGTTTATGAGACAGTCAAGTGACTCGACAGCTGTATAGGCCATATCACCCAGTCCTGAGTAAGAGAAGAAGGCCAAAGAAAACACGGAAGAAGTGGTGATACCTCCTGGCCTCTAGATGGCACATCTTCCAAAGAAGGCTTCATGTTGAATTATGCTCCATTTGTTTAGGCAGTCAAAAAACTACCATCAGTTTTTGACCTTATAGATTTCGCTGAAGGGTCAGGGTCCCATGGATAACAGAAGGTGCTAGGCTCAGCTTTAATCTAAAGTTCCTGTTAAGAGTATTGGGCTGCCAAAGACCCGCAAGCTAATTTGCTGCAGGACAGGAAGTAGCACCAGGACAGGAAAGAATGCCACCTCTAGTCTGGAAGATGTTGAGTTGGAAAACAGGCCAAGAAAACAGCTGGAATGGTGGAAAACAGATATATTAAGTCAGACATTGTTGGGGAGTGGTATGGGCAAGAGAGAGGTTTATTGATAGAATTATGATAGAATGTGTGCTATTTCATCAGATAGATAGATAGATAGATAGATAGATAGATAGATAGATAGATAGA
>JANRMT010062812.1:6316368-6391945 GCA_026402145.1 Polypterus bichir lapradei
AGATAGATAGATAGATAGATAGATAGATAGATAGATAGATAGATAGATAGATAGATTTTATGGGTTATTGAATGGCCCAAATGTGTCATTAGTGTTCAGAAGACATTAAGAAGGCTAACAGAATGTTAGGTCATATAGCACCCTGATGTGTGGAGTACAAGTCCAAGGAGGTTATGCTCAACCTTTATAATACACTGGTGAGACCTCATCTTGAGTACTGTGTGCAGTTTTGGCCTCCAGGCTACAAAAAGGACATAGCAGCATTAGAAAAGATCCAGAGAAGAGCGACCAGGCTGATTCCAGGGCTACAGGGGTTGAATTATGAGGAAAGATTAAAAGAGCTGAGCCTAAACAGTTTAAGCAAAAGAAGATTAAGAGGTGAAATGATTGAAGTGTTTAAAATTATGAAGGGAATTAGTACAGTGGATCGAGACTGTCCTTTTAAAAGGAGTTCATTAAGAACACGGTGACAGTTGGAAACTTGTTAAGGGTAAATTTCGCACAAATATTAGAAAGTTTTTCTTTACACAAAGAATGATAGACACTTGGAATAAGCTACCAAGTAGTGTGGTTGACAGTAAGATGTTAGGGACTTTCAAAACTCGACTTGATGTTTTTTTTGGAAGAAATAAGTGGATAGGACTGGCGAGCTTTGTTGGCTGAATGGCCTGTTCTCGTCTAGAGTGTTCTAATGTTCTAATTTATCCATCACGTCTTTTTACACCTTCTCACCTGAAAACTACCACTTGAGTGAATCTAAAGCTAATCGTCATCTTCAGTGCTTATTAAACTTAGTAAGTTATTGTTAACACACAAAGGGTAGAGGAACTGTGGCAGAGCTTAGTTTACTTTAGAGTGGCATAGCCCCACTTTTTATCTCTTCATGGACCAGTTATATCCTATCAATGTGTTGTTTCAGGTATGCCACTTAATCTGGTGGTAAGTTTCAGGGACTAAAATCTGATTCAAGATGGTCACCATCCATTATTGGGATACCAGCCCGTGGTAGAATAAATTTGTTGGAACATTAGAACAGTCTAGATGACAACAAGCCATTCAGCCCCACATAAAGCTCGCCTGTATGATCCACTTAACTCTTCCAAAAACCGCTGAGTCTAGTTCTGAAGGTCCCTAAACTCCAGCTGTCTCCCACACTACGTGGTAACTTATTCCATGCTTCTATGGTTCTCTGTGTGAAAATCACACAAGCTAATTGAACTTCTCAAGTTAAATTAATCTGCACATCGTTCTCTTAGAGTATCCTTAAAAATTCCATACTCTAGGGATAGTTTTCAGACCAGGGTTTCAACACAGGTCACTGGATGGGTGTGGCTGAACTGTGAACAACAGTGCCATTGTGCCACAGAATCTTAAAAGAATATATTTTCAAATATAAGTGAAATGCAATACTTCTAGGCCAGGAACATTACTTGTCAGCCATATTTCTCAATTTGCAGCTGTGCTAGTCTGAGTGACTTTTAGTGATTACATATAATACCTCACCTAGGACTTTACAGCCTTTTTTGTCTTCTCCTATTACTGTGCTTTAAAATGATCAACATGTGCACACTCTTGTGGTTTAACAACCAATCTGAAAACTTTAATTAACTAAGGTTGGGCATATGGGAGAAAATGGATTGTTAAAAGCTTTGTAATTGTAAATTGAATAGCTGCTTTGCATGAAGTGAAAAATTAAACTGAAAAACAAAACCAAAAGTACAGCCTCGTTGTTCATTGTTGCCATTAATGTGACTGCAAATAGGATCCCGAATCAGATTTCTACAGCTGAAGATGCAGAGCCCATGAATTTAATGAGGAGTACTCGAACAGTACCAACACTTTACTTGAAGGATTCCAACTTATTGATACTGTGCCTGTGCTGTATTTGTACAACCTGTATGATGTAAAGCTTTTTTTTTTGGTTGGAAATTACAGCTTTTTTTGTTACTATAGCAACTGTTCATTTTCCAACTTTCTTTGGGTGGAAACTGAAAAGCTTCTCACCCAGAAAAGAAAGATGTTATTTAACTAAATAATCTCTCATTTTTACATGAGGTCAGAAGGAGACTTCTGTAGAAAAAGATGTCCATTTTCTTTCTTATCTCTGTAGATTATGAACTAAATGAAAAACAATCAATGAAATGATTTTTAAACGTCAGCTTTTATTTGACTGGAATTTCATTCTCACATCAGGTTTCACAAGGCAGATCTTCTGTTAAAATAATACAAAAAAAAAATACCAGCTGATTTCTGCTTTTTATAGTGTAATTGCATTTGTTTCTACTGCAGCGATGATCTCATGGCAAACCTCAAAATATACCTAACTTCTTTTTTCTTCTAAAGCTGAAGTATTAAAGATTACAATATAAGGAAAACTTATTATAAGGTACACTATCTTGGAAATTTATCTACAGCACCCCATAATCAGATAGATAAACAGGCAGTGACACATGAGTGTGTTTGGGAGACAGCTGAAGGACTTGTGATGGCAATTGTCCTCCGAGCCAGGCGTTGGCACTGCTACTTAATGCCTTCTGTTCTCCACCCTCTGCAGAACAGAAGAGTGACATTCGTACCATCTCTGACGTGACGTCCATCATTCATCCTCCGGGATGCACCTCTATCTGTCTGGATCCCATATAACAGGCTGCCACTCCATCTGGACTCAGCCTTACCATTGACTCACATCTGCGAAGACTAAATGCCATTACTTACTTTTGTTACAAAATCTACAATATGCAGGGATCACATACAGTACATGGCTGAACTCGATCTGTTTTGTCTCGATCTTATAACAAATAGACAAACAGACAGATACCACCTTATTTGTCCAAATGGGGAAATTTAGCTTTTTACTGAAGCTTAATAACTAAATAAATAAATATTGTTATATTACAACAATCAACAACCTCCCTCCCACATATACACCAGACTGAATAGAAAGAAAGAAAAGCTTCTAACTCAGCTAAATGTAAAAAGAGCAGACAGTTACCATGAGGCACTATAAAGGCATAATGTCATCGATATAAAGGAGCCACAGTAGCTTTTCTTGATGCACTTCTGCTGAATAATTTGTTGGCTAAAAGTCATCAATACTAGCATGGCAGGGAGAGGCTGAGCAGCATTTTTCATAATGGCCATGAGTTTTGTCTTCATTTTCTCCTCCACCACTGCTACTTCCAGTGGGTCGAGAGTGGGTCCCATAACTAAGCCTGCCTTCTTAACTAGCTTCTTGTTTCAGTGGGCCTCTCTTGAAGTGATGTTACCAGCCCAGCACACCACAGCATAGAAAATCACACTGGCCATCACAGAGTTGTAGAAGATGTGAAGGATGTCATTACCCACATTGAAGGAACCCAGTGTCGTATGGAAAATGAGTTTGCTCTTGCTGTTCTTATATGGTTCCTCTGTGTTACGAGACCAGTCCAGCCTGTCATTGATGTGGATCCTCAAGTACTTTCAGCAGTGCACCAACTCCACATGGCATAAAGGATCATTGGTTTGTTGAAAGTCAATAATCAGTTCCCTGGTTTTGCTGTCGATAAGTTGAAGACAATTCTTTCTGCACCAGGAAATAAAGTTCTCCACCTGACTCCTACACTCTGCCTCATGCCCCTTGTCAACACGCCCCCTTAAGTGCAGAATCATCAAAGCGTTTTAGCAGGTGACATGACCTGGTGTCATATTTATTGTCTTTATGTGTATAGATTGAAGTGAAAAGGAGACTGTCCCAAGTGGTGCTCCAGTGTTGCTCCCATCCACTGAGACACAGAAATTGAGTCTCACAAACTGCAGTCTTCCTGGCAGGTCGTCCATTTTCCTGGATATCATAAGATCACCCACCTACATATCCCTGAGTTTGCCCCTTAGCGGGGATGGCTGAATGGTATTGGAGGCATTGGACAAATAAGAAAAATGCAGTTCTGACATGGCTGCCAGATGGGAATATGCCTTGTGGAGAATACATGTAGAGCAAACTGCAATGGGTTCAAGTAGTCTTTCACAGGAGGACACAGATAGTCCAGTACCAGCCTCACAAAGGTCTTCATGATGTAGGATGTAGGACCCACTGGTCTGTAGTCATTAGGTGAAAAGGCGCCCACCTTCTTTTGTACTTGAATAATACAGAAGGTTTTCCTAGAAACACAATAACATTTTTTGCAACCAAAGGCTGAAAACATCACAGTGGATACCACAAAGTTGGCCAACACAGTTAGTGCTACACTTTACAATAACCCTGGAATGATAGTTATACTGGTGGCACTATCATATGAATGTCTACTAACAACCCGAAAATGCATGTGGTGATATGGTGGCACAGTGATTGGTTCCTTTTTCTCTTGGCTGTAGTTTTGGGCTCATTTTATTGGCTTGTACACTGTCTACGTGGAGTTTACATGTTCTTTCCACATTTGCACATCTTTTAGTATTTCCCAAAGACGCAAAGGTTTGGGAATACAACTTCAAAGGGGCAAATGAGGCAAGGGGTATGTACTGTATGTGTGTGACTAGGACTGGCATCCCATATAGTGCACGGGCCCACTAAATATCAAATTATGTGGGCTCTGGATCATATGATCTTTTATTAGAATACATTTCAAAACAAGAATAAGAAAAAAAATGACAGCCATTGTTCTTCTTTTTATTCTAACCTCATCTTGTTTCATTTTCTGAAACCACTTTTCCTGGTGAGTTTTGCAGTTACAGCAGGCCAAACAGGACAGCCAAGACTAATTTGTCCCCAGCTATAGATTCTAGCTCTTCCTGGGGAATATCAAGGCATTCCCTAGCCAACTGAGAGAATATTCTGTTCCAGCGTGTCCTGGGTCTGCTGCAGGGTCTCCTCTCAATGGGATGTGCCCAGGACTGATGTTTCTAGTCCAAGTAGGTCTTTTATGCCTATGCCTGAGACTAAACTGGCATCATACCTGATCCTTGCCCTTTGTCTTGCAGGTTATGAGGCCACAAGATGGTTCCACACTTTTGTTTCAGTCTGTTTCGATGAGTTGTATGCGTTGCCCAACCACTGGGTGCTCCCTAGTAAGCACCATCCCCAGGCCTGGCTCCAGGAGTGGGTTCTGGTAACCTACTGTTTTTTAATTTAAACCCTTATGAGCTTATGACCCTTCAGTCCAAACCTGTTTGCCAAGGTAGACCCTATCAGGAGCACAAAGCTCCAGAAGACCTAGCCCTGAGCAGCCCTAAGGTGCACAAGCCCCACCACCATATCACGGTTTGTTATTATTATTATTATTATTATTATTATTATTATTATTATTATTACTACACCATTGCTTCTACAGTGGCTTAAAAGCATACAAACCAAATGTATTTTAGGAAATACTTTTATAGAAACTGTAGTTCCAGTATATCCATCCATTCTCTGACCTTTTTATTAGTATTAAAATAGCTGTATGAAAATATAAATATTCTTTATGCACTCTGCTGTCTTCCCACAGCCCCCATATCTACAGTTAGGTTGATTTGCTGTTCTCATTTTGAGGCAGTAAACATTTCATCAAAGACTAATTCTTGCTATGAGTCTGAAGATGACCTTGACCAGGAATATGTTATACTAGAAAAAAGAAACAAGGGTAAAAGAAATATATACAAATAGGTACTTACAAGTGACCTTGGCATGGCAGTGGTAAGAGTGCTCTATAATCCTCAGCATTATGTTGTCTGGTGATCTGTGCTACGGGTGGCCCATGGCAAATTGGTCTAAAGAAAGGGGCCAGACAGAGAATAATCAATGCATGACATGTCCCTCTTGATAATTCTAAATAAATCAAAGAGAACCTGCTCTGAAACAGTTTGGAGAGGTGCCTATATCCAATTAGGGCTCTAGCTGCTACGATGTGGACCCACCACCCATAAGTTTTGTCATCTGTTAAGTCACTGATTGACTCCATTTTGTATAGTGCTGGAGTACATATTGTGTTTCTGGTTGAAGAGATGCAATTCATTATGTAGGGAAAATCTTGTTTTGGATGGTGAGGATTGAATGTACATAATAAAATTGGTCACTTGTTTATAACAATTTGCATGCAAACCAATCATACACTAATATAATCATATTTATAACTCATTAAAGTAAATGTGACTGTCCCAATTGTTTTTCCAGTGAAGTGAAAAGCATCACTACAAGAAAACAGCAGAAAGTTAAAGGAGCCATAACTGAACCTCAAGTCTTACTACACACCAAAGATCTCCACAATGTTATAATAAATAGGCAATTTTTTGGTTTGAAAAAGCACCATTGTACTGTATGCTATTGCTTGTGTTGCCAAGTGCTGAACTTTTGTTCTGATAAATAAAATCTAGTCTGTCAATAAGAAAGCCAATTCAAACTGCTCAGGTGGTAAGCTGAAATGCACAGTACTGGCAAACAGACAATTACATTGTTCTTTTTCATTATAGTGTTGCAATCAATTTAGAAAATGCTAGGCTGTCAGATTTGTGTTGCTGCTTTAAAATTTGCGAAACCGAGAAAAAATCCCCATGTAATATGCTGAAAAGCAGCTTTCAGCATCTGTCCATATATATTAATGCTCATCGCCACTCAGCACTCACAGTGAAGAGTTTTCATTTTTGATGCCGTTTTTTCTTTAGTAATACTTGTTTTATTGTGAAATAATAGAGTTATGGAACCGCACACTCTGTTGGTAAAATGATCTTGTCTGTGCTCACCTGTGTAGTGTACACACCATTATGAGAACAATACAAAAAGAAAGAAAGAAAGAAAGAAAGAAAGAACGCTGTATAGTTTTGCTGGTGTCTGGGTGCCATATTGTGTGCATGGTGAGCTGTTGCATGTCTGTTGCATAAAAATGTAATCCGATAGTCCGTTTAAAAAAAAAATGTACTAAATATTATTGTGTAAGCAAGTGACCAGGCAATAGACTGCCATGTCCAATGTTTTCATGAGAACCTTGAGGGGTCCTTTCATGGTCCACTTTCTTACTTAACCTTCATCTCACTGCTCACTTTGCCAAATATTGAAGAATCATGGACGTGAAGCCTATGGTTAGTTACAAAGATGAGGTGTGCTACCTACATCTTCTAGCCTCTACTGTACATCTTCAAAAGTGGAAGGCATTCAGTAAGTATTGTTAGAAGAGCAACTAGGCTGATTCCAGGGCTACAGGGGATGAGTTATGAGGAAAGATTAAAAGAGCTGAACCTTTTAAGCTTACGATAAAGAAGATAAAGAGGAGTCCTAATAGAAGTCTTTAAAATTATGAAGGGAATCAGTACAGTGGATCAAGACTGTTATTTTAAAATGAGTTCATATTTTGGAAGAAATAAGTGGCTGTTCCTGTCCAGATTCTTCTTATTTTCCAATGTCTAAGCATGTTACATAAATCGTAGGAAAGTTAATTAGCTGTTCATCATCTCTGAGGCAGTATCTCATGTGTTTCCATCGTATGGTTAACAAGATTTGTCTCTGTGATTAATCATATGTTTCATAAAAAAAATTAAGTTTGTACACTGCACCACCACCACCTGATCAAAGCACCGTGCAGTCCCGACATTGATGGGTTGAAGGCCAGAGGTTCACATGACCATCATCATCAAGTTTTTCCAAGTGAAGCCTGAAAACCATGAGGACTGATTGAGATCAGTTATATTAGGTAGAATGCCTACAGAGGGCTGGGTGGTCTCATGGCCTGGAACCCCTGCATGTTTTGTTTTTTCCTCCAGCCCTCTGGAGGTTTTGTTTTTTTGTTTTGTTCTGTCCTCACTGGCCATCGGACTTTATTTTTATTCTATGTTAATTGGCATTGCCTAATTTTATTTTTATATTTTGTTTCTTTTTTTTTTCTTCCTTCATCCTGTAAATCACTTTGAGCTACATCTTTTGTATGAAAATGTGCTATATAAATAAATGTTGTTGTTGTTTTTGTTGTTGTTGTTGTACTCCAAAAAATATCACCGAAGATAACTGAACTCTTTTTCTATTGGATTTTCTTCATAAGGGTTGTATTGGCAAGGTGCAGAGCTGAACAGAGCAGGCCATCCTATCTTTAGTGATTTTTCTATTTCATCCTGTAGAATTTGGAAATGCTCAGATATAATTGGCTCTTCCCCGAATCTTCTCTTGTTGGGTTGTGCCTAATGAAGATGTCCATGGACATTTTTACCATATTTGCAAACTACCATATCTCTGTTCCCTCCATCTGTAGCCTAGAAGGGTAGTTTTACTGAGGTAAGAATTTTGAAACTATACATCTATTTGATACTAAGACCCTTGTGAGACAAAAACAAGGGGTGGTAGGGGAAAAAGTGAGTTGCACAAATTGCAGTCATTTAGGATGGGGTCTCTTATTGAAGTAATCAGTCAGAAATATAATAAAAAGTGATCGATAGTAACTGCAAATTTTAGGATAACTCTACAATCATCAAGCTGGTATTCTAATTCTAGGCTTCAAGTAAAACATAAGTACATTCTGGAGTTATGAGGTATGTGACACTTGGCCCATAAGATGTAACCTAAAAATATGATATGTCAGTAAAATCAAGTTTTCATCCAGCCTCTGTTTTATTCATTAGGGTCTGCGTATATAGAGCCTTCTTTTGTTTATTCGTTTACTTCCATGGGTGTTGATTTGTGAAGGCAGCCTGTCACTGGTGAGGGAGCGTCCTGCTACACTGTGTAAGTAGCCCCAAGTCGTGAAAAGAACGTTAAGCCAACATATTTTGACTAGCAGGCTTCCTCACTGTCATATAAGAACACCCTGCTGCTGATTTTTAGCACTTGTAATCCCTGGAGGTTCAGTAGAGATGACAAAATTTTGCAGGGTGTGGGCACATTATTATGGCATCTGGATAGAACATCAGGTAAGAAATTAATGAGGTCAGCATAGCGAAAATGTACAGAATAGCTATGGTGCCTTACTTTTTTTTTCTTTTTGAATATTTAGAATTTAGTTTCTGCCAAACCAACAACGACACTGTTCTAAGGAGCTCAAGTAAATGTCTAATCTGCTTACACGTTAAAACAGCTAGCATGAGTCCTGGAAAGCATGGGCAAATGAGATGTACTTAGCAAGGAATTTAGAGGCTTAGATCACAATTTGCTTTGTGCATCCCAACAGTTTAACAACAGGCAATGACAGACAGATAACTGCGGTGGGTACTAAATCTGAGATGTTTTTGTCTAATTTTCGTCAGAATGCTTTATGCTATTGAAAAACACCATTGTTTTAGGAGCCTTTTGTTGGCTTCCCAGTCAGATGTTTTTTAACAACTGCACCTCTCTCTTCTTATTAAATCCTTCACGCCTGCACACACATTCAAAACCACATGCACATCTCAGCATCTAGTGGCATTTCAAGGATGTGTCAGATGTGAAAATGTGCAGTAGCCTTGGACGTGAAGCAAGAATGAGGATGCAAAAAATCAATAATTACAATAGGAAATACAAATATTTACTTCTCGATTTGCATTCAAAAGATGTATTACATTAAGATCTGGTCTGACATTTTTTCCTATTCAAGTGTAATGAACAATCAGTACATTTGCATTGATTTTAATTAGGGAAAGCTGTAGGCGCCCTGTATCATTTTTACTTAACTCCACTGAAATGTGGCTTGGGGAAATTAAAAATGGAAATTCGTTATAGTAAACATTGCAATGTGAAACAGACAAAAAATAATGATGTTCTGTTAAAATTTTGCAAACGTATTTCTGTTTACCATTATTTGTCTAGTCGTCCTTCTTATGAGCCCACTTTTCCAATGCAGAGTCCCGCCGAGTCAGAGCCATTCCCTGTATATTGTATGCAAGGCAGAAAGCAGCACTGGATGGATCACCACCCAGTTGCAGGGCACATTCATGCCGCAGCTAAACAGAAGAATTCTAAATGTAAAGCTGATGGAAGTGTTTTTGAGAGAAAGTCTTAAGTAGGGCAGAAAGATGTTCTGTTTGCCATGTTATCTAAGAAAAAAATAACATCTTAAGTAATAGCCACGTACTCTTGAGGATATCCAGATTGATCAGAGGATCCTATAATTGCTGTTCTAATAGCTTAATCAATACCTCGACTTAATCAATTAGCTCTTCCTGATGGTCTCAGCCTCTGTCTGGCCCTCGTTGGTTTCAGCTAAGAACTAATCCATCAGTTACGGATGTGATTTGTTTTTGGTACATTTCTTGCCTTATTAAAAGATACTTGCTTAACACCAATTTACCAATTGATACTTAATATATTCAGCATTTAGATTTGGAATGTATTTCTTTTGTTTGTGACACACATGAAATAGAATTCCGATTTATTTATTTATTTTGTTATCCAAGACTCGCTGGCCATTTTTTAATTAAGATTGTTAATGGCATCTTCGCCACAGTTTAATTAATAGAGATTTCATGTTATTTCCTTAAAAGTTCATCTCTGTGAGGTCTCCCATTTGATCTCCAGATTCATCCGGTTTTGTACAACAAATTCAGCTGCACAAAGTGTGGTGCTTATGTTGATGCCTGTGGGTGACAACAAGGCAAAACTGTAAGGGTATTAAAAAATATTTAATTACTATCCAGTCACATTTTGCTCTAATATTATTAATATTAGTGTTATCTAACAAAAAAGACAGCCTTCAACACTCCTTGTTAATTAGAAAACAAACTGGAGTAGTGGCTCTTTGGCTAAGGATCTGCGCCAGTGTCTGGAAGGTTGCCCGTTCAAATCCCATTACCTGCTAATAAGGATTCTACTTCATAGGGCCCTTCAGCAAGGGCCTTAACCTGAAATTGCCCCCAGAAGCACTGTACAATTGCTGTCCTTCGGTTCTGACCCCCTAAAAGACAGTTTACAATTAGGGATTAACAAAGTATATAAAAAAAAATAATTTTGTCAATGGCCCTCTTTAAGTTGGCTCACCAACTCCCACAGTCCTCCATCCTGGCTGGATACTGAAACTAAAGTGATCATCCCAAGATCCTTATAAAAATAATAATTGATTAAACTTATATATGTAATATATTTCTAACCTACTCAAAGTGCTTTGCATAGACTTTGAGAAAACTCCTCTAACCGCCACTAATGTGTAGCATTCACCTGTATGAATGTAATGGCAAACGGTTTTCCGCCAGTAAGCTAAACAGAGAGATATCCAATTAGAGACAGGGGATGAATGGAGGGTCAGAATGACCAGGCCATGGAGGGCAGTTTAGCAGGACTTTGGGAAACACCCTATTCTTTTTGAAAGATGCCCAAGGATCTTTTATGACCACACAGAGTCAGGACTGCGATTTTACATCTCATTCAATTTTTCAGCACAGTCTCCCCATCATTGCAATGGGGCATTGGGATCCAAGCATAGACCACAGGGTAATCTCTCCCTGTTGGCCTCACCAACACTTCTTCCAGCAACCACCCAAGCTTCTCCTAGATTTTTTCCAATCCAAGTACTAACTAGGCCCAAACTTAATTAGCTTCAGGTGGTGTCTCCTGTTTATTCTGGTAAAATTAAAATCTCAGGCACTGGACCCAGTGATAATAATATTTGGCATAAAATAGAGAATCAGCTTGGACTGTGTCCATGGTGGCACCAGTATACCCCAATTTCCCGAAACCCAGTTTTGTGTATTAGAGACAAGCCCATAGTTTTTCTAGCATGGTTGGATCAAAGCATCTCCTTCCTTTAAGATATATTTGATGATACAGACCTCTGCACATATCAGTTATAACACATATCATTGAGACTCAGCTATGCTATTACTTCTTATTCCTGCCTTTTTTTTTTATCTCCGACTAAGATCAATCATTAAAGTCTGTAATATACCACCATCTTTGGCACTTCCCTTTTGTAAGATTTATAACCCAGTGTCATCACACATAGCAACCATCTACACAAGACTGTGTGAAACCTCCTGCCTCACCCTACCCATTCCGTCTATTAGGCCAAATGATCTCCCTGCAGCTTCTCTACTTAATGCCCTTCCATTTTCAAAAATATTGCTAATTCTTAAAGGAAACCTAATCTTCAAAATATCCAGTTCAGTTATTACATGGGCTAAAATTGACCCTTAGATGATGATTTGCAGAAGACCCTTCTGCTTTCTATGGGCATGGGAAACATCTTGCATATGTTTTGGGAATGTCCCTCCAATATTATTCTTTTGTCTAATGTTGCTACCTTTATGTCTTCTATCATTTCTGTGGATTTTCTTTTATTACCTTTGATATTGTTGTTACTAGACCGTAGCCCCCAACAAAACCCCTTCAGTTATATACAACAAAAACTATTTTCCCTTGGAACAATTGCTGCTAAATCATTCCATGCCTCCTGTAGGAAAGCACCAGACTCTGTTTCTTTTAGTTCTTGGAAGACATCTTCTTTCAGTCTGACCACATCAGAGCTCCCAGCAGCTATCATTAATTGGACCTCTTGGACCAATGATGCCAAATGGAATCATTTTGCAGATATATTAAAACATCAAATATTCAGTCATCTGTGTTGAAAACTAAACCTGTGTCTCATAGTATGTGGGGTCTCTTAGGTCGTCAGTGCCTCTTCTCCTTAGGCTATTCAGGAACCTTGAACTTCATACAATAAACACTAAGGGACAGGGTGAAGGCGGGTAGTGGGAGGATATCAGAGGGCTTTTTTCTTTATTAAATTATCTAATAATCTTAATAATAATATTTTGGGGCAGATTTTTCAGAAATAATACATTATCTCCATATATATAAAATTCAACATCTGTCTGTCTGTCTGTCAGTCTAGATCGGTTTTTTCTATAGTTTGCTTGAACATTCCAGTTGATTTTGTGACCCCTCTTATCGCGCTAAGTATCATAGTTCGCTTGTCTCACCGATGTATTTGTGAGAATCCTCCACACTCATGCGCCAGCCTCAAGACGTGTCTTACATCCGCTAAGCTAGCGAACGAGAGAACTACAACAACAACATTTATTTCTATAGAACAATTTCATACAAAAAGTAGCTCAAAGTGCTTTACATAATGAAGAAAAGAAAAATAAAAGACACAGTAAGAAAATAAAATAAGTCAACATTAATTAGCATAGAATAAGAGTAAGGTCCAATGGCCAGGGTGGACAGAAAAAACAAAAAAAAACTCCAGACGGCTGGAGAAAAAAAATTAAATCTGTAGGGATTCCAGACCATTAGACTGCCCAGTCCCCTCTGGGCATTCTACCTAACATAAATGAAACAGTCCTCTTTGGATTTAGGGTTCTCACGGAAGGACTTGATGATGATGGTCACGTAGACTTCTGACTTTTAATCCATCCATAATTGTTGGAGCATCATGATGCTTTGAGTAGGTGGTGGTGGCGCAGGCCACCACCACAAAGGAACCGGAAAAAGAAACAGAAGAGAGAGTAGGGGTCAGTATGGATTTTAGAGCCACCAGGAATAGTTATTATAATGAATTGAACATACAGAGTATCAGGATTAAGTTAAAGTGAAGTAATGAAAAGGCCATGTTAAAGTAATGTGTTTTCAGCAGTTTTGTGCTTAACTGTATTAGCCTGGCGAAATTCCTATTGGCAGGCTATTCCAGATTTTAGGTGCATAGCAGCAGAAGGCCGCCTCACCACTTCTTTTAAGTTTTGTTCTTGGAATTCTAAGGAGATACTCGTTTGAGGATCTGAGGTTACGATTTGGAATATAAGGTATCAGACATTCCGATATATAAAATAGAGTGAGATTATTTAAGGCTTTATAAACCATAAGCAGAATTTTTAAGTCAATTCTGAAAGACACAGGTAACCAGTGTAGTGACATCAAAACTGGAGAAATGTGCTCAGATTTTCTTTTCCTAGTTAGGATTCTAGCAGCTGCATTCTGCACTAGTTGCAAACGATTTATGTCTTTTTTGGGTAGTCCTGAGAGGAGTGCGTTACAGTAATCTAGTTGACTGAAAACAAACGTGTGAACTAATTTCTCAGCATCTTTCAGTGATATAAGAGGTCTAACTTTAGCTATGTTTCTTAAGTGAAAAAATGCTGTCCTAGTGGTCTGATGAATATGCGATTTAAAATTCAGGTTACGGTCAACAGTTACCCCTAAGCTTTTTACCTCCGTCTTAACTTAATCCTAATGCATCAAGTTTATTTCTAATAGCCTCATTGTATCCATTATTGCCAATCACTAAGATTTCAGTTCTGCATAGCTGTGGTAGCTCACGTTGTGCCCTGAGATAATCTGACCTAACGGAAGCATATAAATTGAGAATAACAGCGGACCCAGGATAGAGCCTTGTGGAACACCATATTGGATATCATATGTCTTTGAGTTGTAATTACCACAACTAACAAAGAATGTTCTTCCTGCCAGGTAGGATTCAAACCAATTTAAGACACTGCCAGAGAGGCCCACCCATTGACTAAGGCGATTTCTAAGAATATTATGATCAATGGTGTCAAATGCAGCACTCAGATCTAAGAGGATGAGAACAGATAAATGGCCTCTGTCTGCATTCACCCAGAAATCATTTACTACTTTAACGAGTGCAGTTTCTGTGCTGTGATTTGTTCTAAAACCTGACTGAAATTTATCAAGAATAGCATGTTTATTTAGGTGGTCATTTAGCTGCATAATGACTGCCTTCTCCAGAACTTTACTTAAGAAAGGCAGGTTAGAGATGGGTCTAAAATTTTCAAGAGCTGAGGGGTCGAGATTATGGTTTTTAAGTAGGGGTTTAACTACAGCAGTCTTAAGACAGTCCGGGAAGACCCCCGTATCTAATGACGAATTTACTATGTCAAGAACATTATCAATTAGCACGCCCGATACTTCTTTGAAATAATTTGTTGGTATTGGGTCAAGGATGCAGGTGGAGGGTTTTAATTGAGATATTATTTTTTGTATATCAGGTAAATCTATCCTAGTGAAAGAGTTTAATTTGTTTATAACAGAATGCTGGGGTTTAGGAGGATCCTTAGTGTTGGGGAGATATACTATGTCATTTCTAATATCATTCATTTTTTGGTTGAAAAATACAGCAATAGCCTCACAGGTTTTACTGGAAGTACTTAGGAGGCATTCCTTTGTGTTACCTGGGTGTAGCAGACGATCAATCGTAGAGAATAAGACTCTGGGATTACTAGCATTGTCATTTATAATCTTAGAGAAATAGCAGCGCCTCTCAAGATGAACAGTTTTATTGTATTCTGTTATTTTAACTTTTAATATTTTATAGTGGATAGTTAGTTTAGTTTTCCTCCATTTATGCTTAGCTCTGCGGCATGTTCTCTTTAAATCCGACACTCTTTGGGTCTTCCATGGTATAACAATGCTAGAAGATTTTTTAACTGCCTTTTCAGGTGCAACTATGTCAACAGCAGCTCTCACTTTAGTATTAAATTTTTCCACCTTACTATTTACATTATCCTCGCTATTATAGTTGACACTATAAACGGACTGATTTCTTAGAATGTTTGTAAGTTTTAAAGCTGCTGCTGAGTCAAAGAAGCGTTTTTTAACAATATGCTTCTCATGGGTGTTTTTTATCATTATTTCTATATTAAAAAGTAGAAGAAAATGGTCCGATAGACCAATATCAATGATTTGCTTTATATCAACTTTAAGTCCTTTAGTAATCACTAAATCTAACGTATGACGTGCTTTATGTGTAGGCTGATTAACGAGCTGTCTCAAATCAAAAGATTCCAGGAGGTTCATAAATTCTTTTACTTTTAGGTCACACTGATTATCTATATGAAAATTAAAGTCGGCAACTATTAGAAGTGTGTCATAGTTCGTAACTAGTTAATGGATGTAGATCTGTTTTTTTGTCTAGGATTTGCTTGAACATTCTGGTTGATTTTGTGACTTCTCTCATTGCACTAAGTATCATATATATATTTGTGCTAATCCAAGACAGAGGCTGCAGGCTGAGGGTAGGAGGAAGCATGACATCAGGAGTGGGGACTCAGTCTACCTCTCGCCACGTTTTGGAGTGTACCTTGTCTCCACTTAGCTAGTGATACTGTTTTTTGATTTTTAAAGTGTGTCCTGTTTCACTACTACACGGGCGGGGGATGGCTAGTTAATGAATAAGTACTAAATATGAACATGGATATTTCCAGTACTGGCTGGTATCTGGTCATGGTTTTGTTGCAAAATGTAATTAACACTTCCAGTTTGTCTTATAGAAGGGCAGAATTTTTTTTGCATAGAAAGAGATCATTTTTTTAAATCACCCACCATTGCCCTGGCAATGAACAGCTTAATGTAGATGGGCACCCTAATCAGTTTAAATCAGATGCTTGTTTAGTCATTTTTCTATCTAATTACTCTCATTCTGCAGTATTAAATGATTACAAACTGGGGATATGAACCTTTTTGGCAAGTTAAATTCTTGAAAAAGAACATTGTTTTCTTGTAAGTCATAAATGACTAAAAGATATTTCAAATAAATGTCAAATAATGATTTATTGCCAAGTCTAGACTTTATAAACTTCATCACAGAATATAGTTTTTACACAATTATACAAATATTTGAGGTCTCTGAAAACAGCCTTTATCTTAACTTTTGTATTTAGTTGAATTTAAAAGCTTTTCCAAATACAATAACTAAAATTGAATGAGTATGGTCATAAATTATTACTGATTTTTTTAAAGTGGGAATTGGAGGTTCAGTGGTTAATGCTGTTGCTTCGCAGCCGAAAGGATGGATTTGGATCCCAGCCCTCTGACTATCTGTGTAGAGTTCACTGTCTTCCAGGGTCTTCCACTAAAGCATTATGTGGGGCTGTCAAAAACCAGGGCCTGTTAAAACCCACTGAGGCATTCCTTGTGTGATTTTGGGCTATACAATAAATACATTGTTGTTGTTGTATCATGCCAGGTTTCATTGACATATTTGGGGTCACACAGTAAGTTAGAGGTGGACATTAAACTTACAACCTTGTAGCTTAAAATTCAATACATCAGCTCTTATGCCACACTGTTAAGTTGATTTTAAATCTTACACTTTGTGTTATTTTTAAATTTCAAGTAATACCAGGTCAGATCACCTTTTCACATTGCCTGATATTACTGCATCTCTGACTCCTGTATTTTTATAAACAAGAGAAATCAGTGGTAGGAGTTAGGTTCCAGCAGCTTAATAATGGAAAGCCCCATTGCCAGACTAGAGAAATTCAACCAACCTAAATCCAGTTCCTCAAAGCTCCTTTTAAACGGTGTCTTCATCTGAGATGCCCTTTGCACCATAATAGATACTATCCTCTTGTAGCCCCCGTATAGTGGGGTTACCTATTGGAATTTTTGGTATCATCTGTGCCCTTGAAGCCCATCTGGAAGTTTTACAACACTTCACATGAGTAATCTTGTGTAAGAACAAAACAAGAGACATTGTGAAGGGTTGGGGCACCAAAGTGACCCCCATATAATTGAAAGATCTTAAATCAAAAACATAATCACAAAATTAAGTCGAGAATTTCTTCTTCAAACAGGAGTCAAAATGGACTCCAGCAAGATGCCGAGTAGTCAGTTTTAAGGGCTGGGAAGCAGAAGAGGTGGGCTCATGTGACCCGGAACTGGAAGTGATGTCATCTGTAGTTGGCCTGTCGATTTTCCTTTCTGTACAGGGAGGATAAGAAAAAGTACTGAGTGACAGCACCAACCCCTGCTTCGGAGTTTAATTACAATCAGCCAAGCACTGAAGTTGTCCCCTAATCGCACGTGTGGGACGCCAATTATATTGAAAGTGCCTGCCATGCTCATTATGTAACTGTTCAACACAATTAATATAGAAGTGTTGATATATAACACAATTAATATATAAGGGTTTGAGTTATCGTAGCCCTTCTTTTAGCTCAAACCAGTCAGACCATTCTCCTGAGACCCCTCTCATCAACAGTCCATGAGTTAAAATCCATAGTTAAAAGCAGAGTAAAACAAATACAGTCATCGAGTTCTTAACGTTCCTTCTTTGATCCCAGACAAGCCCAGCATGACTCCCCCTCCATCTCCCCGGCTCACCCATAACTTGCTTAGCCGCTGGAGACTCCAGCAGCCTCAGTCCTCCCCACTGACCCCCATCTTCTATGCCTTTTAACAGCGTTGGCCAGACTGCTCAGGGTCGGTAGTCCTCCTGTCTTTCTCCTCACTCTCTTGTCGTACCCTGGATTGCTGGAGAGCACTACACTACAATCGCACCTGCTGCTCTAAAAATAATCAGGGATCTGCCCCTAGAACACTGATCATTTGCTCCTCCATGGAGCTAACAAACATGCTGCCTTTCATTCACTCACTCACTTACTCGTGTGTTGACTCCACCACCCAATACTGCTCTCATGGATCCTCTGTTTCTGTTCTGGTTCTTTTTCTCCCCGATCTCTGCCTCACTGGTGTGAATGAGGCACCTGAATGATTCACTTGCATTAGCACGTGAGTGCCTGATCAGCTTGCACACACTCATACCCGATCGGAGCCTGCATGTTCCACGTCATGATTATTTATTTAAAAATTGCACTTCGCCATCAACCTTACATCACATGCTGGTAGCCTTTTTTTATAGTATGTTGTGATTTTTTTTATTGTGTGTTATACAATCTGCCAGATTAATTTATCCAGTGTAATTAATTCATACATGCTGTGTCATTAGCTGTAATTATTCATTCATTCACTCACCCACCCTCCAGACCTGCTGATGTAGGCAGTGTGGTGTAGTGACTGAGGCACTGGACTTTTGACCACAGGGTTGCCAGTTCATTTTACACCTCTGCTACAACTCTGAGCAAGCCATTTAAGAGGAGTGTGTCGTGTGAACAGTTGCATTATGTCAGGATGGTCTAAGTTCCCTTGGATAATATAATACAATAATACTGAAACAAGGTAGTAAGTTGCAAGACTCAATAAATTGAGTTATCATGGTTATAAAGCCAAGCTCCCAAAAATATGCATTGTGTTTTATGATTCTTGTGCAGAGATGACCTACAGACAATATATACACAATATATATTTTCTACGCGGTGGTATGCTGGGGAGGCAGCATAAAGAAGAGGGACGCCTCACGCCTGGACAAACTGGTGAGGAAGGCAGGCTCTATTGTAGGCACGGAGCTGGACAGTTTGACATCTGTGACAGAGTGACGGGTGCTGAGCAGGCTCCTGTCAATCATGGAGAATCCACTGCATCCACTGAACAGGATCATCTCCAGACAGAGGAGCAGCTTCAGCGATAGACTGCTGTCACTGTCCTGCTCCACTGACAGACTGAGGAGATCGTTCCTCCCCCACACTATGCGACTCTTCAGTTCCACACAGGGGGGGTAAATGTAAATATTATACAGTTACTGTCTGTTGTACCTGCATTTTTATCACTCTTTAATTTAATATATATTTTTTTTTTATCAGTATGCTGCTGCTGGAGTATGTGAATTTCCCCTTGGGGATTAATAAAGTATCTATCTATCTATCTATCTATCTATCTATCTATCTATCTATCTATCTATCGATCTATCTATCTACAAGGATTATCTGTTTAGTCATACTCATACTGTAACTCCAGGACCTGCAGTCATTTCAGCATTGAAATATGGACTTCAGTGTTCTATCCACAGCTTCAACACATTTCCCAGTGATGTACACGTCATGCTAGGTGGTGGTTTTACGTTCCAGAAGTGGAAAGGTTTAGTACATAGCACTTGTAGATTATATTGGAAAGCAATCAGTAAGCCAGTCCTGGCACTGTGCAATTATTTCATATGTCTAGAGTTTTAGAAGCTGATGCTCTAAAGCGATTGCAGGATCTTTATAAAGAAACTCTTAAATGATTGGGTGTAAGACAGTTAAAGTACATGGGGTTGCTAAGGAAACATTAGCACTTCAGTACCACTGTTAATAATGGCCGTTATCAAGAGGCCATAACCACAATGCCTTACCGTTTGGGAAAACAAGATATATTTTAATGAATTATGCTGACCTCTGGTTATCAATGTGTTCTAAAATGATATCCATAATCGAATGCGTTCAAGTCAGTATCACTCCTGCCTTGTCAAACTCTTAGTCAGAGTCAGGATTAAATGATTACATCTCCTGTGGTCAGCCGGTTACATCACACAGTACAACACTAAAGTAAAAAAACTGAACACTGCAGCCTCAAACAATCCCAGAGTTATAAAATGTGGTGATTCTTAATACTTTTAATGTTTTACTTTGGAAAAAAAAAGAAACAAAGCTACCTGACAATCCTGTTGTGCCTCTTTTTGTCATTTATTGTTCTGTTATGAATGTGTCTTCTTAAATAGCATTAGACAAAGAATATTTTGTTCCTGAACACTTTTGGGTGTGTCCAATAGATTTTGGCATTGTGATCACAAAAACTGCAGTTTAATTTTCATCAGAGGCAGCCTTAGGAGTGTGCAAAGCCTAGGGCTTACTAACCCCATGCGGAGCCGGTTACATCAAACGCTGTTACCAGTATGTGTAAACTTGTGCGTAAATTTATTAAAAATAATGTTAACATACACCGGATTTTCTCATTAAAGTATTCAGCTGCATTTTTGCAAGATAACGTGGACTTTATCAAAATATAAGAATGTAATATATTAAAAAAGTGGAATTCATAATTCATGACAATACCATGACAGTGCAAAATTGTGAAGCAGTGTCATGCGGAAATTATCAGGGCCTCTTTTAGAAAAGTTGCAAGTATACGCTGAGTCTTGTTATGCACGATGTCATAATCATAACTCACGTTGATGTCATGTCAGCCGGTTATCATTAGCGATACATGTTTTTGTGCATTAATATTCGGACATGTTTATGGCCTAAAAATAAAATGTGAGCTTCAGTGTTTCGACAGGAAGTGTGAAATTAACGTAGAGGTATCATCATGAAATCTTTTACCAGTTTCCAGGTTCAGAGATGAAAATCCACTTTTCTTGCCTTCTGACTGGAAAAGTCATTGATGACATGTTTATAGTCTAATCTGGATGGAATGTCTTTTTCTATAGATAGGAGAAGCCAACCCAGCAACTAATGGACTATACCTATTTTAGGAAAGGATTATACTGGTGACCCTTTTCGAACAATGAAGGTGGATTATGGAATGTTTCCAAAGATGTACATATACAGAATTTGACCTTGAAGAGGGATTTTAAAAGGGTTCCTTTAAAAAAAAAACTCAAATTTATATATACTGGAGAATATAACTTGACAAATATACCAAGTACTGGTAGTCCCCGAGTTACGGACATCCGACATATGACTTACAAATGGGACCTCAGCTGCTCCTTCATCTGTCTGGGGGTCGCGACGCAGGCTCCTCAGTAACTGCCGCTCCGTCATTTCCTGCCTGGGGACGCTGCAGGTGGTGGCTGGACGGAGGACAGAGGCTGGAGGGGGGCGGTTTTGCTGCTCGCGCAGTGTAGTGTCCCTTGGGCGGCTCCGGTTGATTCATTGTCATTGGGGGTCTAGGTGCGTGGCAAGCACTTTTGTGCAGGGCGGAGGCTTAATGGGGCGGAGGGTGGCAGTTCATTGCGTTCCCACCACTCCGGCGCAGCTGCTGCTCCTGACTGGATGGAGGCTGGATGGGGTAGAGGGGGGTGTTTCACTGCCCGCCCATCACACAGCCTTGCAGTGTCCTTCAAACGGCTACCACCGTTCGTTCTCAGTGGGCGGCTGGTGATGCTGCAAGCGGTGACCCGGTTGTGGCTGAATGAAGGCCATTGAGGGTGAATGGGGCAGCGGGGGGCAGCATTGTAGTGTGCCTCAGGTGGCTGCCTGTTGAATGGGGGTGGTGGTGGGCGATTACTACCCGCCTTTGGCCACACCTTGTTCGCTCTCGGTGGGTTGATGCTGCAGGCAGCATACTGTATGCAAGTGGAGGTGACTGTGTGGTGGGCGGGTGGTGAACCGCCCCTCACTGCCCCCATTCATTCTCAATAGCAATCCTGCTTGTACTGTTATGCACATAGCAGGAAGTTGTATCTCGTTCAGTACACCAGACATGCTGACGACGGGTGCCTTCCTGCTGTGATAGCGTGTATAGTGCTGTGCAGAAGAGCCCATCTTAACCTTTTGTCTTCACCCTTCAACAATGTCTGGAATCATACAGAAAACAAATTTATAGCACAGACCAGTGGGCACATTTTATTTTATGTTACCATTATTAGTTTTTTTTCTTTTCATTGACACCTGCCTCCCCTGACCACACGTCCCTGCTTTCTACCAAGCATTCATTCCCGTTTTTAACATGGTATCTGGCAGCATTTGGGTTACAGTGTTTCTTTGCATGCTTTGCAGATAAATGCAAATTATCTTAATACAGATTAATTGTTAGATTTGTTTTGTAGTTTCTGTTTCAAGATCTGGTGGATAACATTTTCAAAAACATTTTAACTTGAGCTGTCAAAAGCACAGTAAAGAAAATCCATTACTGCTCAAAGGTTGATCTTTGGTGGCTCATGAGACTTAAAAGAGATTCTCATCATTTTTCATTTAAGAATGAACGTTGTCACAGAAGCTTCTCCTAAAGTTCCTTAGGAGAAATAGTTTTAGACAAAAAGGAGACATGGGATACAACTGAGGTAAAAGAAGTCAAAATTGAGAATTGGTTTTGAAAAAGCACGGTATATTTTGCAAGATCTCTTTCTAGTCTTGTCTTTCTCTCTTTCATCACTTTGTATTTTTACTTATTATTGGACTGAGGCCTTTATCCAAGGTGGCTAAACAACATTTGTGATATGATCCGTTGCATTTCTTTTGTTTTTCCAGTTGGAGCACAGGCAGATGAAGTGACTTGCTTGTGTTCACGCAGTGATAGTAGCAGGATCTGAACCCACACCCTCAGGGTTCAGAGTCTTACCCACTACGCCACCCTGCTTGCCTTTTCTTCTTTGTTTCCTGCCTTTTTCTTCTTTCTGGATTTGATCTAATTGAAGCACAGGAAAATAAATTAGCACAACTAACAGTATTATTAAGAAGCAAGGACTAGAGTTTTGTAATCATAGTAACCTATTGCAAACAACTGTCCATGCACTTTTACTATATATTACTGAGCATACATTGCAAATAGTTTCAAAATAGCATCAGGAGACTACTTGGAAAATCCGAACCCATTTTGTGGCTGCTGAAGCTGAAGAGTAGACACTTGTGGGTATTTATTCTCAGGAGAAGAATCCAAGAAGCAGGAGACAAAAGAAAATGTCTGCATTTTATTTATTTCTGATCTCATTGTTTTCTAAAAGAAACCACAGAGATATTAAAGAGATCTCTTTTTTATTTTTTCATTCTGATGAAAATGTATTTTACTGATTGTTTGGTGAAGTTTAAATATTCTCTATCATTATTTATATTAAACCACTCATGCAAGTAAATGTCATCAGACTGAAGAATTGGAGTTCTTTATATTTAGAGTATGATAGGCCATCCAAGGATTAGATATATTGTCATCCTCTGTGCTCTATTCTGTGACCCACTGACCAGAGTCAGATAAGTCAAGTATATGCAAAAAGATATTTTGGAACCACTGTAAATTATGTAAATCAGGTAAAAATTTATAAATAATAAGGGGCTCTGCCCCCTGCTCGCCAACTTCTGTGTTTGGTTAATCGGATATACAATTTTAAAAGCTTTTTTTGTTTCTTTGAAGATGTTTCAATTTCATTATTTGCACTTTTACTTTAAAGCTTCATTAAAAAAACAATATTTGGAATTACCTGTTCTTCAAGGTCGCATTGAATTCTGATTCCTTTTTTGGAGACACATTGTGATAACACAACATATAACTGCCCGTGAGTGAATATTGTTTCTATTTCTCTAATAAATAATCTGACTTTTTCTAATGTTTGTCCCTGTGATTTGTTAATTGTCATAGCAAAATCTATTCTCACGGGAAACAGTAAGCATTTTAATACGAACAGCATGTCAAGATCTCCTTTGGTGTCTAATGTTATTCACGGAATATATACATTATCTTTCTTGTCACCTGTTAAAATTTGCATGGCTTTCCGTGATCATAAATATACACCTGACCGAATTGTGTTTTCTTTTAAATTAAACTTGTCATTGCTTTAACTGTTGTGGGACCACAGATTCTCATAGCGTTTGGTCCATTATTGTGTAAATCTATGTTTTTTGCATTGAATAATTACACATTTTACCTTTTATTTTTGACCTTGCTTTGTCCTGCTATTGTTTCAA
Organism: Polypterus bichir lapradei; assembly: GCA_026402145.1. Lineage (NCBI taxonomy): Eukaryota > Metazoa > Chordata > Cladistia > Polypteriformes > Polypteridae > Polypterus > Polypterus bichir. The sequence continues at coordinate 6,340,492 of JANRMT010062812.1, forward strand.
TTACACCTGATGATTAATTTCCTTTTGTTTGCGCTATGCGATCTTTACTATCTTTTTTTGATACTGTTGCGACTGACGTAATAAAGTGTCACAAAAGTTTTACTTGAACAATCACCAACTTTGTAACCCCAAACACAACTTTCTAGCACCCTCTCCAATCACTCATCCCCCTGATGTCACACCCCCCCCTTACCACATCAATCAATACCCCACTATCAGTCTTCCGTGCTGTACTCCGCCCTCCCTCAATCGGACCTAACAGTCACTTAAAACAAAAAAGGCTTCAACCTGGCTGGGACTCTACAATACTTTCGAATTTTACTGCTTTCATAGTCTTTACCTTTCTCTGCATGTGTATCGCGCAATCGTTTGTTTGAGCCTTTTGAATTCCACTGCTTTCATAATCTCTTATCTGCCTTTTTTTCTCTCCAATGCTTTTGGGTCTCTTTTCTCCGCACTGCTCTTTCTTCTTTGCTTAGTCGTTGACGTTTCATCTAGAACGTATTGTCCTTACACGCTTTATATGTGCTGAGAGCACAGGATCTGTGTGTGCTATGTGCCTTTACACAACTGAGTGTTTTACTGGCCTCGCTTTTATTTGATATTGTTTGCATCTCGCAGGTCTTTTAAGTGTCTTCCGAGAACTTCGGAGAAGATCACATCTCGTCGCCCTGCTTTTCCTTTCCAGGATTTTTTTTATAATAGAGAGATAAGTACAATATACACGTGAACATGTATTAGGATGTGTGATTTGTGAGGTTATAAATTAAAAGCTTTATCTTTCCTAATATAAAACAGTCAAACGGAGAGACAGAGATGGCAATGTTCACTAATTGAGTCATAAAATTGTGCAATGTGCACCAGCTTTAGATTTTCAATTCAAACATGTCCTTTCTCATATCAGTGGTCTTTGTGAAAAAAATCATCTCTGAACTCAATTGCCTCCAAAAATCAAGTGGTGGACACTGAGAAGCCTGATCAGGAATTCTTTGAAAGATAAGACCCTGTGAATTGGTGCCAAATTCCATGTGCAAAGAAGCCATGATATTTGTTGCACTGAAATCCTAAATTCACTACTGTACTTGCTTAAGACAGTTCGAACAATTGCATCTTCCTGTTATATTTCAGAGATGTCAAAAGAAGAAGTCATAACTTTACTTAGGCTCACTCATTTCAGACATTGGAAAGTGTAATGGGCAAGTTTAAAAATAAAAATATAATGACCAGAAAGTACAGTGAATTAATGTCAGATTTACAACCAGTGAACCCAAGAAGGCATTAGTAATGTGGCCATTTGGAAAATCAAACACTAAGATAATACGATGAACAGCCGATACAACCTTTTGAACAGCACTCTAAACTAAGGGAATTAATAGCTCAAACACTTCTTTGAGCTTTCCTTCCAAATTCCAGTTCGGGGGATGCAGTAGCTGCAAGTTTTCATTCCTTTTTATTTTTTAATTAGAGCCAATTTTTGCTGCTAATGGAATCAGTTATGTAATTGGATGGCAATCTTATCTCTCCCTCTGTGATTCCAGAAATAGCTACTAGTGCCAGGCATACTTCCCAAAGAAATTCACATATGTGAATATTATAGACACTGCTTTTAGTTCGCTCAGGCGTTGTCTGTTTTTATACTTCATTTTAATTCTGCTGCTTGTTAAGAACTGATATGTCGTTTTCCTGCCTGACTTTCAAAACACAATGTATATTGTGTTAAATTATATTAGCAAAACAAATTGTATGCTAATTTGATTGCATTTGTCTGTCATCAATAGCTGTTTACACACAATATTTAGAAAAATAAAAGATGATGGAGTGGTAATCAGTGTTATTCCTGTTAACATAAATTAAAATAAAACATGTAATTTATATGAAAATATTTATTTTGTTAACTAAAAATACCGGAAAACTAGAACTAAATGAAATCAAAAAATGTAAAAGAAAGCAAAACTAGTTTTTGTAATGTTCATTCCACTTGCGAGGCTTTATCAGGAGCAAGCTGAGTTCTGTCGCAGACAGTATGAAAGAATAAGTCTCAACACACTGGAAAGGTTTGGGGCAGCCACCCGTACGAGGTGTGTCAGAAAAGTAATAAGACTGGCAACACTGCAAGCGATCTGGCAACGCTGCGCTGTTGTCCTTGATAGAGCACGTGTATCAGTACCCTCCCATAGCTCAGTGCGAGTTTCAACTCCTTCCGTTAACTACGTGATTTTTGTGACTGCTATTAGCGAAGTTGTGTTTTTGGTTGTGCGTCACGCAAAATGGAACAGCGGAATTTGGAGCAACGTTGTGCCATTAAATTTTGTGGTAAGCTTGGAGAATCGGCAAGTGTGACGTTTGAAAAGTTAAAACAGGCCTATGGGGAACATTCTTTATCCCGAGCTCAAATTTTTCAGGGAGGCCTTCAACTTCGAAAACCAATGAAAACATCGAACGTGTGAACACTCTTGTGAGATCAGACCGTCGTTTAACATTAAGAATGTTGAGTGAACAATTAAATTTGAACAGATTTACCGTTCATCAAATTTTGACTGAACATTTGCACATGCGAAAGGTCTGTGCCAAAATGGTGCTGAAAAACCTCACAATTGAGCAGAAGGACAATCGAAAAAACGCATTCCTGTGGTTCCCCAGCCCCCTTATTCACCTGACCTCAGTCCGTGTGACTTTTTCCTTTTTCCTAAACTGAAAAATGTCCTCAAAGGACGTCATTTCAGGACTTTAGAAAACATCAAAAAGAGTGTAACGGACATGCTGAAGACCATACCGGTTGAAGACTTCCAGCGCTGCTACCAACAGTGGGAACAACGTCTCCATCGGTGTGTAGCTGCCCAAGGGAACTACTTTGAAGGGGATAACATTGATGTTTGAAAAAAAGAAAAACTTTGGTAAATAAAAAATCAGTCTCATTACTTTTCTGCCACACCTCGTATATTGTCCCTGGATGCAAAAGGTTAAAGAAAGAACAAGAAATTATTGATAGGTTGAGTTCCAGGACTGAACTGATTAGGTTTTGGGATATGGTGTCTTTATATGCCGATAACAGGATGTGATGTCATCTAGCCAGAACTGGAAGTGACGTCGTTCTGGCAGCTGGATCTGGAAACGATGTTAAATTAAACAGGTTTTCCCGTATTTGGTATGCAGAGATAACAGAATTAGGTTTAGAGCACCCACCAGGTCCACCCAGCCTCATCCTAGTCTCATGTATGTGACAACAGGTATAACATGAATGATATACTTTTTGACAACTATGAAGAAAACTACGTTTTTACAGTTGCAAAATTGTGTGGACATTTTTGGTAATTTAAAAGTAATGAAATGTGACAGAAAATAAAGGTTAATTGCTAAAAAATGTAAAGTTAAAAAAATAACAAAAACTAAAACTATAAAAACAAAAACTAAATAAGAACTAAATATAATAAAAATATAAAATCTAGAAAAACACTGGTGGTTACAGTCCACGAGGTGAATAAATAAATACAAACAAAATATCTTCCTGTAGGAATTCATGACCCAGGCAGACCTGAGCGAGAGCAAGCCCCCAAATTAATGAGTATGTCCACTGATTGCTTAAACAAGAAGTTTAAGAAAACAGAAACCCATGGGACAAGTTTGCTGAATGAAGCACTCAAGAGAATATGAGAGTGACATAAACATATGCTAGCATTAGCAGAGAAGCCGTACGCACAGTTAAGTGATGAAAATGTTTGTGCTGAACCTGGAATGATGACCGGAATTGCAATTTTTAATCCAAATGCATTGGCAGAGTGTGTAAGGGTCATTTACTCCGTCCATCCATACATTAATTTACTAAACCTGCTTTATCGAATTCTTGAGTCACTGAGTTCATTTCAATTTATATAATGTAATGTATTCATATACAGCCACTGGCTTCTGTGGGGAGTCTCAGAGTACGGCACTTGATCTTTGCAACTGTTGTATAAAACAGCCATCAATCAATGTATTGTTGAACTGTCTTAAGGAAGTTTTAAGTTTACAGGGCTCAAACCTAACTTGATATTACTGGGGTACAAGATGAGTGTCTTGATTGGTATGATTTTAGATCATCAAAGGTCGCCAGTGTTTATTTCCATCATTAGGTCCTCTTCCAGCTAGGGGAGTGGCCTCTGAAGAACGGACCCATGGGTAATCAGACAGGATAAAAACACGGCTATGAGTGCTAATCTTTAACTGATCTATCTGACTTTAAAAATACTCAACATCGTCTGACCTATTAAAATGCAAAAGACAGAAAATATAACTGGTCCCATTGACAAGTTATTGATCTCTGGAATATCATCTATTTAAAATGATATTGAAAACGAATATATCATTTTAACCTAAAAAAATTGAAATGCAAATTTTGAATAGCTTAATTGTTGCAGGCAGGAGTCAGAAACATGGAAGAAGGGGTACGAGTCCTTCAACAGTGCAACAAAATGCAGCCAGCTCCGTACAAGATCAACTCAGCCCAGCCACTGTGTTGTGGAAAAAACTTTCCTCTCTTTTCAAAGAAGTCATTCATGGAGACAAGATGAAAATGCAGAACAATCCTATAATTGGACATAGATAGGAACAAATGTGTCAATCCATGGAGTAAGCAAGCAATAACGCAATTCATTCCCTTTAATACTTTTCTATTACCTATACCTCATCTAAGAAATCACATCATGTGACTCTTAATATGCAGAATTTTATCATCTTAGCCAATCAACTACAGCTACCAGCAACTTCGTATACATGTTGATTCTTCCATTATTTTAAACATTGCTTCGCTAATAGGGGTGACCTGCAGGTTTTTCCATTGATCTTATCACCGCTTCGTAGTAGGGCAGTTTGGGTTTTCTCACTAGTTTGTTCTCACCTTTTAGGGAGGTGTTCATTACTTATTTACTTCATTTTGACCTTACCAACTATTTTGGTGGCTCCTCTAAGATGAGGCAAAAGCTTCACGTGCCCAGGCTTAAAACAATATTTACTTAACCCTTAAGTTACATTCAATTCTTGTCCTTACGTTTAATAATTCATTGTCATAACTTCGTATGTACTTTAGAAACTCAAAATGCCAAAAATGCCTCAAAAAAGTAAGAAACCACTAAAGACAAACCTAATTATGAATTTTTATAAGTTGAATATTTAATTTATTTAACCAAATTAAGAAAAGAGTCAAATCCAAACAGCACAATCAAATAAATCACAAAACACCAAGAAATCCAAAGAAGTAACAATGCTCACGAAACAGATTCCAACCAAATGCAATGAACCACTGCTCAGTACTTTCATCACGGCTCCTTATCAAGCCAGAGGGAGGACCCAGAAGTGGTGACATCAGGGTGGCCCCTCCTTCTGGGGCTCCACCCACAAAGTGCACTGATTAACTGCATATTGTATTTTCTGGTTTTAGTTCCTGATTCATCACGTTATGAATCAAGTGAAATGCCAACAGCCTTCTTTTGGTTTCAGTGGTGCTTCAGAGTACCACGGGTTCTGATTGATCAAGATTATTGTAAACTGCACGTCAACAAGGGGGATCAAGCCAATAACCTTCAGGTTAAATATGGCTGCACCACTGATATCCAGTACTCCTCAGTGGATATTCAAAGCAAAAGTAACATCCTTGCATGTAATAGTTAGTGGTGAAAAAGGTTAGATTTTTGGTTTTTGGGTTTTTAATTTTTCTCTTTGATTCACCATCATTGTGTTTGCTTCTCCTGGTGTTTAAAACTTACAATAATCCCATGGGACTTTATCCTTATCACTACAAATGTAAAGGAACAATGTGTTTTTAGCAAATATTAAGCAAATTAGCAGGTTACATAAAATAAAAAATAATCATTTAAAATAAACAAAAATAAATCAATTAAACAGAAAATAGACATACAGTAAATCCTGGTTTTAGAAAACAATAATCTGTTACATTCCAGATTGGGAAACATTAATGCTTCTGCATTGTTTTGCAAATGGAATCTTTATACGAAGCAGTTGCTCAGCCTTATAGCCTTCTGTTGTATGATGAGAGCAAAACACCTGCTGCCTCCTGGTTGCTTCCAGACAATTCTCTTTTAAGATTTGTCTTACAGAGAATGAAGCAAGTCTTAAATATATGATATGTCATTGCCCTTTGTCTACTTGAAGTGACTTCTCTTCTTCTGACTCAAAATCCCTTGACTTGGATTCAATTTTGGTGTCTTCTTGATCTCCTTCTACACCAACTAACAGATTTCGGATGTACAGCATCTCCCATAAAGATTGTCATAGTTGCATTTCACCAATGTTACTAAATTTCTGCAGCTACTGGAACAGTTCAGGCTTTGAGCATTAAACCAAAAAAAAGAAAGTTCTGTAGTCCCAGTACCTTTAAAGGTTGTAATGGAATTGAAAGAAAAAACATCCATCCATCCATCCATTTTCCAACCCGCTGAATCCGAACACAGGGTCATGGGGGTCTGCTGGAGCCAATCCCAGCCAACACAGGGCAGGAACCAATCCCAGGCAGGGTGCCAACCCACTGCAGAAAGAAAAAACAGTTCATACAAAATGAAGAAAAAAGTTAATGATGTGCACCAAAAATAACTTTATGCTTGTAATATTTCAGTTTCAGGCTTAAATCTTAGTTATGTTTTTCATATTACCTTATAGGTGTCTGTATTGGTAAAGCATATGTCAGAACACAGTAGTATGTACAATATGACACACCAATTACAAAACTCTCTCTGTCTATATCAAACAATTTCATTTTTCATTCTAACTGAAATCATACTGTTGTCACATCAGAAATACAGTAAACAGTACCTGAGTTTATAAGAATGTTCCATTCTCATGTTAGCTTACAGAAGATGAAACAAAACTATTAGTTATGTTAAAACTAACATTCTAACATTCATGTCATTTCCTAACCAGGGTGGCGGGGGATGCTGGAGACTATACTAGGCTAGCAAACAGCATAAAGCAGAACCAATCCCTGGACAGGGTGTCCATCGCAGGGAGAACACACACACACACACCAAACACACACTTGGGCAAATTCAGCTTTGCCAATTTTGCATATCTTTGGATCGTGGGAGGAAACCCATGCAGACACAGGAAGAACATGCAAACTCCCCGCAGGGTAGCCGAGCTACCACTTCTCCTCCGTGCTGCCCTCGTTTTATCATAGATAAAAAAAAATGCTTATGTGAGTTTAGCATTAACTTTAACTTACTAAGATTGGATCTTGCAACTGTGTTTGAATGAATGAGAGCAGCTTTCAAACCAAAGACCTCTCGCAAATGGCTTGACAAAGCAATTAGGGTTAAGAATTATGAGAACAGGCTTTAGATGCTTGATTAGTACATCTTTGTCATTTATTGCAATTGTGAAGGTATTGTTATTATTAATATATTATATTAATATTAAGTGGATCATAGATATGTTAAAGGTAACCCCTATCTAATGCATCATTGGAGCTACAGAAGTGTTAAAACTAAACAAAGTGTGTGTTACAATGGTATTAAATATTATGGATCAGTAAATTCACCTTGTTAATCCATATTCTAAAGTGTTTCCAATTATTCTTAATTTTAGTTATTACAGGAAAATATGTTTTTAAACAAAACAGGTTTCACGTTTTCAAAAAGTCCAATAAAGTCCCTTTTCATAAACTTTTACATTTAAACATCCGAATACACACACAAACACACACAGACTGAGAGAAAAAAAAAGAGAAAGACATCTGTGCTGAACGTTGTGTGAATTAGCAAGCTGCTTGCGATTTCACGGACCCAGTCATCTGCAGCAATGTCAATCCATAATCAGGTTTTTAAGAACGCGATACAAGCGCATTGACAGTTCTATTGATATATTACCTTAATTCTAAGACTGATAAGGCAGGATTGCATAAAATGGAAAAGGAATTGCTGCTTGAAAGAGTATTGGTCAGTCATCAGTCTAGTGTAAATGATCACACATCTCTTAGTCTAATAAACATGTCTCCTGGTTGCTGCAAAGTAATTACTTTGGACTTGACACGTCTCTGTTGGTCTGAAGGCTTTATCACAGTTGGATAATGATCAGAGGCCAGATCTTCCATCTCAGCTCCATCTATTACAATGTATGCATACTTAATTTGGACATTTCCACAGTCATTTGGATGCAGCAGATCAATCTGTGTGGCACTGTTATTGTCAGGTTTCTCCTGGCAGAATTTTCCTTTTTTGATCATTAAAATGCACAACACCGAGACAGCCTTTCATTGTCAAGTTTATTTATTTACCATACGTCACTAAAGAGAATGTTTTAGCAGAACATGCCAGTAGACTGTGGGGATCGTTCCACTATACATTGATGTTGCTGTCATGTACTGTAAAAGTTACAGCTATGGCAATGAGTCAGTGCCGGGTGAGTTGACTTCTCTCTTTCCAGTCACTTTGGCTCATTGAATAGCACAGTTACATGGTTTAAAGACCAGTCTTCATGCACAAAAGGTTTTAATGCTTCCAAAATAGGAGGTTACGAGAAGCTAACCCAAGGCCACCTGCATCATATGCAGCCCAACATAATGTTTGTATGAAAAGTACATCTACTGTACATTTTATTTTGCTGATACAGTGTGGTAAGATATCTTACACACTGTTATTTCTGATATTTTATCCCATTTGTGCATGTGTATATACTCAACCCATTCAGTCCGAGACCAAAATCTCATGAAAGGCTTTAAATAAATCATTGTGGATCTGGCTAGAAAAATGTGTCTTTTAGTTTTTGCAAGCAAAGCTTGTTCTTATCAATAGCACCCTATGACCTCGATTCTCTTGATTCACTAACACAATGTCTGACTTGTATCTCAGAATGGATGAATAGTAACTTTCTCAAGTTAAATAAAGAGAAAACTGAAATCTTAGTGATTGGCAATAATGGATACAATAAGGCTATTAGAAATAAACTGGATACATTAGAATTAAAAGTCAAGACGGAGGTAAAAAGCTTAAAGGTAATTGTTGACCGTAATCTGAATTTTAAATCGCATATTCATCAGATCACTAGGACAGCATTTTTTCACTTAAGAAACATAGCTAAAGTTAGACCTCTTATATCACTGAAAGATGCTGAGAAATTAGCTCACGCGTTTGTTTTCAGTCGACTAGATTACTGTAATGCACTCCTATCAGGACTACCCAAAAAAGACATAAATCATTTGCAACTAGTGCAGAATGCAGCTGCTAGAATCCTAACTAGGAAAAGAAAATCCGAGCACATTTCTCCAGTTTTGACCACTACACTGGTTACCTGTGTCATTCAGGATTGACTTTAAAATTCTGCTTATGGTTTATAAAGCCTTAAATAATCTTGCCCCATCTTATATATCGGAATGTCTGACACCTTATATTCCAAATCATAACCTCAGATCCTCAAACGAGTGTCTCCTTAGAATTCCAAGAACAAAACTTAAAAGAAGTGGTGAGGCGGCCTTCTGCTGTTATGCACCTAAAATTTGGAATAGCCTGCCAATAAGAATTTTGCCAGGCTAATACAGTAGAGCACTTTAAAACACTGCTGAAAACATACTCCGTATTTTCAATTCATCATAATAACTATTCATGGAGGCTCTAAAATCCATACTGACCCCTACTCTCTCTTCTGTTTCTTTTTCCGGTTTCTTTGTGGTGGTGGCCTGCGCCACAACCACCTACTCAAAGCATCATGATGCTCCAATAATGATGGATGGATTAAAAGCCAGACGTCTACGTGACCATCATCATCAAGTCCTTCCATGAGAACCCTAAATCCAAAGAGGACTGTTTCATTTATGTTAGGTAGAATGCCCAGAGGGGACTGGACAGTCTAATGGTCTGGAATCCCTACAAATTTTATTTTTTTCTCCAGCCGTCTGGAGTTTTTGTTTTTGTTTTTTCTGTCCACCCTGACCATTGCAACTTACTCTTATTCAATTTTAATTAATGTTGACTTATTTTATTTTCTTACTGTGTCTTTTATTTTTCTATTTTTCATTATGTAAAGCACTTTGATCTACTTTTTGTATGAAAATGTGCTATATAAATAAATGTTGTTGTTCTGGTAAACCCACTTTGTTCCTTTAATTTAAAGAAAAAAATAATATCTTGCTTTGTGCTGATGTGTTTTGTGATTACATTTTCTATTCTATCTATCTATCTAATATTCTTCTTCTTATGCTGTAAAGCACTGTATAAAGCTTATTAAAATGCACTATGCAAATGCACTAGTCTCTCTATGTGGAGTATTTTCCCCATTCTGTTGTATTATCAGTAAACATTGAACTAAATAAGTTATACATTTACATGTACATTTTTTGCTTAGCAGATGCTTTCCTCTGAACCAACTTACAAAGAAGGTCAACATAATCAAGTAACATCAGTCTAGAAACTGCTTTGAACAAATACAGCAAGAGACAATAGCTGGTGTAGTAGTACCTTGCACGCCTCTCTGGCATTTAACCATCTGAATTGTGAATCTGTTCTTCTGTCAGAGAAGCAAAAGAGGAAAAGTTACATGTTGAAGTAACCTCTCTCAAGATAAATTTTAAACAGAAAACTATTCCATACATGAAGCTGCACAGATCGTTTCTTTGTTTCAAGACAGACAAGTTCACAAATTGGCCAATGTTTGTATATGGGAGATTTTGAAATTTCAAAAATTTGCTCTTTTCAGGATATATCAACAAAAATTAAACTGTCCCAAAAAATTTCCTTGAAGTATAGATGTGCTAAATTTAAACAAAACTAGGCCAATGTGAGCCAAGTTGTTTTTAAGTGGACAGACAGACAAACAGACAAACATGACAACCGCAATAGGTGCTTTCAAAGTATAATGTGATGGACCTGTAAAAGTGCAGGAAAAAGTGTTTGAAAAAAAATCAATGCTGAAAAGAATGACAGAGTATGAGGCTAATGGTTACTAGTCCTAGTACACCGAGTTGTTTAAATTTGCCAGTAAGGCTCTGAGGATTATGTTTTGGCAGTGTTATACCTACAGATTCACTTGTAAGATTTGACCACTAACTGTTCCTTATCTCTGGTTATTTCCACTATACCTATTTCTTATTTTTCTTTAAGCAAAGAAAGCCCAAGCTCACATGAGTATCACCTTGTTAAAAAAGCTGCGTACAATGGGCAGAGACTAAACCCAGGACTGGTAACAATTAACTGTAAAGAAAACAGGTATTAATTTATCATTCTGATTAGTTAGTTATTTCAGGGTTGTGAAAGTAGATGACTATTGTTACACGATCAAACGCAAAACACCAATTAAATAGCGGCGAGGTTATGTAAATGTCACACCATAAAAGAGTGCCACCTGCAATCAAGTTTATTACTGTAGTTGTTCACCAATAATTCTCAGGCAACACTTCAGGCTTGTTTTTTAATTTCAATTTAATTTCACATTCAGTCATCCGAGTGAGAGAAGGTCGCTGGAGAATTTATGCGGTGCCAACTCAGTCCTCCCCGTTTTCTTGCAATTTTAAACAAAAATAATGCACGATGGTGTAATCAAAGCAACAAAAAGCAATCGCCACGTAAAAGGGTGGCTTCCTATTAAATTGACTTTGCCATTGGGTCGCAGACTCAGAGCTCCTTCTGTCCAGTTGCCTCCATTATATGTGATGCCACTATCTGGGCGGTTGTCCTTTTGAAGCTCCAGGATGAGAAAAGGTGGGGTTGTTTGCCTTCACTGGGAGGTTTTTTGAGACTGTGGAGGAAGAAAATGACAACACAGTTAGCAGCAGCACACCCTTTCAGCCTGGGGTGGTATGACATACCTGTGAAGAGTTTGGATTGTGATCCTCAGGCATGCATGTGTGACACATTTCTTGTTTGAATAGACCGTGCTCTACTACTAATCGTAAGCTGGACGCCTGTCATAAAAGTTTAAGTTGAAAATTCAGTTTATGGTGAAATCAGAGTTCAATTCACCCTCTTGATAGGGATTTTGTTCTAACGGTATTTTGGCCTTTTTCTCTAGTAGCCATGATCCTCGATAAAAGAATATGTTTCTAAGAAAGGATGAGTAAATAGCAGTTTTATTTAGTGTGGACTTTCTCAAGGAGAACTTTGGTATTATTACCTTGAAAAAGTCTTAGAAACATATGGTTAATCAACATTTTTTTTATTCTTTTTTTACAGGTTATTCTAATCCTGACAAAGTTACATGACTTTAACCTTGGGAGTGTAACAGAGAGCTCATTGTGGAGGTAAGTCGAAAACAACCTGCAATCATAGAATCATATAGTGATATCATAATGGAATAAGGGAAGCAGGCACTATTGCTTGAAACGGTAATGTCACTTATAACTGCAAAATATAAACGCTGCTATGCTTAAATGCTTAAGTGCACTCTCTGTAGTGATAAACTGCAATAAACACTCCAAGAATATAAATAATATAAAATTGACACTGTTAGAGCTTAACTATTATCCTGCTACTTATCCATTCCCAGAACCCATTTATCGTTGTTAGGATCAGAGCACCTGTCCTAGAGGGCAGAAGCCATTCTTAAATAGAACAACAGTTAAAAACATGATGGTTATAATCACAGCTACAGGGCAATTTAGTGTCACTTTGTGACCTGACAGCAATCTTTTTAGCGGGTATTAAAAACAGAATGTCAGAAGGAAAACCTTTGGTTACGACGACCCCAAGTTCTTGGGCTAAGTATGGATAGCTGACATTTCTAAACACAGTGCCAAATATATATATACATTTTTATTTAATTGTATTTTTTGAAAATGATGTATTGAAAAGAGATGTATGGATTATCCATGCAAGTTATTGTCTCATTGGTTTTACTGCTGGATAGGCTGAGACCCACCAACCATAAAAGAGATTAGACTTGAAAATTAATATGTTGAGGATGGATTCACAACAAATGAGCCATTTTCAACTAATTCAGTAAGACTAATAAGCCAACTACTATGGAGGATTAGTTTTATAAGTGCTGTAATAAGAATTTTCATTGTGTGTATAAAAAATAATGCTCATGAAATGAATTTGTTTCAAACATTTCCTTAAATACTTAAGAACCATTAGAGCAATGTTTTGGAAAGCTGTAGACTTATCATTTGTTGATGATATACACATACTGTACATGAAAGACAGAGGAAGACAACACATTATTTTAATTTCAGGCTGTTTTACTTAAGTGAAACATTCAAAGTAGAGAAATGCTATATTGCGGCCAACAAAATCAATTTTACATAAAATGTGACAGTATTCATCTTTTCTAAATGCACAGCTTCCTTTGGGGTTTCAGTTGGATTATATTTATACTTTAAGAAACTGAGCCTTATTTTCAAAAAAATACAATTTTAAAAGTCATAGAAAAAAAGTTAATTTGATCAAGCAGTAATATTGAAATGGCTGCCTTGTGTGTTTAGAAAATTAATGAGAATGAAATATTCCCTGTGCTGAACATTTATTAAAATGGGTGTATTGTATTTTTATTGAAATAGCATTATTTATTTTGCTGAAAATTTGCCAGCTGGTTCAGTGTATCTGTCACTATTAGAATGCAAGACGTCATTTAGCAGGAGATTTGCAGCGTCTGCCAGGGGATGGTGCAAGCAGCGGACAAGAAGAAAACTGTCAGTGTGTGTTGTACGAATAATTAGATCACGCTTCACAAGCCAATGGATAACGGTACAACTCTGTAAAGCCTTTGCTTAAGATCTTTTCTGATGACTCCTCGTATTCAAGTGATAATCTGTTCATTTTTTGTAATACCAGGCCAGCCTGGATGAAGATCTTGGTACTGATACATGACCTCCTTTTAAGCACTTGTCTCAAGGGTACACTTTAAATTATCATAGATTTCTAAAAGTATTTTAAAATACATTCTTTTATATTGTTCATGTTTTAACTTTGAAAACCTCATATAATAGAAAAGCGGTGTTCTCGTATGTTGTGGGTGATACATTTCCATTGTGATCTGTTGGTATGAATTGAACTTTCTTTACCAAATGATAGGTTTTCTGTCTTATTTGTGACAGACAAATAATCAATGAGCAATTCCATTCTTATCTTTGCAGTTATTGCTGTTGTAGTGCACATTTTGCTTTGGTATACTTAAATAACAACTGAAGGCATTGCTCTTTCCAAATATTTGTCTGCACACAAATGGGATGGGTAAGTTCAGAAGGGACCTTCCGGCATTATCTTTGGTTTTTTTTTCCCAAATTTATATCACATCAGAGTTTGTTTTTCTTCAGTAATGCTACCTGCTCTTATATGTGCAAGCAGTTGTACTCTTGTTATTTATATCATCGTTGCTGTGCAGCAATTTAAAATTTTTCATCAAGGACATTATAAAGAAATCAATTGGATGCCTAGTACTAAATATCCATTTGAATGTTTACAAGTTTCATCTAACAGCTCCACCTAGAATTTAAAGGATCTGTGGACAAATAAAGGAAAAGGTTGATTTTCCAAGTCTATTTAGAAAGAGAAAAAGCAAAACAAAAAGTGGAGGGGCTGGAAAAAAATAATCTTAAATATTGCCAAAGTCAGTTCCTGAGTTCTAAGTAACCTATGAGGATTTCTTTAGCTTTTGCTAGGTTGAACTTCCAGGTTTGCCAGAAGAACACTCTGTATTTGGAATTTGTAGTGACAGTACTGCACAGAAAAGTCTGAGGGAGAGAGCTCAGCTGAGGTCACCAGGAAGTGTTCCGCTCACAGTGTCTTATCTGAAGTGCTATCTGAAGCTGAAGCTTGGAGTTCTCCTATTAGCTCAAGCTCCTAAAACAGACATTGTGGATTTGCATCTCGCACAGCTGAAATAGGAACAGACTAAACATAAAGGTTAAGTGTTGTGTTCTTTTGCTTACTTTTGGCCCAGTGCCTCTCGACTTTTGGCTTCCAAAGAAGTGTATACTCTGACCTTCATGATAATTTCATGAGATTGTTTTGTGACAGATTTACTAGAGGGATGCATGGAATTCAGAGTATGATTTTGTTTAGATTACACACACAGTGCCACTTTTTTATTTTCTGTAATATATATTTTTATCACTGTTATAATGAGGTCAAAATTGCTACGGAGTAAGACCACTGTCAAAAATAACTCATAATAATTTAAGCCAAATTTACATTTCACACGTGTCAATTATGCTTGAGCTTCTGAAAGTTATGCTTGCTTCACTTTAATATCTTTTTAATGTTGAATAAGTAACTGTTTTGCACAAGTTGTGTGAATAAGAAACTGGCTGAAAGCAAATAACCTCCAATTAGATCACAAACATGCAACACCGAGGTGCCAATTGAACTGGCGACCAAAGGTTTTAGCCCTTATATATGGTGTATGATCACTGTCAAAAATAACTCCAGCATTCTACCTTTTGGGCACATGCATAGTAACATTGTTTCTTTGTCAGTAGTGAATGCCTTGTGCGTCCAACGATGTGTTTTTGACAGTTTGCTCATGCCTGAGAATTGTACAGATACAGTGATCCCTCGCTATATCACACTTCGACTTTCACGGCTTCACTCTATTGCGGATTTTAAATGTAAGCATATCTAAATATATATCACTGATTTTTTGCTGGTTTTTAGATTTCTGCGGACAATGGGTCTTTTAATTTATGGTACATGCTTCCTCAGTTGCTTTGCCCTGTTGATTTCATACAAGGGACGTTATTGGCAGATGGCTGAGAAGCTATCCAATCAGAGCACATATTACATATTAAATAAAACTTCTCAATGATATACTATATGCTTCCCGTGCAGTGCTTCGCATACTTGAAAGCCCAAACAGCACGTATTGATTTTTGATTGTTTGCTTGTCTCTGTCTCTCTCTCTCTCTGACATTCTCTGCTCCTGACGGAGGGGGTGTGAGCAGAGGGGGTGTTCGCACATTGGCCTAGAGGTTATGGACGCTCCTTTAAAAAATGCTGAAAGACTACCTTCACATTGCTGCCTTCCTTGTAGCTGCTTTGTCCAGTGGTGCCTCACATACTTAAAAGCCCAAACAGCCCTATTGATTTTTGATTGTTTGCTTTTCTCGCTCGTGCTCTCTCTCTCTCTCTCTCTGACATTCTCTGCTCGTGACGCGCACTCCTTTGAAGAGGAAGATATGTTTGCATTCTTTTAATTGTAAGACAGAACTGTCATCTCTGTCTTGTCATGGAGCACAGTCTAAACATTTGACTAAAGGGTGTTATTTCATGTCTAGAAGGCTCTAATAATGTTAGAAAATGTATTTAGAAGGTCGTAAACAGGTTTTCTATGCTCTAACTGCGAAAATATTTGATTTATAAATAAAGAATCCTACTTCGGGGAAATTCATTTACCGTGGCAGAGTCTGGAACAGATTAACCGCGATAAACGAGGGTTGACTGTACTTGTAATTTTTAGAAGCAAGTGTACCTTGTGATCTTACGCCATAAAATTACCACCCTTTTTTGTTTTGTTTTCTTACGGTTACTGACGTTTTGGAGTGTTTGGTCACAATGATGTCACATCATTTGATTTCACAAGTTTTGCATGCAACACATTTTATGTGACATCATGATGGCCACCTTATATAAGGTTGTATTGTAGTTTTAGGGGTATTTGAACATTGTGTCAAACTAAGACTCTAATTTGTTTTAATTCTTGTTTAGATTTCACTTACTTAATGACTTCAAATTTGGTATTGCCTCATGAACTTCAATTACAGATTTCTGTTCTTAGAATATCGGCCGTTGCCTTGAATAACAATGCTTTTGATCAGCCCTTAAAAGAGAAACAAACAAGAAAAAAAACCTATTGGGAAAGATTTACGATGATTGCGTGTTATGTTTTAATAGGACCTAAGAGGAGTAGTATTTGAAATATTCATTTCTTGTGCATGTTTGAGATAAGACAAAATGTCTTTCTTGGGTCAGTAAAGGATATTCAAGAAACTAGCAGAGACCAGATACACAGAGAACCAAATAATTTGTGAACAAAAACAAAACCTCTAACCCTGGGTTCCCCAACTTCGGTCCTGGAGGACCATAGTGGCTACAGGTTTTCATTCTAGCCCTTTTCTTAATTAGCGACCTGTTTTTGCTGCTAATTAACTTCTGTTGAATTCATTGTAATTGACTTGCTCTTGAAGATGCAAACCTCTTAATTGTTTCTTTTTCCTTAATTAGCAGCCAAACAATAATGAGATACAAAATGAGACAAAACATGACCAGCAAACTGTGTCCATCATACAATATCAGAAAATAAAGAAAGGTGAAGGTATCAGGAATGCTGAAAAGAGAAAATCAACAATTTTGGAAATGTTTGATATTGCACAATGAGAGTAGCAACAAGCCATGGAATTAAAGAACGGGTTTAATTACCGACAAGACTCGCTGCCTAATTATGCAACTGGTTGGAGTGAAATTAGTTGGAGTTTAAGGCCCTGACTTAGTTGGTCTTCTGTTGGCTCACTCACTTCACATTTCATTTTTGTTTGGTTGCCATTTAACCCTCAATGGGTCCTTGTTAGAAAGTTACGTTCCAGGTCCTTGGGGTTCAAATTGCACCCCTATTCGTTGGTATATATAATTCAATGGTACCAAGCTCAGATTCAATGAACTAAAGTTAAGATGCGTTTATTAGGTAAGTGCATGATGCATACACAGCTTATGCAGTGAAATAGTGCAGTTAATGGGGTTGCGGCAATAGCTTGGGGATGGGCAGCGGAGGGGACTGGTCATATAATGCACATTCCGTCTAGCCGACCCCTTAACTGCCGCGATGTAAGTGCCATTTTAATTCCAATGTTCTAATAAGATTGTAAAATATATATTATCACACCTTTTAGATGCAAACGTTTAAGATTTCTGCAAATGACATGTCTAAAGTCATATGCATTTGTCAAAAAGTACATTTGATTTATTGACAGAATGTGCTGGACAAGCAGGCCTAGAGCACTTATCACAGATTTTGCGTGTCTTCCTGTCAAACTCACGCGGGCACAGGTGACAACGTCCCTGTGTCTTCTTCATTTTAGCTGGTCTCTCAGTTCCTGCTTCTAGTTCTCCAGAGTCCAGCTCTAGAAGTTGGATTGCATCCATGATCGGTCTTCTGAGCTGGGCTGCATTGTCCAAACGTCTTTTAATCAGTGGCTCGACAAGAGACTCCCTGAGACTCACGATGAACTGGTGACGACGTATCGCTTTGGATGACTTGTTCCAATCAGGGTTATTGCACATCTAGATCACGAAACTGGCAATGGCAGCTGTGTCAAGCATGTTGAAGAACAGGACCATTGGCCACCTGTTGATTTTTCGTTTGCAAGAGTAGATGCAGGCCAAATGATCCATGTTATCTACGCCGCTCTTAGTAGTATTATAATGAAGGATGATCTCTGGTTTTTGTTTCAGACCATCAACAGCCTTGTCGTGATGCATTGTCGACAAAAGGATGACCGACTTTCCTTTTTTGGGGACATATGATACCAAAGTTTTGTTGCCATCAAATGCAAAGATCGAAGAAAATTCGTCTATGTTTTTTGCTATCATGCTCAGAGGAATGTCTCGTTTATTCTTGCGCATCGTTCCTACATAGGTCATACCCTGTGTAAGCAATTCTTCTGTCAGTGCAACGCTTGTAAACAGGTTATCACCCACTACATTACGACCACTTTTGTACCAAAGGGATACCATTGCTTTCACAACACGTGTTTCACTGATACCACCTGAGGCCGAGTGTGAACGACTGTGGAACCGTCTGGGCAAAGTTGAAAGAACTGCATTGTAGGTGGGTGATAGATTATGTATAAGGCCACCGCCTCTGTTCAACGACGGTCGTTCATTTGAATCAGTTGTCCTCCCAATCCACCTACAATGCAGTTCTTTTAACTTTGCCAACCAATCAGTTAGAATTGAGAAAGCACTCTGGATGGAAACAAAGTCCAGCATAACTCTTTTTTAGGATAACCATGACCTGGATAGCTGAGAATCTCCACAGACTTCTGTCAAAAATTAAGTTTTTTTGGGGGTGCATATTGCACCCCCGATGAAAATATGCCAGCGATAATTGACATTAACACTTTTTCTATCATTTTATGCATGACCGTATGAAAAACTAGTGCACTTACAATGTCCTAGAGGATAACTGCTGAAATTTTAATAATAACATGGTAGTAGCCATAGAAATGGCCAGGGGGTGCAGAACGCACCCCAAGGAACCATTGAGGGTTAAGGAAAGAAATTAAGCAATTCAGAGGAATGATGAAGCAATTCAGAGGAACAAATCTTAAAA
This sequence comes from Polypterus bichir lapradei, assembly GCA_026402145.1. Taxonomy (NCBI): domain Eukaryota; kingdom Metazoa; phylum Chordata; class Cladistia; order Polypteriformes; family Polypteridae; genus Polypterus; species Polypterus bichir. Next base: position 6,359,728 of record JANRMT010062812.1, read on the forward strand.
AAAGACAAGTCAATTGAGATTAATTCTAAAGAAGTTAATTAACAGCAAAAACAAGTCACTAATTAAGAATATGGTTAGAATGAATGAGTTGGGGATCCCTGCTGGAACCCCAAAACACAAAATCATACCCCAGTAGGACTTTAGTCATAGTTTTCTTTTAATTGTGAATTCTAAGGACTAGATATTATTACTCAGATGCTGTTTAATGTGAGTGATCATTTCAGACATAGTGGCTGCCATGATGTAATAGGTCACATAGAACATCCATCACATGCCTACCAGCCAAATACACAAAATGGTGACACCCATGAAAAGCAAATGCAAAAAATGAAGCTGTCATTGACATAATGATAGAAAATAAAAAATAAAATGAGCGTAGTTCAGAAAGGAACAAAGCAAATTATACTAAGGACAAATACATTCTTGATATTCTTGTGGCCCTTTTTGGAACACCAAAATGGTTTTATTTAACTAAGATTCTGTTCTCATGCTTTAAGAAGTTGTCACATTCAATCAAGGACTCCTTAGAGCTACAAATTCACTAATTCTGCTTCATGTGATAAAATTTCCTGCAGTAATTAAACACAGAGTACTAACTCTTAATATATTAATGAAGCATACACACCCAGGCCCATGGGTGTTTAGATGAGCCAACTATCTGTATATTTGATATGTGCCCAGTCTGGTCTGTTTTTGCAATATAAACTTATTGCAAGGCAGTGCTATCAATAGTTTAAAGACTGTTATGGACAGAGGAAATTAAAAATAAGCTGGTTAGTTCACTATGTCCAAGCTGACCTGTATCAAAATGACAGAAGTTAAAGTTCAAAGGTCTGTTTTGTACCATTTCCACAAAAATATAGGTGGTCTTATTTGTGATAGTCCTGTTGGTGACAGTACTGTAATTAAAACTTAATATACTATAATGTTAAGTAAAAAAGTTTAAGAGGTAGTTCAAATAGTATATAACATTTGGAAAAATGTTCAAACACCATAAGGAGTTTACTACAGGACTTAGATATGTGCAGCATTGATCATGATGATCATAAGACCACTTTTTAAAGCCACATTGTAAAAGATGTCTCTGTTGTAATATGGAACATGTACATTTATTTTGGATTAATTAATGGAGCCAGGGCTGCCAGCCCCACATCACAAAATCTGACACATTCATCCGTACCCAGTAGCACACACACCTTTGTCTTAATAGGACTTACATGCTCATCCACCAGCACCAGGTGGGATTATTTTCTGCCTTTGATCCCATGTGACTAAGTCCAAATTCATATAACAGATGGAAGAAAAAAAAAAAACAACCGAATGCCACAGGTTACACGTATTCTCATTTTCTTGTGTTGCAAAACAGGAAACTGAAATAATGTTTGCTGTCAATAACACCAGATGAAGCCAGCAATCTGTCAAACAGTAATTTTACAGCAAAGGCAGGTTTCCCTTATCAGATGCAGTAAATCATACATCAGAAGCTTAATGCTCCCATGTTTTCTCTGAAAATTTCTGCTCCAAAGCATCACATATTTTAAATTCTGCTATAAAACATGAAGATTAGTACATCAGGAATTTAAAAGGAGACTTATTTGTCAGATGTTGTAGAGAGCTTTCGACATCCAATAACTCTTCCGCATACATCAGGAAAGGTCTTATTTAATCAGTATGTTTTATATGTTAAGCAATTGCCTTTTAAAGTAGTCAATAAATGTGCATCTGTGCAAGTGCTTGTGACCAGAAGCCTTCATGTCTAACTCTCACAACATAATCAGCTTGTTTTCATTTTGCTAGAAGACAGCAAGAAGTAGAGAGAATTTGTCTTTGTAAGCTGGAATCTAAAGCTCAAGGGCTCACAATGTAAGATGCTGCATCCCTCCAGCCAGCCAGTTTCTTCACCCACTTATCCATTTCAGAGTCAATTATTGTGAATTCCTTCACAATCTCATCCTGAGATATCCTAAATTGTGGACATGTCTCGTGGAATGACAGTAGGAAATTAGGGGCATGTTGGACCTCCAGTGGAAGATACAGCATTAGCACTTCAGTATCTCATTTTTTTTTTTTTTTACATTTATGTTAAAGAAGCTATTCATACAAGTACTCAGAATGACACTATGTACCAAAAGCTATTTCATTTGAACACTGTGGCCTTAATTGTGGTTTCAAAAGATGAATCACATAAAGTTGGGAGAGGCTTTCAGGAAAAGGATGCATGTTGTCCTAAATTTAGACTCATTTACATTTCCTTACTGTTTTTCACATTTATTAACATCATAAAAATAAGCCATATTGCACTAGTTTCATATAGAGTTTGCATGTTTCTACCATGCTGGATAAACAATAAATATGCATATATATGTAGTAGTATCCCGATTATCCATGCCCTGATTTACCAAGGTTCTGCATTGTCCAAGGTGAACCTGCAGGTGTAACACATTACTTTTCTTATAATTCTTTAAAGTTTTGCCATACTGTACTAAGCATGAAAATACTATATGCTTAACCTGTACTGTCCCGAGTCCCGACTCACTCACCGCTCCTAAACTGAACCACTCAGCTTTTGTCAGTGTGTCACCAGCATTGACCATATACTGTCACACATGAGCACATATGAGGCAATGAGCTCGACTAAATGTGCCACGCCAGATCAGGGGTTGACAGAGTTCCTTCCTCTGCTGATCATCAGAAGGGAAGCCTGCCTAATCATAAACCCAACACTCCAGTCCCCACGCACACCCCTTTGGATGCAGCTCTTCCTCCTCTCCATCTCTAAAACCATCCACTTTTCTTTGTCAGTTTGTCCCGAATTGGACTCAGTCTTTTGTGATTACTCTGTCGTTTATCTAGTCTTTTGACTATTGTTGTCAATATATTGGGTGGATCCCCAACCCTTTTTATTTTTTTGTCTTTTTGGGTCTGTCTGCAGAGAGAGTGACAACTTTGTTGAGTGGTTTACTTACCTTGGCAGTGACATTCATATCTCTGGTGACTCTTCCTATGAAGTCAGTAGGCAGATTGAGGGTCATGAGGTCACTGGAAAGGGGTGTGTGGCACTCCCGATATCTATGCAAAAGGACAAAGGTCCAAGTCTTTAGAGTCCTAGTGCTTCCTGTTTTGCTATATGGTTGTGAGACATGCATGCTATCCAGTGAAGTGAGACAAAGACTTTTGGAGAATCCTTGGGTACCACTGGTTTGACTTTGTGTCGAATGACCGGTTACTAACGGAGTCACGAATGAGGCACATTACCTACATTGTGAGGGAGAGTCAGTTATGGCACCATGTAATGGGATTCCCTGAGGGTGATCTGGCTCACAGGATCCTCATTGTTGAGGAACCGAGCGACTGGACAAGGCCAAGGGGATGACCACATAACACCTGGCTGCAGCAGATAGAGAATCATTTCCAGTGGGTGAAACTAGACAATGTGTCTTCCTGTTGGGTTGTCAACCAGGATCCTGCGCTGTTTCGTTGTGTGGTGGGTGCGGAAATGTGCTGTACTAGTGCATGCTCCCCAACCTTACCTGACCTGATTTCAAAGTGCAGTGGTGAACTGCCGGTGGGAACTGCAAACCCACATTTTCTGACTCAGAGGTGACCGCTTTGCGGTTTGATCTAATTGAAGAGCTCCATCCAGAGCCAATGCAGAGCCTGCCTCTGACCACTGTGAGTCATGTGCTGCCCTGTGTCACCCTCCCACCTTCTCTGTGCAGTGTCCCCAATTAAGCTCCATTCCATCCACAGAGCAAATCCCGCCCTTACGGCAAGTTGAACTGCTGTAGACACACAACATTAAGCATCTCAGTTTTGAAGAATTTCACTGTGGTGAATCATCGGTGGGGAGCTGTGAACCCACAGTGTCTGGTACAGAGGCAAGCACTTTGCCAATGTGAGCTAAATGTAGACCCCCATCTGTCAGCCACACAGATCCCGACTCTGACCTCTGTGAGTGGTGCACTTCACTGGTGATGTCAGCTGATCTCTGTCTTTATGTGTCAGTCCCCACCTTCTCTGGGCAGCGTCGCCACTATAGTGGCCATCCATTTTATCTGAGGTAGTATCAGTCCACATTATATCCACCTTAATAAAAGGACAAGTGTCTGCGTGTGTGTATCTGTGAGTCCATCCAGTTGCTAGAATTAAGAAGAAAAAAATTTAAAATGTAGAAGAAGGTTAAAAATGATATTAAAAATACCAAATAAGAATCTAAAAGTGCTTATCACTGTCCCGCTTGGGCTCACTTGACTTTAAACAAGTCACTTCTTCTTTAAACTCAACATCTGTATTTGTGGTTAGTGGTGCCAACACTGAGCTCCAGAAGACCAGAGTGGAATCTTATTATTTGTGCAGAGTGTTCTCCTCCTACTTTGATTTCCCACCCACACCCCAAAGACTCAACTCTAAATTAGTGCAGTGTGAGTTGGTGAGTGTTGTTTATGTGTTTACTATGTGATGGACTGACACCTCATCAAAGGCTGTCTCTCATGGGATGGGTTCTGCCCTCCATAAGTCTGTATTGAAATAAGAAACTTCAGTTAATGTACCAATGAATGGAGCTATCCCTGTCTGACCTCACAGAAATAAGCACATCAAAACCAATGCCGTTACCCAGTTTGTAATTTTTCTTGTCATTTTTAATTTCACAAAACCTAGACTCAAAAGAATCTCTCCTACCACAATTTAACTTGTCGTTTCCTTCCTCATCAGTAAAATAACTTTTGCCTTGTGTCTTAACGGAAGGTAAAGTCAGCTAATAGCGGTTATTTTGTATGGCAGTGCAGAAGTATTTATATTAATTTCACTGCTGAAATATCCCTAGAGGATTCTCAAAATATGTGTTGACATGCTGTCTCCATCAATTTTTGTATTATCTATTAAAATGCCATTGAGTTATTTTATGGAAATTTACTACTTTTTTTCTCAGACTGTAAGGATGAAGCAGTGCATGAAAGCTGAAGTCCAATGAAGTAAACATGTAGGGGTAAATCCTGTTCTTATAAGCGATTGGACATGATGATGATGTATGTAATCAGAGCCAACAGATTAAACTTGGCTTATAAATGTGAAGTGTCTAGCTACAATTTTATCTGTCTAATAATTCAAATAAATATATAAAAACAGCCCATGGCCAACACATTCATTTGTTTTTTCACCACTTCATTCACTGACAATAGATGAATAAAAGGAAGCCTATTTACTAAGCTAACATTTATAAGGCAATGAATTGAACAAACACGAAATAAGAGAGGCTAAGTTAATCAGTCATTTCCAAATTAAAACGTTGATTCACTCCTGCGATAATGATATACTCCTTTAGAGGTAACATTAGTCAGGTTTGTTCTAATGGTGTATTGTAATGAACTGAAATATTTACAGTACATTGAGGGAGAAAATAAATCCGTTTACTAATCCTCCATTTGTAATTCTCTAATCAAGTTCAGAAACAGAACAACACAGAGGAAAAGGCAGGAACCAGCTATGGAAGGGGCATCACTTAAATGTGGACAGTTTTGAGTCACCACTGAAGATAACCTGCATGCATTTAATATGTGGAGCAAAATCGTACATGTGGAACATGTTTAAAATCTGGGTAGAGCAGCCTGAGGGATACAAACATTTTGTGTGATATATACATATTTTTATACTTATTTATTTTTATATATACTACAGTATCTGCTGAGTTACTGTAGATAGATACAATTGTTTCCCATGACCCCCTATATATATATATATATATATATATATATATCAACAATCAATAACATTATCAGTCATCCTGCCTTGGCTATCTTCTTCAATTCAGGAACAGATAGTACCCCTCGTCAGGCAGGGGCAGCAGCTGCTGATCAGCGATTGGGATCATATCATCCTGGAGGTGAGGAAACAGAAAAGAAAAGAGCAGGCCATTTTGGTGCCCAGATTAAAGTATTCCCCACAGCTGTGTTTGGTGGGCTCCCAGATCTAATCAATAACATTTTAGGATCAGCTTCCATTTCGGGGAAAGAAAACACTTCCTTTCTTGTTCCTTTAATAGAGCAGCTTTGGTTGCTGGCTTGCGTCTCTTTCTCTTTGGTGGGGGTCGAATTTTGCTTTCATTTTTTCAGTTTGTCTTGATTGTATGGAATGTTATCTGTGTCTAATCGAAATCATTAAAAAAATAAATATATAAAAAAGCATTAAGTATTCTCCGCATCAAACTTTGGCCAAAGGACGTTTTATGCGGTGAGGCTGCAAGCTCGTAGTTGCCTTGGTGGTGCCACAAACCTGCCATTGCCTCTGTGGTGGACAAGCAACCTTCAACAGGCACATCACCCCTGTTTTGGCATCAGGGAGGGTCTCAAAGGGTCTCACAGATCTCACTAGATTCAAATATAATGAATATTGTCACACATGTGCGATTGGGAGGCAGCTAGAGGGCCGAAATAATAGTACCACACCAGACCAGGGGGTGGCGAGCTGCACTAACTTTCTCTCTCAGTCCTCTGCAGAAATCCCACTAGGTGCTGGCGTTATTGATGACGTAACTGGCGGTCTCAATGACATCACTTCCGGTTCCGTCCAGATTACGTCACTTCCTGTCACAGACTTTAAAGTCACCATTTTCTCAAGCTAAAGTCAGTTCTGTTTTGGATTTCAACCTGAACACAACTCAAAAAAATACCCATTTGCAGCCAGGGCACATTATATAGGAGGCTGCCCCAAACCTTTGAGGTCTCTTAACTATCTTTGTTACAATATATATCTGTACACTTACACTACTTAAATCCTACCTTCATGCCATTATCCCGACTGCTACAACAATAATAAACTCATCCCTTGACATTGGCTCTGTGCCACTCACTTTTTAAATTGTTTCTGTAACCCCAATGTTAAAAAAGTCTGGTCTTGATGCTGACAATCTTAACAATTTCCGGCCTATTTCCCACTTACCTTTCCTGTCAAAAGCTCTTGAGAGCATTGTAGCCTCCCAGCTCACCAATTACTTAACCACTAATAACTTGATGGAACCCTATCAGTCTGGTTTCAGGGCGTGACACAGCTGTGAAATTGCTCTGCTACGGGTAGCCAATGATTTGCTTATGGCAGCAGACTCTGAACAAACCAGCATATTAATTCTATTAGACCTCAGTGCAGCATTTGACACTGTCAGACATGACATTCTACTGTCCAGAATGGAGAACATGCTGGGTATTTCTGGCACTGCCCTTCAGTGGTTCAAGTCCTATTTGACTGATAGGCAAGAGTTTGTTAGTCTTGGCAACAGCAGATCCAGCTCAGCGCCAGTCACACAAGGAGTTCCTCAGGGCTCTGTCCTCGGCCCGCTTCTCTTCTGTATTTATATGCTTCCCTTTGGCCATATTATTCATAGCTATGGACTGGGTTATCATTTTTATGCAGATGATACTCAACTCTACTTCAATGTTAAAAGTGGAACTTCATCAGAGCTTTCTCAGCTCACAACCTGCCTTAGTGAAATTAAAACCTGGATGGAGCAGAACTCTTTAAAATTAAATTGCAACAAAACTGAACTCCTGCAAATTAGGACTAAAATGCAACTTAATAAAATGAGCTGCTTCCCAGTCCATCTTGGCGGTGATCTCATCAGACCTGCCTCTACTGCAAAGAATCGTGGAGTCATTTTTGATTCCTCCCTCTCTTATTCCGCCCACCTAAATCACATTAAGAAACTTTCTTACTTTCACCTCCGTAACATATCCCATGTTTGCTCTTTCCTCTCCTTTTCTAATGCTGAGAAACTTGTCCAACTTTTATCACATCACGCATTGATTATTGTAACTCGCTGCTGGCAGGTGCCCCTTCTAATCTTATATCACAGCTCCAGCTTATTCAAAACTCAGTTGCAAAAGTCCTGACTCGAACCAGCAGCAGTGAGCACATACAATACAATACAATGCAGTTTATTTTTGTATAGCCCAAAATCACACAGGAAGTGCCACAATGGGCTTTAACAGGCCCTGCCTCTTGACAGCCCCCCAGCCTTGACTCTCTAAGAAGACAAGGAAAAACTCCCAAAAGACCTTGTAGGGAAAAATGGAAGAAACCTTGAGAAAAGCAGTTCAAAGAGAGACCCCTTTCCAGGTAGGTTGGGCGTGCAGTGGGTATCAAAAGAAGGGTGTCAATACAATACAATACACCGAACAAAACAAATCCTCAATACAGCATAAAAATAAAAAATTTTACAAGTACAGAGCAGAATTTAGCAGTCGATGATATCACATAATAAGATTTGGATATTTTTAGAGTCCTGGAGACCTCACCCATCAAGCTGCCTCCCCCATTTGGCCATTCCACAGCTGAAACAGTGCTAGGCCAGCCAATCCGATGAAAGGACCCCTCTTTCCCATGATTCCTGCGATCCTCCATCAGGGATGACTTTACCATAGGCAGGCAAAACAACTTGGCAGGTGGGCCATGGCACCAAGTGCCACATTTGAGTACTGAGAAGAGAAACAGAATAGGTGAGGGTTAGTATTCAATTATAATTATCATGTTACTTATGTTTTAGTGCTAATGACTAACAACAGAGATGCAGTATGTACAGTTAATCAGCAGCTCTAATCAGGATATGCTAAACTGAAGTAGTGAGTCTTCAGCCGGGATTTAAAAGCTGAGACCGAAGGGGCATCTCTTATAAAAACAGGCAGACCATTCCACAGTTTAGGGGCCCTGTAACTAAAAGCTTGACCTCCCACTATTTTATTAATCCTTGGAATCATAAGCAGACCGGCATCTTGGGATCTTAATGTGCGCTAAGGTTTGTAAGTCATAAGTTCAAACAAGTAAGCAGGACCTTGGCCATTTAATGCTTTATATGTTAAAAGGAGGATTTTGAAATCTGCCCTTAACTTAACCGGGAGCCAGTGTAAGGATTTAAGAACTGGCATTATGTGTTCGTATTTTCTTCTTCTTGTAATAATTCTTGCAGCCGCATTTTGAATTAACTGGAGGCTGTATAGAGAACAGTTTGAACAGCCAGTGAACACTGCATTGCAGTAGTCAATCCTACTAGAGATAAATGCATGAATTAATTTCTCAGAATCCTCTTTATTTAGAAAGCGCCTTAATTTCCTAACATTTTTAAGATGGAAGAAACATGTTTTGGACAACTTTGTAATATGCGCTTTAAATGACATGCTAGAGTCAAAGATAACTCCTAGATTGCGGGCTGATTCAGTAAAATTAATTGGGATTCCAACAGAGTTAAATGATGACAAAATATTGTTGTGATCAGCATCATTCCCTCCAACAATTAACATCTCTGTTTTATCGGTATTTAAAGACAAGTAGTTCTCATTCATCCACTCCTTTAATTCACTAACAAAACTAATTAAAGACAACATCTGAGAAACTTAATTTGATTTAAATGAAAGGTATAACTGGGTGTCATCTGCATACGAGTGAAAATTAACATTATGTTTCCTAATGAGAGATCCCAGTGGAAGCATGTAAAGTGAAAACAGTAAATGTCACAGTACTGAGCCCTATGGGACACCATATTGAACTTCTGTGTTTACTGTACATATTGGAATCGATTTGATAAATAAGAACTAAACCAAGCGAGCACGGGGCCTGTAAGCCCAACATCATTTTCTAGCCTGTGCAGTAAAACAGAATGGTCAATGGTGTCAAATGCTGCACTTAAGTCTAACAACATAATTACAGTGGAGTTTCCTTCATTAGAGGATAGCAAAATGTCATTTACAACCCGTATTAGTGCCGTTTCTCTACTATGACCAGTGCGAAAACCAGACTGGAATTTCTCAAATAAATTGTAATGCGTAAGGTGTGACTGAAGCTGACTGGCGACTACTTTTTCTAGTATTTTACAGAGAAACGGTAAATTTGAAATAGGCCTATATAAGACTTCCTGCTCAGTTACAGGATTAAATTTACTAAAGTGCTGAATGCAATGTGAGACAGGGCCTGCTAAGCTAGTATTTGGTTTGTACTGTGATGCAGAGATCTGGGATCTTATATTTTTAATTTTCTCATTGAAGAAGTTCATAAAGCCTGTACTGCTAATATCTGTTGGTATTTTGCACTGTTGATCTGAATTCCCATTTGTTAATTTAGCCACTGTTCTAAACAGTACCCGAGGATTTTTATTATTGCCATTTATTAATGTAGAATAGTATTCTGAGCGAGCTTTAAAGAGGGCTTTTTTATATTTATTAACACTCTCTGTCCATGCAATTTGAAAGACATGTAGCTTTGTTGTTCTCCATCTGAGCTCCAGTTTTCGACACTGTAATTTAAGAGCTTGAGTGTTTTCATTAAACCAGGGAGAGTTTCTATGTGCTTTGATCACTTTTGTTTTAAGGGGAGCCACTGTGTCCAGAGCATCTCTCAAGGTCACATTATAATGTGATGTTAGCTGATCTAAATTGCTTTCCACGTTTACATTTGATGTTAACTGATCTAAATGGTTTTCCACTATTGCACTCGACTTACTCAAGGTATCTATAAATTTTGAAGCAGAATTACAATTTAGATGTCACACTGTCTTTGTTTTAATCTGTGAGTGCGTTGGCAAGGGCAGGACTAAATCAAATGTAATTAAGTAGTGATCAGAAATAACTTCATTTAATGGAGTAATATTTAATTTCAACTTTGTAAGTTATAATTAAATCTAATGTGTGGTTATGATTATGAGTTGGACCTTTGATACTCTGACAAAATCCTACTGAATTTAACAAAGTAAAACATTTGCTAAAAGTGTCAGTTTCCACATCAATGTGTACATTAAAATCACCCATCAGTACTACGTGATCATAATTTATAGCCAAATCAGATAGAAGGTTGCTAAATTCAGTCATGAAAAATGAATATGGTGCTGGTGGTCTGTAGACTAGCACTATAATTGTGTTGAAATCTGTTTTAATATTTAAAATGAATGCCTCAAAGGATGTAAAGTTGCCTAAATTTTTAGAAGTGATTTGCATTTTGTTACAATGAATTATTCCAAGGCCTCCTCCTCGACCAGAATCTCTAGACTTATGAAGGAACGAGTATCCAGCTGGTGACGCCTCAGCTAGGGGAACAGTGTCATATTTACTAAGCCAGGTTTCAGTGAGAAGACACAGATCAGATTTTGTACTTAATATAATATCATTTACCAAAACAGCTTTAGTGCCAAGAGAGCGAATGTTCAATAAACAGCATTTAAAACTGCATGGTTCTTTCTGAACTGGTGATATAGTTTTTGTTTTAATTTACAGTAAATTTCTATTACAGATGCCCCTGGTGGAGGGTCTGGTTTTATCCCTTGGTCTAATTATACAGCTTATTTTTTGGTTATTAATTAATTTAGGGTTTGTATCAAGACTAAATTTACTGGATGCCCCACAACACGGGTTTTGGGTAACAGCTTCTGGAAAATAACAGGTGGGATAAACAACAGCCTGTGATTTAAGATCACATGACTGCGGCCTGGATGGTGCTCTAATCAGTCAACCAGGCAGTTTTGTTGCCATATTTTGGGATAATACATAAGATCCCCTCCAGTTAGGATGAAGACCATCTCTTCTGAAAAATCTAGGCCTTTCCCAAAAATCATTCCAATTGTTCACAAACGCTATGCTTTTTTTTGCGCACCAGGTTTCTAGCCAGCAGTGAAGGGAATGCAATCTGCTATAAATCACATCCCCTCTATACAATCTTGGTAAGGGACCAGATACAATTAAATTCAGACATTTTCTTTTAGCTTTGGTGCATAGAGAGATGAAGTTCCGCTTTAATACCTCAGATTGCTGTAAATAAATATCATTAGTGCCGACATGCACCAATAAGGTAGATTACTTCATCGTTGGCGACACGGTCCAATGCGGCCTCTATGCCAGAAATCTTGGCCCCTGCGAGGCATTTAACATTAACTGCTGGTTTAAAATAGTTTGGAATTCTAACATTCCGCACTATGGAATCGCCAATTATGAGCACTTTCTTATTCTCAGTTTCCACAGGTGTACTGCGGAGTGCTGAGAATCTGTTCTGGGTCCGAATTGGTGACCTGGGTGCCGGGGGACTACATTTTGGATTCTTAGACCCCCGTCTTACTGTTACCCACTTGCCCTGTGACTGAATTGGTGCTGCTGATTTCGGCTGCGCACTGACTACAGTGGGACCAGGAGATACTGAATCTGAATCAGAAGTAGCTGAATTGTCTAAACAAACCGAGTCGATCCAATTTTCGGTTTGCCTAATCGCTCTCAGATTCCTAACACGGTCCTCTAATTCGCGTATTTTCCTGACCAACTTTAAATTAACTAAACATTTTTGGCAGGTGAAGCTGTCTACACTGTCGGCCGGAAAACCTGAACTGTACATACTGCAGGACGCACAACATATAAATGCGCCCTCGACAGGCAGAGAGCAGATAGAACTTATGTTAAGTGTTGAAGTCATCTTCGCCGTTTTTATAGGTGCTTCGGCGCTTTCCGTGTTCAGCTGAATTACTAAGAGACCATCGGCTTTAAGTTTCCACCACCCGCTGAGCGATCGACTTTAATTTCTCACTGCCAGTTATTTCTACTGGTCAGCTGCCGGCTTTACCTCAGATGAACTTGCTCGGGTGTTTGCGAAGGGCTACGTGCCTGTGGGAGATGCCACCGCTCTGAGCTGTGCTTCCGCTCGCTGCTTCGCTCTGTGCTGTGCTTCCATCACACCCATCCTGCTCTGTCTTCACTGGCTCCCTGTCTCTTACAGAATTGAATATAAAATCCTACTAATAACCTACAAAGCCTTAAATAACCTTGCACCAAACTACATCAGTGGCCTTCTCCATCACTATGTGCCTGCCCGCTCACTAAGGTCCTCTGATTCTGGCAGTCTTGTTGTGCCCCACACTAATCTACGCTCCATGGGTGACAGGGCCTTCAGCTGTATAGCGCCCAGACTCTGGAATGACCTACTGAAATTAATCAGATTAGCTGAACCATGAATTCTTTTAAAAAACAACTCAAAACCCATCTGTTCAGGAAGTGTTTTGGGCTCTACTTGACTTCATTCCCCTTCTCTCAGTTTACCTCTCTGTGAAGATGCTCATGTAACCTGTGTGTGTGTGCTAGACCATCAATTATGTTGTCTGTTAGGCTTTTCTCTGAATTTACTATCTTAATCTTCTTTATTTATTTATTTGGTTTGTACTATGCTATATACTGTATACCCAGCCGTTCTTTCTTATATTCTGTAAGTTTCTTGAGCATGGGAAAGGCGCTATATAAATAAAATGTATTATTATTATTATTATTATTATTATTATTATTATTATGACCCACATTGTCGTCTTGTGAATACACTTGCTGCGAGGCAAAACCAGCACTTCTCTGTTGTGAGATCAGTCATCAGTTAGTGATGGCTTTTTGTGCCACCATTGTGCCTTTACCAACTCTGTGAGATTCTGTGTCATCATCAAAACACTGAAGCATGTTTAAACATGAGGTCTGCATGCTATACATCCCTGGGGATCATTTTTGAGTTTTTTTTATTTAATGTACATTAATATTGTTTCACTATCATTTATATGTTTGAAATTTTTTTCTTTAAATAGGTAATAAGACATTATTGGGAATTTTTCTTATAATGGTTATTTTCAAGTTCCAACTTGCATACAAATTGGATTTGATCATATGCAGGAATAAAACTCATTAACAATGTGAGGTGGTAAACACACACACACACACACACATATATATATATATATGCAGTGCCTTCAGGAAGTATTCATATCCCTTCATTTTGTTCATATTTTGTCTTGTTGCAGCCTTACATTAAAATTATTTAAATTCATTTTTGCCTTCACTAAGCAACACTCAATATCCCAGAATAGCAAAGCGAAAACAAGATTTTTGAAAATATTTCTAAATTTATTGAAAAGAGAAATGGAAATATTTAATCAACCCAAGTATTCATACCCTTTGCTTTAACTTGAAGTTTGGCTCAGGTACTCCCCATTCAATTAGTCGTCATTGAGATGTTCCCACACATTGCTTGAAGTCCACATGTGGTCAACTGAATTGGTTGGCCATGATTAGGAACCTGTCTATAGAAGGTCCATGGTTTTGTTTATTTTTTTTTGTTTTATTTCTGCTTCACCACTGAGCTTTTCTTTTTGAATGACTGTCCATGTAGATTTTTGCTTTTTTTGAGGCATGGCAAAACATCAAATGTACAATCTCATAGAAGTGACCTACCAGATAGTTGCTTTAATCATGCTCTTCCCCTATCAACCAATCTGGTCTCATTGTTTTTTTAAAAGCTTTTTATTTAGATTTATAATAGTGAGGATCAAGGTGGAGTTAGGATTGTGTGATGGATAGTAGATTACTGTGAGTGTCTATACTGTTGGTAATAACAGCTAAAAATGTGCAGTTTTTTCTCTTACATACACTATGTGTAAGGCCACTTTGTGAGGAGGGATGCAGAGTGCACAACCAAGTCATCCTGATGGTAGATCTGCCCATGATTGAACAAATTATCTAAACAAATCAAGTTAATCCTACTTTTTCTTCCAGGCTTGTAAACCTCCTTCATGATTTATGATATTGGCTCTGATTGCATTTAACATTACTAAAAAAGTAATGTACACCTCAAACACTCTTCAACAGACAATGTGGCCCCTCTAAGAGGTGTTTCCACTTGTGTCATTTTAGTATGTCGATGCTGTGCTTCATAGGGGTCCCTGCAGATATAGCATTGCAATGAATACCTACAGGATGTAAACAGATACCTTGTGCCTTTCTTCTCACTACACCTATGCAAACTATAAAGATATACAGGGATAAATAATAGTAGCACTTAATTTAAATAGATCTGATGATACTGATCTGCCATTGGTTAAAAACAAATAATAACACTGTGAGGAAGGGAGGGAACAAATCACCATAGCACACACTCCTGCACAAACCTACTCTGGGCGAGTTTATAGTCACCTAAACTGCATCTCTCTGGGGATGTGGGTTATATATTGGTATATACAGTATGTGTATTTGTTGACATATATATATATATATAGTCACAAAATTGACAAAGAAGCCACAGAAAGGTTTGAGGTAGCCACCTGTATAGTATTTCCTGGCTGAAAAATAGGAATAATTACGATACTGATGTGTACAGATCGGATTCCAGAACAGAACTGATTTGAAAGCACAAAGATGGCATCTTTAAAGGCAAGCAGAGGAAGTGATGTCATCAATGGGGCCGGTACAGGAAGTGGTGTCATCAGGGCCAGGACCAGATGTGACATCATCAATGGGGCCGGAACCAGAATTAGTGCCATCAGGGCCATGTGGAATTTCCCATAACTGGTCTGCAGAGCAGTGAGACAAAGGGTCAGTGTATTTTGCCACCCCCTGGTCTGGCGTGGAATTACTCTCTTTCAGGCCCTTAAGCTGCCTCCCATGCACACGTGTTTGACAATATATATTTATGGTCCATCTCTGATGACGTTGTATCCGTCCCACAGTTTCGAAGTCATCTACTGCCAACTCACTTCCTGTCTCAGTTTTGTCCTCTGTATGTAAACGCCATTTTTGACTGTTACTGTATCAATTGCTATACATGCTTTTTTATCACAGCAAAGTCTGCGTTTTGTTTTCTTGTCCAACGGATATTATACAGGGACAGTTGGACCTTTGTGGAAGTGCTTTATTATTTGAGAAAAATTATTACAATAAATATATGTATATATCACAATTATAGTAAGTTTTTGTTAGCTCATAATGCAATTTGTAAGCATTTTCTTTGTATTGAAAGTAAAGACTTTCCATGAATTATTATTTGTGGCACATTTTAAAAAACCAGCATGCATCTCAAAATTATCAACTTATGAATTATTCTTTAAATCTGTTTATGAACCAGTTTAGATCAGTCAAGAAAGGTCTCTAAGAAGAAGGACCTTTCCCATAAGTTTAAGAACATGGCACTTATTTGAACCATATAAAGATACATGTTTTATTCTTATGGAAGAGTTTCAGTACAAGGCTGTTCCCTGAGGGTATCAGAATTAACCTACACCTTTACAGCCACCTGACTGGCTGCTGTCTGTCAAATGGTGAGGTCTTCTGCTGTTCTTACTCTGCCTTGAGCAACCTCCAGGACAACCGAGCACCACTGCAGAGTTCCTCAGCCTCCGTACTCTGTACTAGTATTGGAAAAAATTGATGATGACTTTTTTTTATAATGCAGTGCTGAAAAGAAATTTGAAATGTCACCACAGACATGGCAAAAGAAGTAAGACAGGGATGGATATGTGATCAAGTCTAAAGACCCGACTTATCAATACACGCTAAGGGAAAAAGCAGAATGGACTGAAAAAGCTGAACGGCTTCATTCCAGACAGAAGGATAAAAGTTTTTCAAATTATGTGGGGATAAATAAATAGAGCTGCTATCAGCTGTTAGTTTAAATAGGTCTAATAAAACAGATTCACCCATTGATTAATTTGTAATAAATACGGAGCTAAATGTTAGTTAGCAATATGAAGACAGATGACACTGGGCCCGGTATTTGTTACAGGATTTTTAATAAGTAGTCTAAGTCATCATGACCTGCAAGATGAAGAACTGTTTATACAGTAAATAATTCAAATGATATTAACTAATGCATCTACTGTATATTTGATAATGAATTTGATAGAGCTGCTCAGTTAACAGAAATTCTTTATAAAGGACACTGTGGCACAAGTGGAAACAAATAACTAAAACTGGATTTTTTATGATTGTTAAAAAGGATATATTTTGCATACAGAATTGTAAATATATTGAACCATTTACTCAGCAGCATGGTGTAAATGAGCACACTGGAGATATTTAATCCTTCACTTCATGTTATTTTAAAATCTACAAAGTAAATAAAAACTCATGATGAAATGAACAATCTGTTTCACCCAAAGCAGACTTTAGATGATACAAATCAAGAATATGCATTGAAAAATGATATTCAGTATATAGTGCCTTTTACAGTATGCATTTAAATGTCCTTTACATGAACACTGTGAATGGCAGGGGTTGCTGTTGCCCTTTTTAAACCCAACAGACGGACGCTCAGAACAAAAAGTAAAAGCACCCGTAAGACGTTTAATTATTTTCTTCTTAATAATCGTGCCCAAAGCACCACAGCCACAATGAACACAAGTAGATAAACAATCACAATCACAATTCTGTCTCCTCCACACCTCCCAGTAAGTGTTGTCCACCTCCTCCCGACTCGGGCTACTTTGCTGGATTTCCATCAGTCCTTTAAATTGTCCTTGACCCGGAAGTGCTTCTGTCCTTCCCTCCATGTGACTTGTCGGCACTTCCGGGTCAGATGGGGAACTTGTAATTTCTTCAGTAAACAGTAGGGACTCCCCAGTCTCCCTGCAGTGTCTCCTGACAGCACCCACGATACCCAGCAGGGCTGTGAAGCCGAACTCCAGATCCCATGGTGCCCTGTGGAAATCAGGGACACTGCTAGACTGCAGGGAAGCTGCCAACTAGCATCCTGGGGGGGCAGTGTCCCAAAAGCAGCTGCTTTCCCCCAGCCTTCCACTTCAGGAGTGTCCTGGCCAGGTTGAGCTAACGGCCGTCTCCTACAACACATATAAACTAGTGGAAAAACAGTCAGGCGATGGCCAGTGTATGAAAAGCCATTTGTAGTATATATTTAAATAAATGTCTGTGATAAAGGCGCTATATAGCGCCCGACCCGGCACAGACCACGCTGAGGCACGTGTTCACACTCAAAGGGTTTATTTTATTTTTACCTCTTCAGCCGTGGGCACACGTGTTCCCCGTGTCCCACAGGCCCAACACAGTCTATGCACAAAAACCCACACAAACAAAACGCTTCCTGGCACCACCACTCCTCCCAGGCAACCTCGTCCTCTTCCTCCCGATTCTGGCCCTGATTGCTGGGAGGCAGGCCCTTTTATACCCCACCCGGAAGTGTTCCAGGTGCCTGACCAGCTGGTCTTAATTGCACCTCCGGGTGGGGCTGATAAACCGTCCATTGTGGTGGCTGGTTCTCCGCAGCACCCCCTAGCGGCCACCCCATCTCCCAACCGGGCTGCTGTGGTGGACTTCATATCCCATGGAGCCATGGGGGAGATTGAGGAGGGATCCATGGCCAGGGAGACTGCCCCCAAGCGCCCCGGGGAAGGTACTGCAATGTCCATGATGGCTCCCCCGGGACGTATGCAGCAGAGGCGTCCCGGCCGGGCATGTGACCCGGCTGTCCGTCACATGTCCTAAAATGTCATGTCAGTTTCTAACCAGACCAGGGACATAGGGGTGCCAGAAGCTATATCAGTTAGCATACAGTGCAAGGCTGGAGCAATCCCCGGACAAGGCATGAGTCTATCACAGTATTAAAAATGTAAAAATTATAAAATGAAACATTTGGTGAGAGGTTAAGCAAAATGACACCTTTTATTGGTTAACTAGGTGTCATTTTGCTTAACTTCTCACCACATCCATAACGGATAACACAGTACAACACCCCAGTACTAAAATAAAAGATTTAAATAGATATTTCCAAAGCATAACATTGTCATCCTTTGTAATCCAGTTCAGGGTCATGGGGGGCAGAAACCTATCACTTCAGGACTGGATCCAAAGAACGATCAATGGGCCCAATCACACAATTCAGAATCTCCATCTAATTTCACAGAGCCTTGAGAAAAAACCCATAAACATTGTCCATCTAGAATGGGGAAAACATGCATCCATCATCCGGATAGTGAGTAGGCATGGGATTTGAACCTGGGGGGAGGAAAGTGGATGTGTAAGGCACAAGTGCTGCGCCACAGGGCCACTCATAAAATGTTGAGATGTACTTTACCGAGCACAGCTTTACAATGCTTAAAAATATCAGGCAAAGTAATTTATGGAAACAGTCCCTTCAAATTACTTCTCGTTAATGTTTTTACTAGAAAACAGAATTTTATTGAGTTTATTATAGTGAAAAGGTAAAAAAAGTTGTTTTTTTTCAGTGATTTTCCTCATGGTCTAAGACATACAATGTGGTACAGTGCTGTTTTTCAATAAAATTGTACGACGGGG
The DNA here is from genome assembly GCA_026402145.1 of Polypterus bichir lapradei. NCBI lineage: Eukaryota > Metazoa > Chordata > Cladistia > Polypteriformes > Polypteridae > Polypterus > Polypterus bichir. Next base: position 6,378,792 of record JANRMT010062812.1, read on the forward strand.
AGCTTTCAGAGAGCTGGTTATGGAGAAAAATGGAGAGAGTGACCCAAAGAGACAAGACGACAAATGAAGTAGTTTTCAAAGATGTCCGTCAAGAGGGAAACACATCTGAAGGGAGCAGAATGAGAAAGAAGAATTGGTTAATGCAAGTTGTGTGGGTGAGACAGATTACAAAAAGATCTGATGGAAAGAAAATAGAAAAAAAATCGACTGTCACAGAGGCGCGAAACTGGGATGTTAGCAGAGGCATGGGGTATATGCTGGGATCAAAAAAGCAAAGAAGAGAGAAGACTGGTGGATACAACTGCTTGATTCCTCACTTTATAAGAATGTTAAAGATTTTGATTTGGTATACTTTTTTTCAGTTATTAGATGTGTGGAGTGGTAACATAATGGACGTCTTGTCTGCAGCATAAATGAGTTCATACAGTCAAGCTCTGTCAGTGTTTTAGTTGATAGTGTTGTTATGTCATCAGCAAGTTCTGTACATTGTATTCATAGAGTGTGTTTCATACTTTATGGTATGAACAACATCAAGTGGAACTGAGGCTCCCTTTAAAAATAGTCAGGAGCAGAAATGTCATCACAGAACATTTGACATGAGGACCGTTAGGCTAATTGATATGTTGAATTGTATATTTCTAAAACATTTTTGTTACAATTTATTCTTACTGTTATAAGGAAAAACAAAATGTGATGGTGAAGGGCTGGGGACCAGCCAGTACTCTATTTAATATGGCAACAATTTCCCCCAGGGATTAGCAAAGTATATCAAAAAAAGAATGCATTTCTGTTGTGGCCAGTAGGGGGCACTCTACCTCCCCAAATCCAACACAAACAAACACCAGACACTAGCCCAGCACAGCACACAGGTTTATTTTGTGGGAAACACTTCCCAAATTGTTTTCCACCTGCACAGCACAGTACAAGAAGCAACAACAACAACAACAACAACATTTATTTATATAGCACATATTCATACAAACAGTAGCTCAAAGCACAGTTACAAAGCACAAAGCTACATACTCTGCAACCCTTTGTCTTTGTCTTCTTTCTTTACACCTCCTTCTCATTCCAACAGCTTCATCGCCTTCCTCCTAACTCTGGCTTCTCTATTGTAATGCCCAGGAGTACTTCCGGTGTCCCGTAGGATTGCTCCGTAAGGTGGGAGTCCGATGACCTAGAGCTCAGGAGTCCCTGCAGCACTCCCAACAGGCCTGAGCCACCAAACTCCAATTCCCAGAGTGCCCTGTGAGAATCTATTGTGCTGTCGCAATCCAGGGGGGCTGCCACCTAGCGATCCCAGGGAGATAATGCCCTGAGCACACATTCTCCCAAGGTCCTTCCATTTCATAGGCATCCTGGCTGGGCAAGGGTGTCGGCTGTGTGCCACAGTCAGAGGCGTAGCTAGGGTTTTCAGCGCCCGGGGACAACTGAAGATTTCACGCCCCCTCCTGTTTGCCAAAATGCAATGGGGAAGGGAAAGAACATTTTAGAAAATGTATTTAAAATAATAGTATTTTAAGAAAAAATTTCATATAAGTCTCCGAAAATGATAATGCCGCCTCGTGTTCTTTAAAATCTAAATCTGTCATTAGTTTTTGTAAGAAAAAATGTGTTTTCCACATTTAAAAATGATTTTAAAGAAAGTATATAGCAAATTATGAAGCAAAATAATTATATATTTATAAAAACTGCATTACTTATAATTTATTCGTACGAAAATATGATGGGGAAACGTCTAGACTTTTGCAGCCATCTACTAGAATACTTCACCACAGCCCAATCAATTTTCTACCAAACACATAAACACAAATCACTTGGCACACAGAAATGGCGTTTGCAACAACTTAGACAATGATACACTAATGCCTCATGTCAGTTGCGGGACCTGTTTAATAACGTCAAAAATGTTTCTGGGTGGGAGTCAAGCATGTTAGAGTAGTGAAGGGGGTAAATTATTGTCTGTTGGGTATATAGAACTAATAAGTGCTTCGAAATCAGAAAGAGACAAATAACATAGGAAAAAGATATCCTCATACTGATGGAGTGATGGACTGAGTATGCAAATGTTTTTTATTTACTTTTTAGTGCATTTAAGAATGGAAAACATTTCATTCTAAAATTTCGTAACATCAATTTGCCGCCCCCTGGATGCTGCGCCCGGGGACAGATGTCCCCCCTTGCCCCCCTCAGCTATGCCACTGGCCACAGTGTCATCACATGTAAACTCATTGTTCTCATTCATATGCGCTGCACTCCCTTCAACATATTCCTATACTATTACATCATTCTCAGCACTTTATTTATTACACACAACCTGCATCATCTTAACATTGTGACATTCTTTTGAGTTAATAAAGCTATTGTAATTATCATAACCTGTATGTCTTTTTCTGTAAACCTACTTTTGCCCACCCCTGTTTATAATGTAGCTTGCTTTCCTACAGGAATAAAGAGCAAAAGGAATATAACCAGCATGTTTGAAAAGAAGAACTTTTTATTTTCTTTAAAAGGTGACAATACTCAAAGAAGGTTTATGAACACTGAACAAAAGAAACTGTACCTACCCAGATTAACCCTTCACTATTTGCTGCTTTACATAACCATTTCAGCTCCACATTTCAATCTAATATCATATTTTTGAAATGTTTCAGATTCATTGTACTTTCCCCTTTCTTTGTCATTTTTTTCAACCCAGGATGACAATTCCAATTACAAGACTAAAGCATATGTGGCTTGAATTGTGCGGCAACACCAGCTGCAAATTTTCTGTAATTGTGTAATTCACCAATCTGGGCACCAACTCCAAGCAGGTGCCTATCAGTAATTTTGCAGCAAAATTTAGAAAAATTAATTTCATTACTATTTATATTAATTAGCATCAGCAAATATATGAGGTGATGGAAATGTATTGAGAGAAGTATCAGTTAAGACCAAGCAAATTTTATTTTTTTAACCTATTCTCAATGAACTCTATCTGAAATGAAATGTTTTGTCACTCTTCTGCAGCTAACCTGTCTTCTTCATCGCCATAGCATATTGAGGAACAGGTGGTAGTCTCTCAGGCTCAGGTCTAGAGAAAAAGATGGATGAGGCAACTGTGTGAATCCATAATTGTGCAGAGCAGCCTTTGCAACTTGTGCCTTGCAGGCGATGCACGGCCATGAAGGAGAGGGAAGACATTTGACAGCTTTCTTCACTGCTTTTCCCCTGATTGATTGTCATAAACACCAAAGCAAATTAGTGGAATGGTTTAGGCAATGTTTGAAGCATTTGATCAACAAGGAGCACATCCTCAATTTCATAAAAGATATTATACTGTCACGCTTGGGTCACAAAGTTGCACAGGAACACTCAGGGTTTTCCAAGCGACAGAAACTTTATTCCAGAACAGGCGAAACAAACACAAGTCTCTTTCAGGAGCGATTCGGCAGCATAAGAGACAACTGTCGAACCAGCTGCCTCGGCTCTGCGTCCTGGTCAAAAGAACACAAAATCTTCAAAGGGGCATGGTGGCACGGGAGCACCGACCGGAGCAGAGGGAGTCAGGGGGAAGAGAGACAAGCCAGTGAGACACTAGGACAGCCACAGTGAGGTCTTTTAAATGTTCGAAGCACCACGCGACATGCAGATCAAGGGATTCAGCATGGCAGTAAGCAGCAGGCTAGCAGCTGATCTTGCAAAGAGGAGATGAAAAGCTGTGTTTGTTTTCCATTGAATCACTGTTTAAGAGGGTGTTTCGGAGGAGCAGCACAATACATATGATATTGTTGGCACTGGCTTGAATCTTTCATTCCAAACCCAACACAGACAAACACCAGACACTAGCCTAGCACTGCATACAGGTTTATTTTTTAGTGTTGGAGAATTGCAATGCTTTGATTGTTTTGATTATTCTTTGGAATTTGGCTCATAGTGATATATACAAATGGAATCCCAAGTTAAAAAGTAATGCATTAATTCCTCTTAGTCCTAATTCATTTGCTTGAGATTCTCTTTGAGACTTCAGATGAGAAGATTTTAGAAGTTAACATTTTGGGCTCATATTTTATTGTTTCTATTGGGCCATCTTTGAGAGAAGTACTGCCATATCAGAAATCTGCAGCCTCTCTCGACAGTAAAATATGAAAGGAATTGGACATGGCACACACTGACTAGACATGAAGGAATGTCCTAAAACCATATTGTTATAGAGTTAGAAATTCAATAGCAGTGCATTTTTGTTTTTTCTGGTATCACTTGTGATAATAAAGAGTCTTCAAAAACTGAAAAAGGTTTGGGGATCGTCCCCATATATAGTCGTCCAGACAATTGAAATAAAGCAAGCGATTCAAAATGACTTTTCAGTACAGAATGAATGATTTACTGTAGACAAGATGCCGTTTTTATAACAGAATATATGATGGGAGAAGAAATGGTTGGCCGAAAGTGACGATTGGAGGTGGGAACACCGAGCCAACGCCATCAGGAGTAGACAGAAGTAATGGATCGTGGAACCGGAAGTGACATCATTGAAGTGGACCGGAAGTGACGTCATCGTGACCATTTTGGAGTCGGAAATGGAGAGATTTATTTTTCTTCCCGTTTTCTGCAGGTAGAAAGAGATTCAGGTAAGTACCACGTGATAGTCCCTTGTCTCGCAAGATTTCACTCACCTTTAGGCTCTTTGACTGCCTCCAACTCGCACGTGTGTGACACACTATAAACCACAAATGGTAGGACCTTGTAATTCACATATTTTAGCCCACAGAAGCTAATCATTGTCCATGTACAAAAGCATCACTGTAGAAAATCCTCTATTAGGTTCAGGATCAAAATTTATTGATCAGTTGTATATTGCCAAGGACTTGTAATTCACATTGTTAGTCATTATCATCATCATCAGGTCTCATCATGTCATGCACTGGCACATAAATCTTCCCAAAGGCGACTCCACAACAACAGCCTTCCTCCTTACTGATGTCCATGTCAGACTGTGCTCTTTCAGTTAATTTTTCCAAACTTTTGCACCATTTCTCTTTAGGATGTCATCTTTTCTGCTTTCCTTGCAGTGGCCAGTATAATACGCCCTTTGATAGTGCTTCTGGTTGCATGCAAAGAATCTGTCCCAGCTGTTTCCACATCCATTTTCTTGACAACTACTGACAGTTTTTTTGTGTTAGCTGACTGCATCAGGTCTTTGTTTCTGATGGTGCTTAGCCAAAATATTCTCGTGATGCAGGGCTGTCTTAGTAGCACCATAGGTTCCCAGGACAAGTAATGCACTGGGGCCAGAATTTTGAGAGAAAAACAGAAACATCCACAGGCGTTAGAAACATATTGGGCCCCTTTGCTCCTGGGGCTCCCGGCCAGTGCCCATTGTACCCATACATTAAGATGGCCCTGCATGATGTGTCTGAGTCAATTGAGCTGGAAAACACATAGTCTTCAGCAGATGGTCTTTGTTATTTGCCAGCATTCTGAGCAGGACATTGAGCACATTCAACCTGAATATTCTAATCTTGATGTTAGAATTCAGGCTTTGGTTCCTCCAGAAAGGTCTCAATGCAGAGAACGCTTGGTTGGCTTTGGCAGCTCTTCATATATTTCTCCACAGGAGCTCATCTCTGACCACATGTAAAACCAGCTCTGAGGAAAAGTCTCTTTCAGGTTCAGGCTCAAAACTTTTTCTCACATCCAGCTTTGTACTTCAAAATGTAGGTTTCTTTAAAATGTCTAAAAATATTTCCAAAAAAACTGTATACTGTAAAAGTATATCACAATTCAAAAGGCATCATTTTGTTCAACAACTGAATAAGGAACTAGCCCATTGATGGCACTGTGGTAATTTACCTCATAGCTCCAGGAGGCTACTGTAGGTGTGAATTCCTGCCTTATCATTATTGTTCTATAGTTAGCGTGTTCACTCCCAGTTTGCTTGGGGTAACACAGCTTTTGTCATACATTCCAAATTGATATACATTAAAATAACCATAAACTGTAAATTGCTCAATATGAGTGAGAATGTGTGGATGTGTGACAATGCCCAGCACTGGACTGGCTGTGAGACTAAGGGTCTGTGCTGGTATCCGGAATGTTGCCAGTTCAAATCCTTGTTATTGCCAAAAGAGATCCTAATCTGCTGGGCCCTTAAAATGCAATTGCTCCAGGGGCCTGATGCTCTATGTAAGAAAGGTCAGAGCAGACTATACTTTCTGAGAAGGTTGGCATCGTTCAACATCTGCAGTAAGATGCTGCAGATGTTCTACCAGACGGTTGTGGCGAGTGCCCTCTTCTACGCGGTGGTGTGCTGGGGTGGCAGCATAAAGATGAAAGACGCCTCACGCCTGGACAAACTTGTTAAGAAGGCAGGCTCTATTGTAGGAGTAAAGTTGGACAGTTTAACATCTGTGGCAGAGCGACGGGCATTAAGCAAACTCCTGTCAATCATGAATAATCCACTGCATCCACTGAACAGTGTCATCTCCAGGCAGAGGAGTAGCTTCAGTGACAGACTTTTGTCACTGTCCTGCTCCACTGACAGACTGAGGTGATCGTTCCTCCCCCACACTCTTCAATGGACTCTTCAATTCCACCCGGGGGAGTAAATGCTAACTTTTTTTCATTTTTATTACTATTTAATTTAATATTGTTTCTTTGTATCAGTATACTGCTGCTGGATTATGTGAATTTCCCCTTGGGATTAATAAAGTATCTATCTATCTATCTATCTATCTATCTACAAGAAATTGTATAAGGTGAAGTAAAGAACATAAGGCGAAATAAAATAAGATGACTCTTTTCGAACCCTTAATAGAAAATGTAGGTTTATTTAAAATGTCTAAAAATATTTCCAAACTGTGCACATAGTAAAAGTATAGCAAAATTCAAAATTCATCATTTTGTTCAACAATTGAATTAATAAATAGCCCATTGATGACACTGTGGTAATTTGCCTTATAGCTCCAGAAGGCTACTGTACAGTAGGTGTGAATTCTTGCCTTTTCATTAATTCTCTATAGTTAGCGTATTCTCCCCCAGTCGGCTTATGGTTACCCTGCTTTGTCACATATCACAAATTGATATGCATTAAAATAACTGTAGACTATAAATTGGTCAATATGAGTGAGAATGTGTGGGTGTGTGACAATGCCCAGCACTGGACTGGCATCCAATCCATTGCTAGGCTGTGAGGCTAAAGATCTGCACTGGTATCCAGAATGTTGCCAGTTCGAATTCCCGTTACTGTCAAAAGAGATCCTACTCTGCTGGGCCCTTGAGCAAGGCCCTTAACCTGCAATTGCTCCACGGGTGCTTTGCAATGGCTGACCCTGCACTTTGAACCCAAGGGGTAAAATAACAAATTCTGAATACAAGAAATTGTATAAGGCGAAATAAAATAAGGCAACACTTTTTGAACCCTTAATGGAAAATGTAGGTTTCTTTAAAATGTCTAAAAATATTTCCAGAAAAAAAACTGTACACATAGTACAAGTATAGCAAAAATCAAAAGTCATCATTTTGTTCAACAATTAAATAAACAAAAAAATCAATGGGTGAAAGTCTAAATTGGTCGTATACAAGTAGACGTCTCTCGTGACACCTTCACACATATTTTCTGTTTTTACCCATTGCTATGATGTGAGAATGTTTGGAATGAAATCAATAGGTAATATTTTCACCAGTAGTTTATAAATATTTGTGACTGGTGACACAGACAAATGGCTATCTGGATGTCCCCTCATGTTTAAACTTGGAAAGCTTCCCTTTCTTGGATTGCTGAAGCAATGTGAGTTACTTAGAATGCAGGTGAGTGTGGCTGAAATCATTTTTATGGCACTTCGCTCCGAGATCACAAATGAATGTCCTTGGAGAAGAGAGGGTGGCAGTGAAACCCTAGTGAAGTTTAATGTTTCACTCCAGGCAGGAAGAAGAAAGAGAAAATTAGTTTTTGAAAGAGATATTGTATATATGTGTCTTCTGACTAATTTTACATTCATTACCAAAGTGACACCTTCAGATCAGAGATGCAGTCACACTTGTTAGTAAAGTCGGCAAATCCCAGGGGGTCAGTGAGAAGGCTGTCAGGGTTTAGGGCTCAGTGGCAGATTGCCCAGAGCGCAAGTAGGGCGATAGCCAATACAATGCGTCTCATTCTTATTTCGTGGACCGATGTTAACATAAATGAATGTATTAATATTACCGAGACTGTTTTCTTTTCCCTTTTATATGACCTTCAGTAAAATTAGACTTGGAAGACATGGGCATGTGAAGAAAATGCAATAAAAGTAAAGCAGTTATAGCTTTTGTAATAAAGGTTCAGAGCACGGCAGAAACAATGTCTGCATTAATCTTTTTGTGTTTTTTTTTTTATCAAAGCTTCACAGACTATTGGAATAAACACCATAGCCACCTTTTTAGATTTTAATAGTTTATTTTGTTATTCTGACCTATCCCACTTCGACCCCCTTCCACTTTTTTATACTTTGATGTCCTGCTATTGTGTACGATGTAAAGTGTCTTTGGCAGAGGGTTTATGCTAAACTCATAAAATAGACACAAATGCAGCATTACAGTAAGTCAGGTAATAAAAAGTCCTCTGTAGTGTCAGAGAATGTGACTGTGAACCACATAATGTACACCTTTGGTCAATGACTTCCAATGTGGTCCTGCCAGAGTTTGCTTTGTAATCAATTGCATTTAACTTGTGACACATTTCTGAGATATGGATTCCTGTAAGACATGCCTTTTATCGATCTTTCAAAAAAATCGGTGGGGCAGGAGGAGCAGCACTGTAGGGCTCACACGTCTGGCTTCAAGGGTCTACCCAGTCTTGACCCAATCTACAGATAAGTGGCAGGTAGTGAGTTTGACTGGGGCAGTGCACCTGTCACACCATCTTCCGAAGGCAAGCACAGCGAAGCCAAAAGGTCTCTAGGTTTATAAAGTGGGGCCTCATTATATACATTTCAGCTTTTGGATTTCATGTAGCAGGTTTCAGAAAAGTTACAACGATGAGAAATGGCTTGAGGCAGCCAAGCACTCATAATGACGTCAACGTTTGATCCTTTGATGTCAGTTCTTTCTAGCAGTGGAAAGCAGAATTCACCAAGCATTGGACTGTTCACCTAGGCAAGATATGCTGCACTGTCAGTTGAATCTTAGGTGAAATTCCTTTTATAACAGTGGACCTAGGTCGCACTGTTGTTCTCTTCACAAAATTTGAGGTCACACAAACACAAAAAAAAACCCAAAAAAACCAAAAATTCAACAATAGCATTGCAATATCAAAAAGACAAAAATATATATTGTGGTGAATGGACGGCGCCCTTGCCCAGCCAGGACACCATCTTAATGGAAGAACCAGGGGAGAGAACATGTACAAGGCTTTATCTCCCCAAGATGGCAGCCCCCAGGTTACAGTGGTGCCTCAGATTCCCACAGGGCTTCATGGGAGTTGGAGTTTGGCACAGCCCTGTTGGTTTCCATGGGTGCTGCCAGGGGGTGCTGCAGGGACTGTGGAGCCCTACTTCACTGGGCTTCCACCTCACCCAGAAGTATTTCCACATCACACTATTGGGCAATTGGAAGTACTCCTGGGTGCAGGATAAAAGAAGCCCACTACTGTTATTCCTGGGCCAGAGTTGGAGGGAAGAGGGACGAAGCTTGCTGAAGTAGGTGTGGAGGTTGAAACAGAGGGAAGAAGAGAGAGAAAGACAGAGAAGACAAGGTGCTGTTGCTGTGTGCTTTATTGTGTTTATTTGTACTGTGCTGGCTGTGCAGGAGGGAGACGAAAGAAAGAGTTTCCCACAGCATAATACAAGCATGTGTTGTGCTGGAACTTGAGTCTGTGTCTGTCTGTGTCGGCTGTTGGGGAGCTGGTGCATCCCCTGAAGGCCACTATACACACACTCACACACACACATGCACATACACACACATACAGTATATATATATTGTAACAAAGGCACTATATAGGTGCCTGACCCGACACAGAAAGACATGGAGGCACGTATAAAAAGTACAAAATACTTTTATTTTTCTTCAGCTGTGGGACACGTCTTTCCCGTGCCACACAGTCCCAAAGCAATAACACTAAATCACAACACAACACACTCTTCTTCCTCTACCACCACTCCTCCACAAGTATAGTCCTCCTCCTCCCAACCCTGGCTCCTCGAGTGGTGGTGGCTGGCCCTTTTTATAACCCACCCGGAAGTGTTCCAGGTGCTTGACCACCTGGTCCTAATTGCACCTCTGGGTGGGGCTGAAGATTCGTCCAGCCAGGCTGCTGAGTCCATGCAGCTCCCCCTAGCGGCCATCCGAGCCCCCAGCCAGGCTGTGGAGGACTCCATCTCCCATGGAGCCCTGCGGGTGGTTGGGGAATCACTGTCAGCCATGGAGGCTGCCACCAAGCATCCTGGGGGAGGTACTGGAGTGCCCATGGTGGCTCCCCCAGAACATAAGCAGCAGGGGCATCCCTGCCGGGCATGGGACCCGGCTGTCCTTCACAATATATATATATATATATATCTTATATATAAACGTCTACGCGTGGATGTGTGTCTGTCTGTCTGTCCGGCCTGGAAGTGCAAAACTACAGCATGAAGCTCAAAGAGCCGGCAAGGTGGCTCCAAGTTAACGAGTCGGAAGAAGAAAGAAGTATGAGGCTACTGCATGAAGCTGAAAGAAAGTGACTCTGTCACCAAAGTGAAACAGCCAATGAAAGACAAACCCACTTAGCTGCTGATAGACAAGGGGGACGAGCACATCGGCAAAACGAAACCTCTGAGGTGAGAGAAACTTGGTTAGCTGCTGATAGACAAGGGTGGTGAGCACATCGGCAAAATGAAACCTCTGAGGTGAGAGATACTCGGTTAGCTGATGATAGATAAGGGGGGGGGCAAGCACATCTATAAAACTAAACTGCCGACTCTGAATTTCATTTTTTTTCTGACGATTTCAATAGTGTCTAGGAGCCCAGGCTTTTTACAGCACAGGCTTACACAGCTAGTATATATATATATTGTGGACTAAGCCTCGGACACAGACAGGTAGACATGTTGTAAATCCACCACCACACATTTATTTACAATCACTATTTACAGTCACAAGTGCACAAACCCCCAAAACTCCCCAAAGTCCTGGCCTCACACTGCCTTTTTCGCTTCAGGCTACCTCCTTGTCTCCTCCGGAGACCTTGTCCTTCCTTCTTTCCTGACTCCAGCCACGAATGAAGGGAGGCGGCCCCTTTTATCCACACCCCGATGTGCTCCAGGTGCTTCTCGGCAATCTCCTATCAACACGCCCCCGTGTGGCGGAAGTGCCAGTTGCATCCCCAGAAGCACTCCGGGTGTCCCTGCTCCTCTTCCCCCCAGCACGTCCTGGTGTGGCGGAAGTGCTGAGGTCCAGGGCTCCAAAGGCATGGGGGCGCCTCCTGGCAGTGACCACGGGCCTCTACAGGGTTGAGCTTCAAAGCTCTGTACCCGTGGTCCCCATTGTAACCAGGGCGGCTGCCCCCACGTGGTCTAAGATGGGCGCACGCCCTCTTTCGGTCCTCCAAGGTGTCCCGGCCGGGTCATCGCCCCAGGCATCCCTGACAATATCCCCAAATAACATGAAAAGTCATTCAAATACTTTTAAATACTGTATAGATTTTACACAGAGTACAGATTGTAAAAAGTTTCATTTAGCCTACACCCCAATCACTTTATCCCACCCATATACAGTATACTGTACATAAGTAAACATAAAAGCACTCGATACAAATTTTAACTACTAACAACACACCTGTAAAGTTAACCCCACATATGTATGCATAAATATACACAAGAACACTTGAAACTCTATCTACTCAGTACTCTAGATATAATAACCCAAGATTAAGCAGCATATTGTCTGAGTGAGGTGGGGAAGACATAGAAAGATGACAAGGTAAAAGTTGCAAAGGAAGGAAGATATGAAGACTGCAAAGGCAACAAAGGTTCAAATCTCCCCCTCCTCTGATGATCAGCTAACCAGGGCTCCAGGACAGTCTTAAAAATGCATGCAGGTGGCCAGCACACCAACCTTGTCCACAATGACAGCGCATGAGTTGTTTATTCCTTTTCCAATTGGCGTTGATAGAACACCTCTCTTTAATTCTATCCCTTAACAGAAAATGATGCCTGGACATAGATCGTTCATCCTCTCTCAGATTCCTTCCTTCTCTCCTTTTGAGTTTGACGGTCTGACCTGTCATTAGTTCCTGGCCAGAAAAGTCCTTCGTGGACGCTTCAAAAACCCACTCACAAAGGGCAATGGCGTCAATCACTGCCTTGCTGCTCACAGTATTGTCATGAGATTAAAATGTGTGGAAGCTCAGGCAGTGACGACCAGCAAAAAAAAGACAGATAATGTACGATATATGGCACATATGTATAATATACTGCAATGAAATTTATGGGGCAGTGCTGCATACTAATATGGGGCATGAGCTTGGTTTATTGATGCTTATGCAATAATAGTTCTGCTCAGTACAAGAGGAACCACAGGTTTTGACATTTGTGCTTGGCTGAGGAGCCAATAGTGCAATGTCATCATCTGTGGGATTATGTCTAAATGCCTTCCTAATATGATGACATCGAACTAAAACAGGGCTTCAGTGATCCAAGGAAAGCTGGTATAGAGAGCCCTTCGAGATGGAGCTGGAGAGTGGACTCATTTCCACCACACGTTGATGAGGAACTCAGTATTGAGTCATGCATAGATGACTTGGTTGGTCGTTGTTTAGTACGTGTCAAATGTGCAAATTTGTGTGTTTATTTGTAAAGTCAAAAAATATTTCAATATCTTATAATTAAAATCTTTTAGTTTATCAGCTTCCAAACCATAATTACCGTATATACTCACGTATAAGTCAGGTCTTGAAACCGAAAAAACTGATCATAAAATCAGACCCCAACTTAAACTCAAAAATGCAGCACTTAATTTTTAATATCTTCTTGCTTCCTTCTCTTAGTTTTAGATTTGCTCAAGTGGTAGTTTTCAGGTGAGAAGCTGTAAAAAGATGGGGTAGATAAATGACACATTTGGGCCATTCAATAACCCACAAAATCTATCTATCTATCTATCTATCTATCTATCTATCTATCTATCTATCTATCTATCTATCTATCTATCTATCTATCTATCTA
>JANRMT010062812.1:6391955-6411746 GCA_026402145.1 Polypterus bichir lapradei
TATCTATCTATCTATCTATCTAGTCATGTATAATTTGGGTCTTGAAACCAGAAAAATTGATCCCAACTTATGTGCCCATTCAAAAATGCGATGTTTGAAAGTGCCTCCTCCAGTCTCGCATCAGTTTCTCAGACACATCGAATTTTGTTGCAGCAGCGCAGTTACCAATTTCTTTTGCTACTTCAGTGACGTTTAATTCAAGACCAGTATCATACTTTCCTCTGATTGAATGCTCCATCGTAGATAAGGGATGCTCTTATGATAGACGTGCATGTGGGTGTGAAATACAAAAAACACAAAACAGTGCAAACGTTGCTTCGGAATAGTTTGGGTATTACTGTGTGGTTACGTAGGCACAATAAAGAGAGAGGTTAGGAGTACGCACTGATACAGCACATTGCTGCACCAGCATAGAAAAAAAAGGCAGTGCTCTGTGGTTACTCTCTCAGGTGGGTGTTAGCATATCATAATCTCTTGTACCATTAGCGTGATTTTTCTGCATTCGATTTATAATCCGATATTATAAAATACCAGAAATTATACTTTAAAATCAAGTCCCGACTTATCTGTTGGAGAATTTATCCACGAATATATACAGTATACATATACTGTATTATTAATGAAGAATTTGTTCCAAATGTCACATTGATTCAGTGGTGGGGACTGAACCAATGGCCTGGTGGTTTACAGTCTAGTGCCTTATGCATGCTGCATTTAAGTGGTTTATTACTTTGTACTTTCTGTCGTAGTGTGACTTCATCTACATGAGCTGGGAACACATTTCAGTTTTGTACACTATCTGGTAAACCACAGTAACAAATACCCAGCCTATGGTGCCATCACAAATCTGCATAAAATGATGGACTTCAGTATTAGACTAAAACCTCTAATGATTTTGGTTTTATCTTTTTTTTCTCTTGGAGAATGACTTTGCAGTATAGCCCCCCTTAAGTTTCTACCTTATGGTAGATGTTACATTATTATTGAGTAGGTGCTGAGGGGTAGAGGTGAAAACAAGGTATTTTAAGGGCAAGACAACAGGAAAATAAGGCATAGCTTGAAGCAACACACTGAGAAATAACAAGTCAAAACACCAAAACCAAAACCTTAACCCAAAAGCAGAATCCTTAACAAAACAGAGAATAGAACAATACAAGTTTTCTTTCTTAAGGGATCCATTTGGTTCTTTAGCAGAATCTTCCCTTCTTATGTTTTAGAGTTTGGGTGCTAAGTTATGCACACTTCATCTTTTAAAGCAGCAACACAGTGATGTCATCTACTTTGTACCGAACAATAGGTATCATTGCTAGAAACAATATTGTGGCCCCAAAAATGTGCAAAATGGCAGCACCTGAAAGAAAAACAAAAAAGTGACAAAAAATAATCTAAATTAAAAAAAAAATCAGTTCTTTCCAGAACTTAACCAAATTACAATATCCAAAACTTCCAGAAATAAGTAACCAGTAGCACAGGTATAATATTCACAGTTTAATAGACAGCTTTACATAGAAATGGACATTCCAAAAAAGACTTTGTGTTTAAAGGAAAATTAAGAATGTTCAGTAGGGGCACAACCCATTGGAAAACTGCCTTATATAAAACTCTGGAACTCCAGCTAATTTTGTGATGGTCCAGTGGGGATCCTCACTCCCCGGTGCTTCCAGGAGCCTAACAAACCTGTAACCATCAATTAGTAATGAACCAGAATGAGAAAGGCAAATGAGGACACATATGTTAAGCAAGGGGGGTAGTGAAATAGTTTTCGGTGCTGTTATAAAAAACTGAAAAGTGTTCACAAGTACAGTGTTCCAACCATTAAATAAATAATCCATAAACTCAGTGATGTCCGAGAGTTAAAATTCCATAAATAATCTCAGGATAAAACCAAAATAAAACCATGCAGTCAACGGGTTCTTTCTTCTGTCCTTCCCGAGCTTAGCACGTCTTTGATTCCCTGTCTCCCCAGCTTTACCATTGGATCTTGAAACTGGAGGATACGCCAGAAGTTCCATCTCTTTGTGTAGATTTCTTCATTCTTCGCAGCATCACAGGTGGCAGCAACATGTTTTGCGGCAGTCATTAAGTGCATGTAGCCAGAGTGCCACTACCAAAGAAACAAGACAAAAGTATTACCATATTTACTCATGTACAACGCGCCCTCGTGTAAGACGCACACCCTAATTTTTACAAAGAAAATCGTGAAAATCGTTTTGCCCCATGTATGATGTGTGATTGTATATGAAGCGTTTAAAGAGAGAGCGCGAGAGAGAGAGAGCGCGAGTGTGCGAGCAAGCGAGTGAGAGAGAGAGAGAGCGTGAGTGCACAAGCAAGCGAGCGAGAGAGAGAGCATGAGTGCGCGAGAGAGAGAGCACGAGCCCAAGCAGAAGAAGTAAACATTACAGAATTACATTTCCTTGTGTATGACGCGCACCTGATTTTCTAATGCAAATTTTCGGGAAAAAATGTGCACGTGGTACACTCGTAAATACGGTAATCACAGGCTAGTCTATAAAACAACTACATTTATGATAAGAGCCAATCACAAGTACTGGATAGTGAGGTTAACAGAGCACACATTAACACCGGTCAGAACTGCAGAGTAGGGAAAACAGTGCCTTTATCACATGAGGCAGCTGAGGAAATTCAAGGGTCTCCCCGCCTAAAAGTTTTAAAAACATTTTACACCAGCCCCATAGAGAGCATCCTAACACAGAGCTGCACATCTTGCTTTGGGAATTGCTCAGTTCAGGACCGCAAAGCCCTGTAAAGAGTGGTGCATGCAGCAGAGCACATCGTAAGGTCAGCACTGCCCTGTCAGCAGGATCTCAACACCAAGAGCTGCAGGACCAGGCCATTTCAAAAAATTATGGACTCTGCCCACCCCAGTAACAGACCTGCTCAACTCAAGCAAGTGGCTAAGCAGCCTAATGGAAAAGGCTGAGAGATTCAAGGGGCCATCAGGATCCTGAACTCTGACATACCAGCAAACATTCAAACCTAAAAGTCATTGTACATTTATTTTAACTTGCTGCACAGTCACTTTATACTTTCTGCTATTTTTTGATTTCGACTTTTAACTTAACCTTAATTTAGTTTAACTTAATTTAATTTAATCTGATTTAATTTAGTTAATTTAATTTAATTTTATTATTATTCTATTGTGTGTTTGCTTTTGTTTTGCACAATCTTGGAGTACTCCAGCTATTCAATTCATTGTACGTTAGACCTGTATAACTGTGTGTGTGTGTGATGACTAAAACTCTTAAATCTTGATAGTTTCCTTAGGGTGCCATGTCACCCAGTATTTCTCCCTTGCTGTTATTACAAAGATCTCATTTGAACTGGATGTCGTGCGCTGTTATTCGCTCAGCACCCAGCCAGCCAGCTTAATATGGGGGCAGCAGTGCAGGCCAGCTGGAAGTATCTCAAGCAATGAAAGCCCTGCAGTGTGGCTAATGTCACAGCATTCTTAGCTCTGCCAAATGAGCCTGAGTCTTCCAAACATTTCCAGCAAACACTTGAAGACAAATAAAAATCCCAGAGGCAAAGAATGGCCAGATTCTGCCAACAGTCTTCACTGTATTGTTATTGATGCTTCAGCGTTTCTACTTCTCATGCAATGTAGGCCCTGAGAGTGAGATGGAACACTTCTGCAGCAAATCAGCATAAGCAGTTGCTCATTACATGTTGTTCATCATGTGCCTTCAATCTTATATTGGCTCAAGTTACATATTCTGTGTGGTGCCATGTATATACATGTAAACAAAATCATAAAGTGATATTTGGGTGTGGGTATATTCTTTTTTTTCTGTTAGGATCTTCTTTCTTTCAGTTTCCGATCTTCCTAATGCAGTTGAGGAGGAGTCAGAGTTTATCTGAATTGCATCAGCCACAGGGCAGGAACAGCCAACACTTGATGGAGTGCTACCAAATCGCAAGGCACACACACGGACACGTCTGAAGTTGTTCATATCAGGCCAATTTACAGTGGCTAGAGTTCACAATTTTATTATAAACAGTATATACAATATATCTTCACACACGTGTGTTACATGAATATGTTGGAAATGGCGCAAAAGAGGTAAAAGGGTACCGAGTTTAACATTAGAATCCCTGAAGCCTACAAAAAAAGTCGTAATGATGGGCCACCTTAAATTGCTTTGCACCTCTCCATTGGCTTCTTTTGTTTTGCAAATTTGTCAATCAGCACAAGCAGCAAGCAGCCCGCTATCCCTTCTCCCACTGACCCAGCTAAAGTCAGTTGCAAAATTCTCAGAGGTCAAGTCTGTTTGTCTGAGTGTGAGGTGTATGAAATTGTGTAGGGTAAGTAATATATAGATAATACATATCATGTGTGTTTGTGCTTATCCTCTAACAGTCACCTTATAGTCACAGTGACAGTTATTTGTTCCTATAACCACTAACTTGTTGAAGCATTGATGGTCTTTTTTCATTTTCTCTGTGTCACCAATTCCTTGGTGACCAGCAGGTAAGCAGGAAACTGTCTGAAATGCCCCTACTCACATTCTTTATTCCTGAAATTGGACATTTTTTAATGCATCTCTAGATTCAACCCTTATGTGCCGTCTAACACTGAAACCAGGCCTTGGCTTTAGTAATAATTGTTAATTTCTGAATGACTTGCTAATGATGACCTGTGTTTTATTGTTCTATGATTCTGTCTAAAGCTTAGCTACTTGATTTCTTCTGCTCAATTAAAACATCAGTAATCCAATGAGATTAAAAAAAAAACAAAAAAAAAATGTTGAAGCTAATTTTGTTTGGCCAGCTAGATTATGACATACATCAGGTAGCAGTATATCCATGTAGTGCATTTCAATTTTTGTTTTGCATGCTATCTCTGTAGACTAGTCATGCAGGCAGGTTTATTGGCAATAATAACAGTGATAAGATTTACATTCAGAATGGCAGAGAATCACATTCGTTTAAAGGGTTAGTTGTAATATATTTGTCAAACAAGCAAGTTTCCATCCATTATCCAACCTGCTATATCCTAACACAGGGTCACAGGGGTCTGCTGGAGCCAATCCCAGCCAACACAGGGTGCAAGGCAGTAACAAATCCCGGGGCAGGGCGCCAGCCCACCGCAGGACACACACCCACACCCACATACCAAGCACACACTAGGGACAATTTAGGAACGCCAGTGCACCAAACCGGCATGTCTTTGGGCTGTGGGAGGAAACCGGAGCACCCGGAGGAAACCCACGCAGACCGGGGAAGTGAACCCAGGTTTCCTTACTGCGAGGCACCAGCGCTACCACTGTGCCACAGTGCCGCACAAGCAAGTTTCGGTAACATGAATTAGAAAAACCAAAATACCACAGCAAAAAAACAGAAGATAAAAGTTGGAGTGTTATGAACAGCTAAGTTTACAGTTACTAAATATTTTTAAAGTTTGTAGATTTGTTTGACACAATTTAGACATTCTGTTAAGTATGCAGCCATGTTATACAGCAACAATGCAAATGATGTCATATGTAGAGGCACAATGATAATCCACTTGCCTGAACAAGGGACCTGAGTTGCCTCGAAAGCCTGCATATTGTAATCTTTGTTGTTAGCCAATAAAAGGTGTCATTTTGCTTAACTTCTCACTTCATCCATAATGGCTAACACGGTACAACAGTAGAACTTGTGAAATTTGTAAAATGCACATATATACTCAGGATGTTATAAATGAGCTTGTTGTGGGTCTTTTTTGCTGTATTACTGCTCTGCTTTTCTGGTCTTTTCTGATTACAGGTTTGAGATTTCCTGAAAGTAACGGTGATAAGGATGATTGATTACATTTTTTTATTCATTTAAAATACTTTCCCACCTAGTTTCGACAGCATTTTATTTTTTATAGGCACGGCATATTTGTAGCAGGGAAATTTGGGGTTGAATAAGCAAGTTTGCTCACTAGGGTTTTGTTCTGCCCTTTTTTTAGGATTTTTTTCAATCTGCCTTTTGTTTTTGGCTAAATACTGGGAAATTTTGTCTCTTACTGTATGAGAGTTGCTTTTTGGGACACTCTCGCCATTATTTCATTAGTTACAAAAATATATACTTGATAAACTCAGTCTGTTAAAACAGAAAAAAAAAAATATGAAGTGATCATCAAGGAGCAGACATGAGACCAATCAGGCATAATATAAGACATCACTACATGAATGTCACAAAAAAATAATTGAATGACTGCCATTCCAGAACACATGCGCTCTGAAAGAAATATTTAATTATTTTTAAATTTAAAATTGTCTGAAATATGACATGTAGGACTTAATAGCTATGTATTTTATAAAAATGCAGTACCTCCTAAAACTAAAGGTGGCAGCATAACCGCGCTACACTTCTTTTGTCTTAACACTGATGCTAAAAACATGAGGAAAAATCAGAAAGACCAATTATTAGGAACAAATGTGTTGTAATGAAGTTCAGCTATACAGTTAACAGTCATGCAGCTGTAGCATTTGTTAGCATGTTAAAAATGCAACAGTTAATCAGTTTCTTGTTGTACCAGTGTATCATTTATTAAATCCAAATAAAAGAAGAAAAACTAGTCCAGTCACTGTCTTCTCATTTGGTATCAGTAAAAAGAAGTGGTAACACAAATATCTACAAGTAAACGTTATGTTCCCTAAGATTCTTGGCTCAATCTAATTTATTTTCCTTGACATTTTTGCTAGAAGGGTTTGCTTTATAACATAAGCACTGGGAGCCTTTACATAAATAAGGTGATTATTTATATGGGTTTATCAGATGTCTTGTGCAGAAAATAAAGAATGTGCATTTATTTTTTGTCTGGGGAGAAGGGTGTTGCCAGAAACAGGCACATTAGCATGGCAATTAGTAACATTTCCATTAATATCGACTGGTTATGAAACTTCCTACACTCTTATACCCCTGTGTCAAGCAGTCAAAACATCTTAGAGCTCCGTTTCGGGGGACAGTGTCGGATCAAATGCCATCCCTGTCATTATCCAAACAGAAGAGGAAGGAGACTAATTGGTAAACGAGTCAATCACTATGGTTGTTTAGCAGAACCAGTTGAAAGCAGGATGAAACTGACAGGCTGAATAGTGCAAAAGTCGTAACCGAACACATTCTGCCTAATTTCTTTCAGCTGATTGCCGGACACAGATAAGAATTTGACCTTTTAGTGGTCTGTCTAGGTAATAACCCTGTGCCTGACGCAGCCTTTTTTTTTTTTTTTTACAAATAGAGAAGTGCATTTCCTTCTTGCCAGCTCATTTGCAATCATATGAATGTTGAAATTTAATTAATAATATGCTGCCAAAGAAGCACATTATTTTGCCAGGTTGCTATGCTGATTATGTGTAATGTCCACGAAGGACCATAAACAGTACACTGTAAAGAGATATCCCGGTGTCATCAACACAAATCACTCATGAAACACAGATTGCTATCTTTTTTTGTAAGTATTTCATTATTTTGAAAATAAGTCTAGCAGAAGCAATAACAGAGGTCGTCTATTGATTGTAAACTGATTAATCTAATTCTGCTGATTGCACATTAAGGTACTGCCCTGCAGTATGACAGCATTTCAGTCACGTTCTTATCTTACCCCTAAAAGGAAACTTGTATTGCTGTTTTGTTTACTTTTTTTTTGTGTTTTAATTTTATCGTACCTCTAATTAAAATAGCTGGAAAGCATCTGAAGCATTCTCGGGAACATTATTATTTCTTTTTTTGTTCTTTATTTCATCTTATACAATTTCTTGTATTAGGAATTTGTTAGTTTTCGCATAACCCTTGGGGTCAAAGCGCAGGGTCAGCCATTGTACAGCGCCCCTGGAGCAATTGAAGGTTAAGGGCCTTGCTCAAGGGCCCAGCAGAGTAGGATCTCTTTTGACAGTGACAGGGATTCGAACCGGCAACCTTCTGGATACCACATGCAGATCCTTAGCCTTTCACCCTTGTCTTCACTGCAATGCTGTTTCTGATGGAGAGAAGCAGGAGCCAACTGCATGTACTAAACTGGTTACACTTTATGAGATTCGGGCTGTCTTTGAAACTTTGCCCTCAACACCTTAACAAAGGTCTGAAGGTATACAGCCAGGTGAAAAAGTTAATACAGCCCATGAAGTTTTTTTCATTTGTAGTATATTTGGACATATCAAGATTTGATGTTCATTTAAACAGTAGATAAAGGTTATATAACAAACATCACGCCACATTTACAGTTTGTAGTCCATTGTACAATTTTAAACACATGAATGCAAATTTCATATGTAAAAAAAAGTAAGAGCAATCCTACTGTTATAACTAGCTCAGATACCTAAGGTGCAAACAGCATTAGAGAGGAATCAGACATTGAGTTTGGCTTGCTCTTTATTGTTAAAGTGTGTGTTAACACAACGCCCAGATCAAAAGAGCTCACGCCAAGATCGAAAAAGCTCTCTGAGGCCTTCTCAAAGAAAGTTATAGATGTCTATCAACCTGGAAAGAGATTTAAAAAGATCTGCAAACAATTGGAAATCAACCATTCCAATGTCCAGAAGACCTTCTACAAGTGGAGAGGATTTCAAACAACTGGCAACTTGTCCATGTCAGGCCTTCATAGCAAGTGCAGCACAAAAGCAGAATGCAAGATGCAGAAAGAAGTCTCCGATACCCCCAGATTTTACAGGTAGCTCCCGCCACTGCTGATTTCAAAGTACATGAATCAACCATGCACAAAAAAGATGTACCAGAAGAAAAACTTTGCTGCCCAAAGAATAAGGCAAGATATTTGCTATTTGTCGACAGTTCCAAAAGCCATGTTTGGTGAAAATGAAACACTGCATTTAACCACAAGGAATTGATACCAACTGTAAAGCTTGATAATGGGAATGCTATACCTGCTTTGCTACATCAGTATTTGGGCCGGTCACCATCATAGAATCCACTCTGAATTCTTCATTGTATCAGAGGGTGTGCGAGACCATCTGTAAGAAGATTGAAGCCCTACCAAAAGTGGACCTTGTAACATGACACTAACCCTAAACAAACCAATAAATCCACCAAGGAAAGACTGAAAAGAAAGAAATGGAATGTTCTGGAATGGCAAAGTCAAAGCTTGGATCTGAATTCTGTCATGATCTCACAGCTGAAAGAATTCTGCATGCAAGAGTAGGAAAAACTTTGATCCAGTTGATGTCACAGACTGGTAGACAGTTAGAGGAAAACTCCTGCTTGGGATTGTTTCTGCCAATGGGTGGGATACCAGCCATTCAAGAAAAGAGTGCACATAATTTTTCTACAGACATAAATGGCATCTCTGTTAATTGTTTGTTGAACAAATTATGGCAAAGTCAAATGTTCATTGTTTTCTGTTTTAATTACATTACCTTTATCTAAAGATACTGTTTAAATGAAGATTAAATCTTGATATGTTCACATATGTTAAAAAAGAAAAAAAGACATTCCATGGGGTTTACGTACTTTTTCATATGCCTGACATGTTACAAAGCTTTAACCGTGGCAGTCTTAGTTTGGTAATACACACTCTCGCATTGAAGACTCCCACCTATTTTACTGTCTCTGCATTTAAATACAGTATGTTATGCTTTGTGGAAGTGCTTTGTTGAAGTTAAATTTGTCCTGTGACAATAAATGTCTGCCGCCTCAGATTCTTGTTCCCACTCCCATGCATGTTAAGTTAATTAGTGACTCTGAATTGGCCTAGTTGTGATTGTGTGCCTTGACGTGACCTTCTGCCAACTGTTTAACTTCACTTTCACCCCTTACAAAAATTAAATATACTTAAAATATGTTTCTAAAAATATATTGCCACTTATAAAAATATATTTTAAAATATATTACAATATGCTTCAAGGATAAAATATATAATAACTAGGGGGCTCTGCCCCCTGCTTGTTTCTCTTGCCAACCCCCAGGGAGCTGGATATTCGCTCAAAGGGCGTTGAGACACTCCTCCGTTAGAGAAAGTGATTGTATTTAAAGAGATGGTATATAGAAGAGTATGTGGGGCACGGGAGGAAGACGGTTTGGTCCTTAGTTATTTTAGACAGAAAAACAGTTACTTAAGTATTTCACTATAACTGACTATTTTAAATACCAGTCACTAATAAAAAGTAAAAGTAAAAAAGTAAAAATAGAGTAAAGTAATAAAACATAATAAAATATAAATAACAATTTAAATAACATTACCACCTCCTCAAAAAACAATATTACAAATTGCTTTATTCTCTAAGTTACATTCTATAAACATTGTTTTTTGCATTTCTGTTTGCATATTGTTTAGGATATTTGTCTTTTTGGACAATTCTCTTTGTTCTTGATTTTTATTACATGCGGCTATTTTTTGTTCGTTTTCTTTTTTTTTGACATTCATTATCAGCTCTTGCTGACATTCTAACATTCTTGAATAGGTAATTTGCTTTGCCTTGCCATTATAACCAACTGCTTTGACGGGCGAGTTAGCCCTGAGAGTGTCAAAGGGTGGTATGGAGGGAGGATATGTGCAGTAATATTAATGATTGGAGGAGCAGAGTGGAATGGAGTGGTCAAGGCTGAATAACACGGACATGACGGAAAACTTTTTTAATATAATAGAGATATCTATTAGTATGCTGAAATATATTGTAAAATATGTAAATTTTTTTGTATATTGCAATTTATTTTGCAAAATATATTTCTTAGCATATTTTAGAAATACAAGGAAAAATGTATTGTCAGAATGCAAAGATAAATAAAAGAGTAAAGGCAATTTGAAAATTACGCACAGATAGAACAGATAGAAGCTGACGCAATACAACACATTTACGGTGGCTTATGGGTAGTTTGAACACACACATTGTGTAACACTCTGCTGTTAGTCAAGTTGAAGCCAAGGTCAAATGAACTAAGATTTCTTTGGGCAGAGGGAGGGAAACCTGCTCAAATTTACTGGAATGTGGGCTCAGTTTGGAATGGAATGCAGCATGACTCAACGAAAAGTTTATGAATTAGCAGGAAGGTTTAAAGCATGAAGTTCAAGTTTCACAGACAAAGCTCGAGCTGGTCAACAATCAACATCACGCACACAAGCTCACATCAATATGACGGATGCTTTCATCAGAGAAGACCAATGGATTACATTATTCGCTGTTACTGCACATTTGGATATCAGCTATGGATCTGCGAATACCATAGTGCCTGATTACTTGGGGTACCATAAAATTTGTGCAAGACTGGTACCAAAACAGCTTACTGTTCTGCAACATGCCAACATCCTTGGGTAAGTTTCAGCAGGTTTCGCCCCCTCTATCCAAAGAAATCTTACTATGGCTCATTGTTCAACAATGGTGCTATCTCACAACAGAGTGCGGATGTTCATTTGCCCATGGCTTCAACTAGACTAACGGCAGGGTGCTATGCATGTTGGAACTACCCATAAGCCATCATGAAGGTGTTGTATTGTGTCAGCTTCTATCGTTTGCAGTTTGCACATAATTTTAAAATTTTACACATTTTTCATTTGCCCTTGTGTATTATTTTTAAGATTCTGTAAATACTAGTTAAAGTTGACTATACAATACATTTTGGAGTATGCATTTCAATATATTTTAATAAATAGTTACCTGAATACACTGCAGTATGTTTCAACTTGGCATTGAAAATATCATCTTGTAGGTGCTTCATATATTGAGGTCGGTGCTAGAGCAAATCCTGCTGTGACAAATTGTAAACCCAGTATTAACCTGAGACAAATAAGAAATAAGGTTGCCCTCGGTACAGTATTTGATTTGTAAATGGTAATTAAAAGTAGCCAATTTCAAATAAATTGTACCTAAAGAGCTTTTTATTTCATCCACATTCTTGCTTTTGTTATGCTGAATTTCCATTTAAATTGTAGCTTGTTGCTTTGCATTTTAATGTGCTACATGAACGTTTCACTAATATCACCTTGTCTTAAGATCTAGTGCTTTGATATTTTAGACATATTTGTTTTTATAATTGTTAGTCTAATAGTAGAACTACTAATCTCTAAAAACTACAATTTTCTGGCAATAATTACTTGCTTATATAGCAAAATCTATTACAATGTGAAACTTTGCTATATTTTCCAAGTTTTTCATCAACATTTTCTAAAAGCCTGTACCATAAATCCTACTATTGTGCTTACTGGCATAATGCAAAATTCATGAACCCCCAACCACCACAACTCAAGGAGGCTCGGCTTCAACCCTGAAAAACAAAATATTTGGTTTATACCCAATAGCCAGTTCTCTGAAATCAGAAACTATTGAAATAAGCAGTTTTCATAAACTGCAATGTGCTTCTCCAATTTTTTGCAGTTTAGGGGAA
This sequence comes from Polypterus bichir lapradei, assembly GCA_026402145.1. Lineage (NCBI taxonomy): Eukaryota > Metazoa > Chordata > Cladistia > Polypteriformes > Polypteridae > Polypterus > Polypterus bichir. The sequence continues at coordinate 6,404,274 of JANRMT010062812.1, forward strand.
AATTGCTGTGGCGTTAACATACTAACACTCCAGAATTTTATTTTTGTTCAAATACTGACAATTGTTGATTCTGTCACAGCACATCTTAATTAATAGGTTCATGGTCAGTGTATGAAATATTCTGTAAAAATCAGGAGAGTCCTGTTGGCTGAACACAGAAATCTTACTCAATTACTACTATTAACTTAGATATGAAGGATGTTATTTGTTAAGATATGCATATCTTAGGCACATGAATGGTGTTATATGTGAATATACAGTTTGGAAGAGAAAAACTCATTTGCATTACATAGAAAAGTCGCTTTTCCTGACATATATCACTAAAATGGTATCAGTCAATGACTGCCGCACCTTTGCCAGGACTGAAGTTTGAAGTTAAAGAGCATCTTCCTTTAAAGCGTGTGCCCATCTCCCATCAGCCCCTTGGCACTCCAGTTGAATGCCGGGAATCAAAGTCCTCTTGGTATCACAGACACAGGATCATCACATTAACAGGCTGACTTACTGAACATATAAATACAGTAACGCTGCAATATGTGGGTTTTTGCTTTATTAATTTCCTAAGAAAGTCTCAACCTTCTTTCTCGAACTCTCTTGTTTTAAAGGATGTGTTCTCCTGCCGCCACTCATACATTTAGCTCTGCCCTTTCTGCTTCCTCCCCCTCACCTCATCCAACCAGTGAAGCACTTGCAGACCACCATGCTTCAGCCCTGCCTTAGTTCTCTGTTATAATATTTTATCACAAACTTAGCAATGGGTACTAAGAAATTTATAATGGTATGCATTGTGACACATCAGTTTCTCACTATTTTGTTTTGTCTAAATATGCACAAAATATCTATTTCTGTTTTCAAAAATGTGTATATATATTTTTGTGGCTGGATTTGTTTAGATCTGATGAGGGGCTCGGAGGGTACCCCAGGTCTCAGGGGCTTTAGAGACATACCCTATGCCTGCGCTTGTGCTGCTTCATAGTGAAGGTAGTGGTGTGTCTGGTTGTTCTTCATTGTTCCCTAACTTGTCCTGAGTCACATATGCAGTACAATCTGAACAATTTCTTCTTTCATTTCGTATTGTGTAGGTTCACTGATGTCTACAGTGATGTAATCAGCAGCTGACAAGAGGCTGCCAGCAGCTGAAGGTCTGCCCAGCATTGCTTGGATGTCTGTCTGTGTTGTAGCTCCAGCTTCTGAAGCTCTGTCATCATCTCTACTGTTTATCCAGAGACTCTCTTTCTTGGCCAAACCAATGTGACCAAAGCAATTTTAGATTGCAGCTTTACTAACCTTTTTTTAGAACAAGCTTTAATGTTGTAAATAGTTGGTTTGTGGTGAAGATGAGGGTCATGATCTTTGTGCTTCATCAGCATTAAGTGTTGCAGCTGTGGCTTATGGTAATGTCATTTTAAGTACTTGATGATCCCTGCACTGAGTGCTTCAAAGTGACTGGTGGTCTGTAGTGGGAGGGATTATCATGCTAAAGTCATGTAGGACAGCTCAGGTTCCTGAAGGTGATTTGATATAAGACCTGACTTACTTGATGATGCACGTTTGCATTTTCTTTGATGACAAACTCCAAGAACAATGAAGAATTTATCCAGCCTTTTCTTAAGGGCAGAATCTTAACATTAGCTGTAATGACTTACCCATAACCTAAACTTTTCTTTAGTCCATAATCACTACACTGCAGCCAGACATTACAATCATGCCATCTTTGTATTGCTTGGTTCTGTGTGTACGCCTAGACAATACATTCTAAATAACAAGGCACCATCCATGCAGTTGAAGACATTTTTTGTACTGTAATATCTGAATTACTGATACACTTTGAAATGACAAGCGGCTTCCTTAACCAGATCAATACCCTCAGTTTTTCCATAGTTTTTCATCATGGTAGCTTGAAATGTGTCAGCCACCCAGAAGAATATGAAAGTGTTTGACAGTAATAAGACCACTAAGATAGCAAACTTCTCCAAAAAAAAAAAATAATGGAGTCTGTAATTACAGCATTTCCCATCTCTGTAAACTATAGACACCGTGTCTTCTCTGTTTCTTCATTTTCTTGCACTTCGCAGGCACTTTGGGTCAATTCCTGATACAAAAATCTGCAGCACCCAGGGCAGACTACTACTCCTTCAGTGTTATCAAATCATGCACCATCCACAGCATAATCGCCAGTGTGAAATGAGCTCTTACAGCCTTATAGTTTGGAAACAGCTTTTCCAAATAAACACTTCAAGTGTTAATTTAACAAAGCCGATTTTGTGGTGTACAAAGTAAAATATCAATTTTGTATTCTCTGTTGATATTACTAGCAGTTTCTTTCTGACTTGCCTTTGGCGTTCTTTTGTTATAAGCACCAATGTCTGTTTCTGTCAGTGCAGTCCTTTTTTGCTTTTTATCCATTGTTTAGTCACTGGACAAGCAAGACACATCATTGTACGTTGTATAGCTCACCACTGATGTCATTTATGAATTGGTATATTCAAGAATAATTAAGTTTATTGTAATTTAATGAATGCCCGGATCCTTGTTTGGGTCACTTTTCAATAATATACAGGGTTAAAGAGTACAACATGCATGGACTGATATTCATACCCCATTGGCAAATGCTGGTTTGTGAACTGGCCAATTAAAGACTCGTTTCACAAGAAGAATTAATTTGGACTTCAGTAGAATGAAGAATCTCATCAGGTAAGAAAATGTTTGACTAGCAACAGCTGAGGAACACTATTATATCACATAAACATAAATATGGAGTATATTAAAAACTGCGGCTTAAAAGCAAAGCCACAAAACAGGCTAGGGATTCAAAAATAAGAAATCAAGTAACCAAAAAGGTGCTGTATTCTTAAAACATAAGACAAAGTCCAAGAGGTTGGCACAAGGGTCAAAATACTGAAAGTACTAGGGACTGCATTCACATGGTGAAGAGAACAATATTAGATCAAAGAAGTTCTTCCTTTTTTATTTTCTTTATCCATCCATCACATATTGGCAGCATAATCAGCACTGCTTAGCCAAAGACGGAGATGTGTGGACCAACATACAAATACAGTAGTACAGAAAAGAAGGGGCCTCGCAGATGGCACTTTGACACTATATGCAGATAGAGTAGGCTCCTGTTACTATCTTACATTTTACATGTATTCACTTAGCAGATGCTTTTATCGAAAAGTGAATTACAAAAGAGGTCAACATCAGTCAGATTGACTGATTAGGTTCAAGTCATACAGGATAAGGTTACAAAATTAACCATCCTTAGTGAAGAGCTTTAATTCAAAAACAACACATAACTACTGAATCTTTCAAGAACCTATCAAAGCCATTAGGCACATATTCACAGAACAAGAGAGTCTTCAAACACTTCTTAAACACTGTGAGGGATTCAGTAGATCTGATAGAAGAGGGCAGCTTGTTCCACCAGCCAGGAGCTACCCATGAAAAGCGTCTCGATTTAAATTTGATGCCACGCAGAGATGGCATCACCAGATAATGTTCACTTGCAGACCTGAATCGGTGAGAAGGAGCATAGAACCCCATAAGTGTCTCCATATACAGCGGATTGAAAAAGTATTCAAACACCTCACTTTCTGCACACTTATTGTGTTGTAAATTTAATTTTAAATTGATAAATTTGCCAATTTTGGTATCAATCTACTATCAATAAATCATATCGACAAAGTGAAAAATGTTTTCTGAAAGGTTTACAAATATTTTAGAAATCAAAAACTGAAATCTCTCATTCATATACACATTCAGACCCCTATTTCAGTGTTTTGCAGAATCCCCAGTGGTAGCAATTACAGCTTCAAGTCTTCCTGGATTAGTCTCTATTCTTCCTGGTAGATATCTTTCAAGCTCCATTAAAGTGGATGGAAAGCATATCTAAACTGCATTGTTCAGTCTCTCCAGAGATGTTTCATGGGATTAAAGTTTGGGCTTCTCAGGAACAGACAGAGACTTGCCCAGAAGCCACTCTAGCTTTATGCTTTGGGTCATTGTGGTGCTGAAAGGTGAACTGTCGAACCAGTCTGAAGGTGTGTGCCATCTAGAGTAGGTTTTGTTTAAGGACCTCTTGGTATTTGGTTGCATTCATTCTTCCTTCAATTCTGACCAGTTTCTTTGTACCTGGCACTGAGAAGCACCTCATAGCATGATGCTACCACCACCAGGCTTCACTGTAGGGATGGTATTAGGCAGCTGATAACCAGTATCAGGTCTTCACCAGATGTTGTGCTTGGAATTCTGCCTAAAATGTTAAATTTTTGTTTCATCAGACCAGAGAATCTTTTTCCTTATGGTATCAGAGTACTGTAATCTGTCATATGCTTTTTTACTTAGGAGAGACTTGTTTCTAGCCACTTTACCATAAATACCTGATTGATGAAGTGCTGCATCTCAGCAGTGGTCTTCTGGGGCTCTTTTAATGTGGCCATTAGGTTCTTGCTCACCTCCCTGACCAAAGTCCTTCTTGCCCATGTTATTTACTTTGACTGGATGACCAATTCTAGGAAGGGTCCTAGTGGTTCCAAACATCTTCCATTTCACAGTATTGATGCCACTGTGCTCCTGGGAGGATCTAGAGCTTTAAATACCTTGCCCTGATCTATGCCTCAATACAATTTGATTGAATAGCTCTACAGAGAGTTCCTTGGACTTCATGGATTGTTTTTTGTCCTGAGATGCAGTGTGAATTGTGGCACTTAATAAACCTAGCCGTATACCTTACTAAACGATGTTAACAATTATTTCAGTATGTAAAGGTTACATCAATCAAGTTCTAGACACATCTCAAGGATGGTTAAAGCAAACAAGATATGTCCTACCTGACCTAAATGAGAGATTTCTGTTTTTGATTTTTAATACATTTCCATATCTTTCTGAAAGCATGTTTTACTTTGTTGTTATGGCTTATTGAGTGTAGATTGATGGCAAACTTGTCCATTTAAAATAAAACCTTTAGCGCAATAAAGTATAAAAAAGTGAAAGGGTCTGAATATTTTCTGATTCTACTGTACATAGGTGCTTACTATCAGGGATTTGAACTTAATATGTGCTGATGATGCAGAGGCTCTAATTCTTTAAAATTGTGCAATGGAAAGATTTGTACCAAAATATTTGTTTATGGATGATCCGGAGTGGTGAACTGGGTAGTGTTCAGATTCCTGTTTTGTCCCTCTCTGGCATGACCAGACACTGAACCCGTGGAAACAGTAGACCAAAGTCACAAATAAAGGGAATGAACTGGACATGGAAAGAACTGGAGATAACAAAAAGTACAAACACTTTGGTGAAATGACAGACGCCAAGCCTACGTATATGGATGTAACCACTGGCTACCCAAACGTACAAATACCTTTCCCCATGTAGCTTCCTGAAAACCCACACTCTCCATCACTCCAGCCTTCCTGTGTTCATTTCTTCTTTTCACCAGTTGGGCCCTTGTCACCAGCTACCTCCAAGCTCTCCTGCAAAAGTACAAAGAAGGTTTTTTAAGTAACCGTTACTTCTGGGCCCCCTCCTGTTAGCATTTCAGGAGTCCTGGGAAGCAACAGAAACCCTGACAGTTTCCTTTCAACAAAGAGGTTGTCACAAACTTGCACAAGCGCCATAGCAAGGCTTGGGGCAGCCACCTGTACGAGTTGGCTACAAATGATAGCTCTGATGAGCATAAACCACAGTCCAAAACAGAACTGAAAGAAAAGAGAAAAGATGGAGGCTTTTAAAGGTCAGTATAGGAAGTGACATCAAAGGGTCCGGAACCGGAAAGGTCTTCATCCATAGGTTCGGACCCGGAAGTGACATCAACAGGGCCAGGCGGAATTTCCTGTGAATGGTCTGCAGGAAAGTGAGACAAAGAATCAGTGCACTCTGCCACATCCTGGTCTGATTCAGAATTGCCCTCATTAAAGCCCTTTAGCTGCCTCCCATGCGCACATGTGTGACAAGGTATATTAGTGAGGCATGAGTGGTTTCCTTTTCCTGTTCATTTGTGGAGCTAAAATATACTGCTCTCTCGTACATCGAAGAAGATAAAACACTTTTATAAGATTTCTATTATTTAAATGAAGTGTTCATGTGGTCATATACTTTGTCACTACCCCAATGCCATCACACTAGCAAATCCTAAAGACGGGGAGCTAGCAAATATAACCCCATTGTTTAAAGACGGTGATTGGATTGATCCAAGTAACTACAGGCAAGTAAGCATAATTTACATCACAGGTAATTAATGGAAGCAATTTCTAAGGAAAAGATTGAGCAGTACATGGCAAGAACTGGAGTATTAGGAAATACTCAAAATGGGTTCTGATGATGATCCCTAATATGCTGGAATTCAGTGAGGAAGCAACAAAAGCAAATGATCAAGGTGGTACATTCAGAATTAGATATGATTTTCAGAAGACTTTGATAAGATCCCACATGAGAGGTTAGTGATCAAGCTAAACAAAGTGGTAATTCAGGGTGTGGTCTGTAGGTGGCTACAAAATTGGTTCTAACATTGGAAGCAAAGATTTTTTCAGAATTAGTTAATGATAAAAGTGGTGTCTCTCAGAAACTGGTGCTGGGGCCACTGCTCTTTTTAATTTACATCTGGACATGATTTGGACAACAATATAATAAGTAGGGTGGTAAAGTATGCAGATGATACCTGACTAGGTGCAAGGGTAGATGATGCAGAATCAGCTAAATTGTTACAGAGGGACATGGACAGCATACAGGCTTGGGCAGATAAAATTTAATAGATAGATAGATAGATAGATAAATAGATAGATAGATAGATAGTGTAAGTGGGTGAACGCTAGGTGGCACTGTTGACCACCTTTTCCTAACAGACAGACGTAGGACAAAGGGTAAAAACACTAAGAAGACTTATAACCTATTCTTCTTCTGAAGTAGTGTCTCCAAAGCACCACAGCCACAATAAACACAACAATAAATACTAATTCCTAATTTCACCTCCATACCTCCCAGCAAGCTCCCTCCTACTACCTCCCAACTCAGGCTCGCTTGCTGGGTCTCCAACAGTCCTTTATATAGTCGTTGACCCGGAAGTGCTTCTGTCCAGATGACTTGCTCGCACATCCGGGTCAGATGAATTGGCTTTTTCTTCAGCCCAGAAGTACTTCAGTGCTCCCGTCCTAGAGTACTCCTGGGCTATGGATGAGGCATGGATCCATCCGGTCCTCTTACAGCTCCTTCTGGCGGCACCCACTGTACCCAACATGGCTGAGAAACCACACTCCAAGTCCCAGGAAGCCCTGCGGGAATCCGGGGCACCATTACAATCCAGGGGAGCTGCCATCTAGCGTTTTGGAGGAGGCAGTGTCCTGGAAAAGCTGCTTTCCCCTGTCCTTCCATCTCAGGGGTGTCCCAGCCGGTATAAGCTGCTAGCCACCCTCCACAATGGATAGATAGATAGATAGATAGATAGATAGATAGATAGATAGATAGATAGATAGATAGATA
>JANRMT010062812.1:6411756-6500594 GCA_026402145.1 Polypterus bichir lapradei
ATAGATAGATAGATAGATAGATAGATAGATAGATAGATAGATAGATACTTTATTCATATAGATACTTTATTCCTTGGGGTAATGTAAGTAAATGTAAAGCATTACACATAGGAAGTAACATTTTTAGATATAAATGAACAATGGAAGTTCTGAATCTTGAAAGTATGCCTTATGAGAAGGACACATGAGTCATAGTGGACTCATCATTATCTGCATCATGTTGATTAGCATGTGCAAGAAGAAATCTTCCTTGTAATGTGTACATATAAATGTGTGGAATCCCAAATGCTCTTGTTAATGCAGCATGGCAAACTGACGAAATCCAACAGAAAGCTTCTTTTAATCAGCCAGGGTCATTTACATAATAGATTTGAATATATTTCAATTTTCACCAGTCGGCTTTAGATAGTATAATGTGAAGTCCAAAACTAGTCAAACGTTTTGTCAAAAGTCCAAAGCTTAAGAAATAAGACTTCTGATATGTAATCATATATCAGAGAGCAAAACAGAAAGTTAAATGTTACATGTGATCTAATTTACTAAAGAAAAATGTGCTTATACAGTTTAAGTCAGGATGTCATATTTTAGGCACACTGGTTTTTTTTTTCTTTTCTGATTTTTGATATAGTTTGTTAATCACCCAAGGGGAAATTGTATACCCTTTCTCATGAACTTTGGGGGTCAGAGCACAGGGTCAACAGTTGTACAGCACCCCTGGAACAGTTTTCAGGTTAAGGGCCTTGCTCAAGGTCCCAACAGAGTACTTTTTTCTTTTTCCTTAAAATGATAAAACTATGAACATGCATACATATATTAGGTTACAAATATACTGTACATATAGGCTGTATTGGGAGGGCGCCCTACCCGGGGTTTGTTTCCTGCCTTGTGCCTTGTGGTGGCTGGGATTGGCTCCAGCTGACCCCCGTGACCCTGTAGTTAGGATATAGCGGGTTGGATAATAGATTGGATGGATTTACATATAGGGCTACATGGTGGCAAAGTGGTTAGTGCTGCTGCCTCCTGGACTTTAAATCAAATCTTTCTGTGTGAGTTTTCCACAGTATACTGGGATTTTCCTTCCATGTTTGTAGATGTATAGGGTGATTATTGTCACATTTACAGAGTACTGTGAATTTCTTACTTGCTTGTGGTAAGCAACATGCAACACATCTGTGTCGCCATGGACCACCCTAAAGATCTACAGGTTAAATAAAACTGGCCCTGTGTGGATGTTTGCAGTGTGATGGACTGTTGTCCTGTCACAAGCTGGTTCCTGTCTTGCATGTGACGTTGCTGGAATAGGCACTGTCTGGAAGGACTCCGTGAAGCAGTTGTCTTTTATAGCTTGGCCACCATGATGTAACTGCTCACATACCACATATAATAACCATGCTGCACCATAACTAGCAGACACACAAAATCATAGCAGTCATGAAATCCAAGCACACAAATCCTGCAAAATATGACTAAATGACATTACCAAACAATAGTAAAAAATATTCAAAAACTGAAAAAACAATCACTTTGAAAAAGTTAATTTAAATTAAACAAGTTTTTTTTTTCAAACCCAATGGATGGATATCTGTTTTTAAATCACTGAGCCTGAGGTGACACAGTCGGTGAGAGGGACATCTCAGTTGCCATAATGTGCAACTTACTATTGTCCTGTTAAGGAGTGGTGGTTTCATAAAGTGTAGCTAGGACTTTGGTGCTTTCTTTAATGAGATATTTCTACATTAATATGTGTAAATATAACAAGCTAAAAATTAACACCTTGAATATCAAATATTTTGCACTTCCCCTCCTTCAAACAGCTCTACGTCTCAGTTGGAAGTAAAGCTTATAATGAGCACATTCTAATTTCAGAATAGCTACAATGAATCTAAAACTACATGTCCATTTTTAAAACACTGTGTTCCTTACCTTTCTAGTCTGACTCAATAAAGCAGGTAAAAATGTATTATTAGCCGTTTTTTAAAAGTTTATGAAAATTCCATACACATCTCATTAATTCATGAGAGACAAGTCAAAAAACAGCAATATCTAATAATGCATTTACATTAATAAAAATATATATATATATATATATATATATATATATATATATATACAGTATATATATATAGCTACATACTGTAACTGTGATTGATTGACTAAGTGACAGGGGAACATTCTTGGGAACTTGTTGACAACCCACAGAAACACAATTTTCACTAATGGATCTCATGAGCCTGAGCTGACAAAAACTTCTGAAAAAAATAATTAAGCATAAAAAAATCATATCATAACAGTATACTATTACGGCATTTGTGTTCCACAAGAAACATCCACTCTGTGGAAAAAATGATATGGCCTAGAGAATGCCAGTCTTAATTCCTACTTATATCTTCTTTATGCCTGAACAGGAGAGACTCGCCTGCAACAAATGCCATCTGTCAACCGCTCCTCTGGAGAAATCATTTCTGGGTCAATCTCCTCTAATATGGGACATAAAACCCTATGCTGGGCCCCAGTGTTATAACATCCACCATCCTCAAATGATGTCTGTCAGCTCACATTAAGGGCTTTCACACCAAAGGAACTTTATTCAGGAAGCAAGGACTTTTTAGAAACTCTAGAACTTTTATAGCAACCCCACAGCAGGAACTCAGACCATTTGTAGTTCCTGGTACTTTTTTTAGCTCCTACTCCAGGGTACCAGGAACTATTGTGGGTGGTGCTTGGGTTTTAAAGTGTGCTGATTGGTTGACCACAAACACTGATGCCTCCTTACAAATCTGTTAGTAGTTTGAAGTTGGGAATGTTAGTGGTGACGATGGTGTCCCACACCTTTCACCGCAACATTGTTCACAGTCACACCAAGCACCACATTGAAACAATAATTCCCCCCATGCATTTGCGTTCAGTTTGAAGAAATAAGGCACCCCCCCCCGTGTGAACCACTGATCACACCACACTCCAAAATGCATCACTCTTCTTTGCATGTCACATATTTTGCATAAAAAATACAGTTCCTGTGGTGCACTGGGAACGTAACACATGAAAGTGGCCAGGGATCACAAGTGGCCTAGGGTCTGCATCAAACAGGAAGTCATTGTTTCCTGAAAACAAAGTTCCTGTGTCAGAAAATGTCTGGTGCTGTTTCACATTTAATAGTCAGAAAAGGCAATCTTAGTGCTGGTCTACAGTGGTTGCAGAATACTGCAGATGATAACATGTCCAACTGCAAGTCACTATGGTTAGAGTGTAATCAAATGTTTTTAAATGTTCTATCTTACATTATTTGTAATTAGTTCACGTCTGATTTTCACCTGCCCACATTTTTTAGTAGGCAGTCTAAAATTACTACTCCAGGTCATAGATACATCATTAGCATTCTATAAATTTCTCTGGTCCAATATATACCATCATGATAACTGAGCTCCACGAGAAACATCCATTTCACAAAAATAAATAAAAAAATAAATAGATAAAACATCTTGCAGCCTTCTTTACTGTTATTATTATTATGGCCACTAGGGGCATTGTTCAACTACACCAAACACTGAATATACTCAAGTAAAAGCAAAAAATACATAAAAATAGGGATTTCGTAAAAACAGAAAAGGTAATGAAGATTTAACAACATAATCAAAAAAAACCTAAAAAACATATCCATCAAAGGATTAAATACTAAATATAAATTTTTGACAACTCTCAACTCCTTTATGAAGAGACTTACCAGCCAAGTCATTGTTTCCTCCTGACTCCCAGCTTCAGACTTTTCTACACAGGGGTGTAAGCCTTTTTTAAGGGATGATCTGGGACTGTGTCTACTATATAATTAAATGCTGCTGTCTGTTTGTGTGTGTGTGTGTGTGTGTGTGTGTGTGTGTGTGTGTGTGTGTTGTCAGGTTCCTCTAAGCAATCTGATTGGTGAATTTGGCTTTGGTTTGATTGGTCAGTTTGGCTTTAGTGACATGATCAACACAGGAAATGCCGGGGTAAAAAAGGCTGAGGCACCCAAGGAAGAGTCAAGGTGTAGGAGGCATGCTGAGAGTCACCTTCAAGACAGGAAGTATTTGTAAGAATAGGAATGATGTTTTCACAACGGGTAATGGGGGCCCAACTATCGCGGGTGGTAGTCAAATAGCAGACACGCAATACACCTCAAAATGACAGGGTCTGAGAAACAGACTTCATGGGAATGCACTTAAGAGAAGGAACACCAGGCATATTGTGACATGTGAGTCCATGTCTTGCACCCCAAAACACGAGGCTGAGTCTAAGTACTTTAGCAAAACCAGCTTTATTCAGCTTAAAACGAGAACAGCATGGTTATTTATTGTAGCAGGAACTACTTCTCTCCTATACATAGACAACAATTAGGCAGGGTCGTGGCCAAGTAATCCTGTTCCTTGCATTTATAATGTCCTAGCATCACCCATTGACGACAGGCACTTACAGTGCGACCGCGGTCAGCTTGGATTTCAGTGATCGTGCTTTGGGACACTCTTCGGCATGTTGTCCCGTTTGGGGGAGTCCCAAAAGACTTTAGAAACCTCATAATATACATGTGGATACTGAGGAAAGATGTTAGAGAAACAGTGAAGGTACATGTAGGGCAAGAGATATCAAATATTTTTAGATGTATTCTATTTGTCTTTGATAGGTAACGTGGCTAGTGTAATATAAACATGAAGCACTTCCAGTGCCTCCAGGTCTTTTGGCAGGGTTGTCTGACCAGACTACAATTCCCAGACAACCCTTACGGAATCTGCTATACAGCAGCATACAAAGGCTGATACTGTCCACTCCCTGGGAGGAGTAGCTGAATACTAAAGTCAGTGCCACAACCTTTATTCCTTACAATATTATGCCATCTAGGGGGTGTACCAGTGGCTGTATTAATATGAGCTTTAGCATCCTGGACAGGACATGAAACAAACTGCTATTTGCAGTATAATAAAATTCAAGTTTGCAATATATTCTGTGGACATACAACAAATCACAAAGTCTTTGTTATGAATGAGTTTGTTATGACCCTTCTTGCTATCTTAATCTTAATCTTTTTAATTCTTATTATGGGTTTTGAAGCTTACTAAAGGCAATGGTGATAAGGGCATCTCCTGACCATCCAAGATTAGATCACTTCTTAAATCTTCTTGTGATTTTCTTTGTTTCTGATCTTCTTGGTAGCAGACTTTTGGCTCTGAATTTTGACATTGGTTTAGGGTTTTATTTCTGATTTTGCTCTCCTGGCTTTGACCTCTTTGTGCATTTTATTTTAATTACCATCTCTTGATCCTTTTTGGTATTATTTTTTTTCTTTTTGTAGCAGGGAAGTTTGGGATTAAAAAAAAAAAAAGCTGGGCTTTGCTATGCTGCGACCCAGGCCAACTGCTAAGGGTTTTCTCCTGCCATTTTTAAAGGATTACTTTCTTTCCACTTTTTCCTTTTGGAAGGACAGTTTTGAGAAGTGGACGCTCCATATACATAATGTAATAAGAATGCAAAAGAAATCATGAAGGGTTAGGGCACCAGAATCTGATCCCTGTATAATTGAAAGGTTGATGACAGAGAAACACCAAGACTTTGACAGTCCATTGTTGTAACATCTTTCCAGATGCCAGCCTAAACAATGACTGTAGCTGATATGGTGGTGGTGCTGGTTGTGGTTATATAGGTGAATAACTGGAAGAGGCGGGTTCATAAGACCAGAAGTGACGTCAGGCTTCTTCACACTGTCGATCTTCAGGTCTGCAGACAAAAGAGGAAGAGAGGTGTTAGGTGACAGCACCAACCCTCTACTCGGGGTGGAATTACCATTGGATGAGCCCTGAAGTTGCCTCCCAAGCGTGTGTGTGACAATTAAAAAAATCATAAACCTTAAACAGAAATACATGACCAACAGCCTTTGTTCTATTCAATTGAAAAAGTAAGTGTTCTCTGCAGTTGTATTTACAATTTCTGCCATAAAGTTAATCTTAATCTTTTCCGTGTTTGTCTTGGTATCTTTTCTCTCTCTGTGTCCCAAACACATCATGCCCTGTCCTTCCTCAGGTGCCCCGGCCTGTATGAGTGAAAGGTAAAGATTCATGAATAAGTTATTGAGTTTAGTCACTACTTTTTCTGAATTACCTTTCACCCCAGATTTAACTCATTGATGGTAAAGGATACATCCCAGGAGGCACTACGTGCTACATAACAAAGGTTCTGCTGTTAAAACCTATGCAGATTGCAGATTGAAACCATGAACTAATTCAGTCTTGTGCTCTTAGTATCTTTCTTTCTGGTTGATTCAGAGTTTTATTGTCTTGGCTTTGGTGATAATATCATTTTTTTGGTAACACCTCCTGGCAGTTCTTACTTAGACTTCATTTACTTTAAGCTCTATGGTTTTTAGTAACCGTGTTTCTGAACTTTTAGGTATTCATTTTCATTGCATTTCCGCAAGAAAACGTGCATCTCTTTGTCCATTATGCAGTTGTGTAGCATCCATGTTACATCCCATGTCCATGCAGTGCAATGCTGGTCCTCTTCCCATATTTTAGCCCTACTTAACACATCCTTCCAAACTTCTTGTACCTTTTATTATTATCCAATGGCTTCTCTGAAGAATGTTTGCTCAGTTAACTGATTAAAGCGAGTTATAAGCCCTGGTCATGAATCATTTCCAAGGTAAATCTCCCAGTCGATTTCATGATTGTGAATGTCTTCTGGAAGTTCAGGCTGCATGCTCTTAGAGTCCCTTCTTGATAAAGCCTGTCCTTCGCCGTGTTCAGCAGTGACGCACTTTCAGCCTGCAGCCACCCATCAGCTACAATCATTTATGGCTCACTCTCACTAAAAATAGGGTATACTGCTGCCTGGTGTTATGTTATCCACCGTCCTGGTGTGATGTTTATTACTTTTGCTAGTGCCAATATCTATACTTTATATAGGGACATACAAATACTGTTTACATAGCGTCGTCCATTGAGCACAGCACATGTCGCCTACCACCAGCATCTGCCTGCAATGTGTATCCTTACCAGGGTCTTTTCTTTTGAGCTAAATCTATTACACCATGTCACTTTTCCTTCTTTGTATAACTGTAAGATTTAGAATTTTTTTTCTGAACAAACAGAAAGGTGACAGCAATGACAGAGTGAATATGCACCTCCGCTATCATTTTCTGTCTTGACTGACCTGGATTAGGAAAATGGAAGTACATGAGCTGCAGAGAAGGCCTCAATAAAATATTAAAGGATCTTTTCTTTCTGATTACCTAAGGCAAATAAATTTCTGCAATTCAAAGTCTACCACGGATAACCTGAGAATCCAGCCTAACATTAAGGTGCTACATTTAGGCTAAATATCTGAGTAATGTGTTATTTGTGCAGATTCGTCTTTCAAAAATAATTTAAAAATAGTAATCTGAGGCTCATTAAAAGAAAAGAAATGGCATGGAAATGTAGTTACTCTGCAGGAGGGCCAGCATTTACATCTAGACAACTGGAAATAACTCAACAGCTAATGTTCCTGGTTATGTTTTTTTATGAGAAATGTTTAGCCAGTATGGTGCCCACAAAGATTCTTTTTGGAATTGGGTATTTAATAAATAAAATAAATTAAAGTCAATACAGCTTTTTTGTATTTTTCAACCCTGTAACACATTAAAATTAAAAAGTGGTTCCTGCCTTTAACACTTGCGTTTGTGGGAATGATTTCTGCAAGTGTTCGTTTCAGAACGATCAGTTCAGTGTTCTTCCTTCTTGTTTACCGTCAGTTCGGGTTTGCTCCAGCATTCATCCAAATTTTTGCATGACTGATTAAAATAAAAAGCTGTGTGTTCACTGAAAGAAGATGATTAGTAGATAAATGTGCAAGTGTAGCCTCAAGTGATGCATAACATAATATAACATAACCCAACATACAACCTGGCATTTGACATCAAACTTAATCCAATATAGGACCCTAGGGATCAGAGCACATCCCAGCAGGGTCAAGTGCAAAGCAGTCATACTCATTCAATTTAGAGTCACCAAGGCAACAGTTTTGGAAATGTGGAAGGAAACAAGAATAACTTAGCGAGAAAAAAAATCACAGGAAAATGAACTTTCTGCACAAACAAAACCTGGGGACAGAACTCCAGCTGAAGGCAATGGGCTCATGAAGCCATCGGGCCAACCATTGCATGTCTGCAAGTGATTTTGTAAACCCCAAATCAAATTTATATTTCCCCCTTTTTTGTTGGGGTTTGTTCATTTGCTTACTCATTCATTCTTTTCCTTTTTCTTCATCATTTCCTCTCATCTTTACCAATAGTTGTTTGCTAAAGTGTTAATGGTATCACTTTAGAATAGATGTCCCTAATTATGCTGTACTTACTATGCAATTCCCTGTACTATTATAGAGTAACTAGGTGTTATTACCTTATACTCACTGTGTAATACAGTGTAATGCTATAATGAAGTGCTCAATTGTAATTGTTATTCCACAATTTTTATAACTATGTATTGTGGACCACCAGGGGGCGTACCAGCCACCCAACCCAACACAGACAAGCACGGACACAAGTGCAGGTGCAACACACCTTTATTTTTTACAGCTTCCTTCTGTTTCCCACCCTTAGAGTACAGTCCTTCCTTCCTTCCTTCCTCACAGTCCTTTCTTGCCACCACTCCTCCTCCAGCAGGCTTGGTCATCTTGGTCATCTTCCACATGACTCTGGCCTCTGGAATAGTGGCTGCTGACTCCTTTTATAAGGCACCTGGAAGTGTGGCAGAAGTGCTGCAATTAAGGGGTCCGCAGCTCTCCAGGCACAACTCTGGAGGTGGCCACGCACCTCAGCAGGGTTCTAAACTCCAAACCTAAGCGGCTGCCCTCTAGTGCCCAGAACACTCTCTCTCCTCTGGTCCTTCCGCTACAGGGGTGTCTCAGCCAGGCAATGGTTCCAGCCATCTGTCACAGTATGCATATTGTGGAATGACAATTACAACTATGTACTTAATTATAGCATTACACTGTATTACACAGTAAGTACATGGTAATAACACCTTGTTACTCTATAATTATACAGATAATTACATGGTAAGTATAACATGTTTTGGACACCTAATCTAAAGTGATACCATGTTAATGTCCATAATAAATGGAATTCTGGTTCCACCAGACAATGAACATTCAGCAGAGTTAAAGGAAGCTGGTAAAATATGTGGCTAAAAAATTACGGGACGGGTTGAAATTCTTCTGAACTCAAATTTCTAGGCAGGCTTAGCCATTTGTGGTGACCACATGAATGAACGTTTCCTTGGCTGTCCTGTACATTGGAGGATAGAAGAAGCTTGTCCATTATACTTTTGTTTCAGTTGTTGATTTTGGTGACATCAATTATCATCATTTTTTTTTGTATAATACTGAAACCCCAAGATGCTCTTTATCATAATGCATTTGACTTTACTCACACAGATTTTTGCAGAACCCATTATTGCATTTTTTTTAGCTAAGGGAGGGCTGAATATTCTCAAAAACAAAGAAGAAAGCATCATTATCTTATATTTATTTGTGGAGTAGCCAACATACATTACTTCCTTATTGTCAGTAACGACTCCAGTCCTGTTTACCTACAAGATTATCTACAAGGTCACAGGATTGTATTTATGTGACTTTCTTTCGCTACAATTGAAGTATAGGAAGAGGTGTTTTACATCGCTATTCTCTCCACTGAAATTGATTCCTCTGTTATGGAAATAATTGCAAAAACCAACAAAAAATTTACAACTAATTACTTTAAAACATTTAAGGTTAGTTTGAAGGGTAAACTTTTATGTAACTGTATATGTTTTTAATTATTTTATTTTTTTGTAGGTGTCCACAGACCCCACCATAAATTAAACTCCCAGTGCTCCCAGTGAATTAACTTATATTAAATGTCCTTGTGAACTTAATTTTCAAAATAAATAAGTTACACTGTAATGGAAAACACAGTAGATGATGCGGTGGAAAACTGTGCATATCGAGGCACTAATGTATCAAGGAGCGATGGAACACTCCTGGCTCCATCTGGACGAGGACTTATGTTTTCAACATGAGACAGACTAGATCACAGATTTCAAACTCCAGGCCTCGAGGGCCGCAGTGGCTGCAGGTTTTCATTCTAACCCTTTTCATAATAACTCACCATTTTTCACTGCTAATTAACTTCTATTCCCTTCAGTTTAATAGCCCTGATTTTAAGGATTCAATCTTCTGAATTGATTCTTTTCACCATTAAATGACAGAGATGAGTCATGAAATGAGCTGACAGATGACCAGGTAAATTGGGGCTTCAAACTCCAACCAGTTTCATAATGAGAAGCAGATTCTTGCTGTTATTAAACCCATTATTTAATTCCACAGCTTGTTGCTGCTCTCATTCTGCCACAGCAGACATTTCCAAAACTGTTGATTTTCTGTTGTTTCTAAGAACATCGTCAAAATGTTTAGGTGACCTGAGCAGATTAGCCTTACTGAGACCTCCACCCTTCTTTATTTCTAGATATTGTGTGATGGGCACAGGTGAGCTGGTCAAGTGGCTTCTCATTTTGTCTCTCATTATTGTTTGGCTGCTAATAAAGGAAAAAGAGACAAATAAGGGGCCTGAGTCAAGTTAATTAAAACTAAAGCAGAAGAAGTTAATTAGCAGCCAAAACTGGTCACTAATGAAAGATGTCTAGAATGAAAATCTGCAGCCACTGCGGCCCTCCAGGACCAGAGTCCGACACCCCTGGAATAGATTAATAATGCAGTTTAAGCTTTACATCGTAAAGATGATGGGAATATCTGCACATAGGGACTCCTTCTCATATTCATGAAAATGTGGAGAGAATTTAAGCTTCTTTTATGTAAGCTGGATGTTTACAGATTCTTCAGGCTTAGTTGGGGGTTACGCGTTTACATTTATTTGCTTAGCAGATGGTTTTATCTAATGTAATCGAGTAAACATCAGTCTGGGATACTCTGTAGGAACAAGTGTTACAGGACAAGGCAGCAACATTGACCATCACAAGTTAAACGTTCTATACCCAACAGAACCCAAAAATAATAATCTTTTCTTAGATACAAGAACCTATCTAGCGATTAGGCAGACATTAACAGTAGAAGATATTCACCAAACAACAGTCTTAAACGCTTAATCACACTGAGGGAGTCTGCAGTTTGCATGAAGGTTAGCAGCTTGTTCCACCAGTTAGGAGACAAACTTTAAAAGAATTGAATTGAGATTTATAGCCATGCATTCGTGACATCACCAGATGCTATTCACTGGAAGATCTGAGTGGGCAAGAAGGAACATAGGACCTCATGAGGGCCTCCAAATACAGAGGCTCATTGACTACTTTGTAGGCAAGAATCAAGGATTTGAATTTAAAATGTGCTGCTACTGGTAGCCAATGTTGTGATTTGAAAAGAGGAGGTATAGGTGCCCACCTCAGCTAGTTGAACACCATAGATGGCGTTGCATTTTGAATCTTCTCCAGAGGCTTACTATTACATGCTGGTACTCCTGTCAGTAAAGAGTTGCAGTAGTCCAGACTTGACAAGACCGATATCTGGAGTGGGAGCTGGAGTGAATTTTATGTCAGATTTCAGTCTGATCTTATGGAAGTTATAAAGTCAGGGTTGCCAAGTTCATCAAATATTCCCAGCCCAAAGACAGTTCTAAACCCAACTAACTGTGCACAGTAAATTAATTATTTTCCCTTTTGACTAAAATACATAGTAGAGCATCAAAGGGCCACTAGTTTTTAGCACAATGTTATACATATATACTATCGGTGCCCCCTTGGTGTTTTTGAGCACAGTAAAATACTTAATATAACATTAAAGAGCGTGGTTGGAGTCTAGACGAGAGTGAGGTGCCAGTACTCAACCACTGAAATGGAATTAAATTTATCTGATGTTGCATTGGTTAAAATTTCTAGATTTTTTCATAGCTGTGATATACTTTCTAAGAAGAAAAAAAAACACACACTTTGCCTAATCTCATTTCCACTGCAAAACTGGTTTCTAAATACCCCTGTCTGATGGAAAACCCATACATGTAGTAACTCTGTACCATGCATCTGCAAGACCATCGGTCATCGATGACTTCCTGAAGGTTGCATACTGACTTGATGGGTTTTAGTGACAATGAGCCGAGCTGAACAGTGATGGGGTGTTGAATTGTCGGGCTGGCTGGTAGAACAAAGAGGTCCATCTTTGCCAGGTTGAGCTGGAGATGGTGTTCCTTTATCCAGGTTGAGACATCCATGAGATATGCCAAGATTCTAGCTGAGACCATGTGGTCTTCTGGAAGGAACAACAGCTACAGCTGCGTACCTTTGACTTAGCACTGAAATGAGATCCCATGGCACAGGATGATATGGCCTAGTGAGGTGGTGTACAGCAACAAGAGGAGAGGATCCAGTACTGATCCTTAGGGCAGCCACGTGCTTGCCTAATACACTCTGATCTGTTCAGCCGACTCCATGTTTGGCTTTGATGGCTTTGGTGTTAATCAAAACAACAATACATTTCTGATATTCTTCCAATGACAAAAGCCCAACTAGGCCACATATTTAAAGTCATGTTAGTAAATTTGAGGTATAAGTGTGCTTACATACACACGACTTTTCACAATCCCTATAAATATTTGATAATATTTAATTACCAATCAAACTAAATGAAGTCTGATCTTTAAAAAATAAAATATGATTAAAAATTGGCAGTTGTACTTTCTATGAAAGGAAGACAAATGATAATGTATAATAAATACTGAAAAAATATTTAATGTTGCAAGCAATAGTGCTTACAATTTTGAAAAGGTTGGAAATAAAATTTTGAATGAGTTACAAAATCTGCAAAAAATGCTGACATGAAAACTTTGTCTTCCTGTTTTGAAACAGAGTGAAATATTTACTCCAACCACAACTATTATATCCTACACTATAGTCTCTCATGACAGGGTCTGGTACAAGGTAGGATGCAGGCTGGGATAGACAGGAAGGTAAACCTCACTTATACCAACCACATTTAGAGCCACCAATCAGCAAATCTTTATCCTGTTGTATTATTTATCTAACACCTTAAACATTAAGGTTAATTTCTTTTTCCCCCAGTCAGAGCACAGGTGAAGTGACCTGCTCATGGTCACAAGGTGTCAGTAGTGGGATTTGAGCCAACAACATTAGGGTCTGAATTCCAGAATCCTAACCATTATGCCACACTGCCTGAACATATTTAGGATTTGAGGGCAAATAAGAATATCAAGAGAGCACACATAAAAATGCAGAACTTCAAAAGACAGTGACCATGTTTCTTTGGGGAGATTTTTGAAGTTGTGAATTTGCAGCACTAAATGCTGTGCTACTGTGTCAAGCTTGTCATTGTATAATGCAAATTTACCTTTCAAATTAGAAATTATTACAATGTTTACCTTTTCTGCCACATTATAGATGACTTCAAACAGTTGCACCTTTGTAGCATTTTGTGTCATCTGAAAGCAAATGTGACATGAAACACTATCTCTTGATTTTACTACAAGCTATAGATGCCTGTCACGTTTTACGCAGTAAGCTTACAAGTGTAAATAAAGGATTATGATTATTCTAAGCTCCAGATGGCACACCAAACCTTACACATAAGAAAGCTATTGATATCATTAATTTTCAAAGTCTGGCTCAGTTTTATTTGCAACTGCATATGTTTGGCAAAAGTAAGGATATTATCTGTTGTTTGTTTCAGTACTTGCGGCTCTATCTCATTAAAGCACTACAGCAAAACCGACATGCACTAAAGCATATGACTCGAGCAATTAAAGGAAAGATGTAAACTACAGCAAGACAATTATTATTTCCTAGGTATTAGTAAACACATAGATCAAATGTGTTAGTCCTGGGATTTTGTTACCTCAGTTAATTAATAAATTAATCAATTATATACTGTATATTACTTAAATTGATATTATAAAAAACTAGGGGGCTTCGCTCGCCCACCCAACTGCCTGTACTACATGCCAACCACTTTGCATCTCTGCCGCTCACATTGTGAAGAGGGGGGCTGAACGCACCCCAAGGACATGCGACCGCTCCTTCGACACCCCCTGTTAAACGGTGATACAATGGGAAACACACACAGTTTTTTGTTACCTCATCTATGCTCGATCAGCTGCTGTTGACATGCCCCGTGATCTGCATTTTGCGTGGCGCACTTCTGTCATATCACCTATGTCCATATATTCGATCTCTTTTCGCTTTTACCTGTTCATCAATATCGCATTGAATTTTGATTCCGTGTTTGGAATTACATTGTGACAACACAACGTATAACTGCCCGTAAGTGAATATCGTTTCTTTCTTTGTACAAGAAATGTATCTGACATAACTATGCAGTCTTACGGGGCTTCCAGCCCCGGCATGGTTACATCACTTGGCATGAAAACTCATCTCGCAGGATGTGAAATTATCTCTGAGACAATCACGTCTTGTCTCCTTCCAAGATTTTTTTTTATAATAGAGAGATAATCTGCTAAAAATATTACAAAGAACTGTGGTAGCAAATGAGGGCTCCCTTGGTGTATGGTGTTTTGCAGAATAAGAACATAAGGGAATTTCCATCATTCACTCCATGCTTATCCTTTCTCTTTATGGTCTCATCTTCACTCTTTTGTCTGTTAGGTGAACACTTTGGTCTTACATACGATGCATGCGGCTGTGGGCTGTTGTTCTTCTTCCAAGTCACAAAGGAGAGGAGCTTGACCGATTAGGCCTTGTAATAGCTATTCATCTTCTATATTATGCTCTGCGATGGACTGATGCCCTTTCCCGAAGACTGCTCCTGCCTCGCACCCTGTGCTAGCTGGGATAGGCTCCAGCACCCCGCATGACCATCTTCAGGAGTAAGCAGATTAGAAAATGACTGACTGACTGACTGACTTCTACTATACAGTCAGATACCCGTTTATAAAAGCACAATCATGTAAACTGTTCTATATTCCCTCATTATTCATGTAAAAATAGTTTAAATTCATATTTACATTGATTTATTTTTAATATGCTTATATCCAAAGTGACTAACAATTGAGGTCTTCATAATCGAGTTTGAGGTCTGTTTTGAAATGCTAGGCTACAGAACTGACCAAAGCAAGTCATAAGTGCTCTAAACTTTACTTTTATTCAACAAGTAAACCAGTCTTGCATTAACTACAAAGAACCTAGTACCAAAAACATTAGCAATGAGGAAGGTATTTACGAAACTGAGAACCTTCAAATACTTCTGAAATAGAGAGTTAGTGGTTCGGATAGAGTTGAGCAATTCGTTCCATGAAAAGTCTTGTGCAGAATAAACCCTGGCACCGTGATCCCGAACCCATGGGCACACATCCCATAGTGGCATTGCAGGTGGGCCACGGCCGACCCCAGACAAAACCCTACACCCACACAGCTCCCGATGATTGCACTCGATTCATTGCGGTGGCATTGCAGGTGGATCACAGCCAACCCTAGACGAAACTCCTTTTACCGGTCTGATGATCATGCTCGATTCACAGCAGCAGCATCACAAGTTGATTGTGGGCAATCCTGGATGACCTCCCCAAACTGCACTCTGACGATCATGCTCGATTCACCAAGTAGGAGCATTGACAATTGTATTTGATTCATCTAATAATAATAATAACAATAATCCTTTTGATTCAGATGAGACGTAACCTGACATAAATATTTAGAATTGGTAGCATAAATAACAGTTGTTACTTTAGAGTTAGTTTTTCAAAGAAAACAACGGATTCACAGATAACTGATTGATGGTAAATTTCACACGAAAGACAGGGAGTCATTTTTTTCAATCAAAGAGCAATAAATAAATGGAATAAGTAGTTTTGTAATGTCGTTGATAGTACTACTTTGGAAATCTAAAGTCTCAAAACTCACCTTTAGACATTTTGCAGGGATTGTGGAGCTTTGTTGGACTGAATCACCATTTCCCATCAAAACATTTTACTATGACCAGTAACTACCAGGGCAGTAATTCCTTTGCACCAATGACATCTTGACTTGTTTGGAAACACATGGCTAATAGTCATTGGCAACCTGGTCAGGAATGAATGGCCTGTTTTACTCTAGAATTGTTTATACTTCTGCTTTTGTATGTATTGTTCCCTTTTTCTTCATACATTATAACAATCTTCTTATATAATACGCTACTGCGGCTGTCCGTTTGTCTGTCCAGGATTTTAAATCACCTGTAGCTCTAACGTCTGCTATCCGCTTTCAGGGTGATGATTTACCTCCAAGGTTATTCCTGTTTTTATTTTTATTTTATTTTATTGCAAAATCAACTCTCAGCAGCAGCCAGCAGGGCGGTTGTATGGCACATACATACGGGCGCCGTTCTCATCCCTACAACCTTCGCCATCACTACCTCTACCTCTTCATATTTTAAATCATTACTTTTGGCATATTGAAGATTTAAGTGCCAGCTTAGAAGAAAAATTAAGGAAAGTAATTGCAACACACACGCTGACTTAATCAGTTTTAACGCGAAAAGATGCCAAAGAAAGAAGAGAAGAAGCGGGTCACTAGGGTGGAGAAAAGAAGAGCTGCTCAGGAAGCAGCAAGCACATCAACCTCTGAGCAAACGAATGCTAAACGTACAGAGAAAGAGGATGATGACTATGAATGCTCAAATCAAGTGTATTCACTGCACATTATCATGCAGTGCGCCGTTACTGGTTCTATGTCTATTTGTCCCACTCTTTTACTTTATCTTTAGAGATATTATGCTCTATGCTTTAAACAAGCTTAGATTTATAAATTTATAACTCTCAAAAAAACATTTCTTTTGGAAAACAATTGCACCTGTCAGTTCTTCCATTTTAAACACAAAAAGCAACATTAAAAATAAATAAGATTCTTTCTTTCTGGAGTCTTAAATCTACACAGTTCAATTTATTTAATTTTAGTAAGTATGTCTGTGTCAGGAAAATGTGCTTTTTTCAGTCACATAGCTGCGCATCTCAGAGCCACAGAGGACCTCCTCTTTCTTTTAATCTAAATTTCCTATTAAGATTAAAATGAGGATATTAATTATGATTTACAGTTCTTGTCTTCACCATCTGCATGCTTTCAAGCAAGTCCCTATTGACGAGATGCTGATTTTCTTTATTGCAGTAGAAAAATGAGGCCAGCAGACACAAAATAATTAAGATGTAAACTAATAATGGAATTTTATGTAAATGTAAGAGTGATAACTGATCTGATCAGAAATGCATTATACAAGGAGAAGCAGAGCTTAATGTACTGCAGTTTACTAATATTATAATATTATCCTTTTAATCACCTAAATACAAAGTTAAAGGATAAAGTTCTAAAGTATTAAGTAACGATAGTATTCTTGATTTTTCTGTATTTGCTTGTATTTTTCAGATGCTCACACACGCACTACTCATTCTGCAGTAGACTCGTTTTTGTCTTTTATGCTTTCACCATCTTTTAAAATAAAGTCTGTCAAAATAGTTAGGTCTGTCACCTTTAACCTTGCTAATAATTCAACCTCAATGGTTATAGTTTTAAAATTGTGAAAGATAATTCTGTTCAGGCTGTATGCTTACTTATTAACATAACACTATCAAACCTACTTAATCCAATTCAGTGTTACAGAGGCCTGTACCAGCAGCATTGGATGCCAAGCAGAGTGCCAGTCTGTCTCAGGGGACACCTGCGCACATACCCACACTTGCACATGGATAATTTAAAATCCCCAAATAAGGTGACACATACATTTTTAGGAATGTGGGAAAAAACCTGGAGTAACTAGAGGAAAATCCATGTGAAGAACATAAACTCTATGTGCGCACCAACCAGACACGTGAGTTGAACCCAAGATGGATCTGAGAAGCATGCTGCTAATTCACTTACTAACCCCAGTTCAATCTACCATTGTACAGCTATGGTGGTTCTTTTTTCCCCATTAGGTAATTTGGTGATTATTTAATATAAGACCATCTTCTGCAAATTAACTGTTTTGCAGATTTGTTAAGAAGACACTCAGGCAGGTTTATGTGGTAGGCCTCAATGCCTCCATGCATTGTGGACAAATGTGGAAGTGACAATTTAAGCTGTGAATATCCTTTCTTTATTGATGTCACATCTCATAATCCTCAAAAAGCCTAGCTTTAAATTAGATGTTTAGAAACTGATGAAAGCAGAATCATATCTCCATATGCACTAGAGCAGTGGTCCTCAACCTTTTTGACACCAAGGACCGCTTTTATAGAAGCTAATTTTCCAGGGACATTGGGGGGGGGAAGGGGGAGGATTCGGGGCGGGTTCGTAAGTCTGTTTTATACACAATATACATTACATTTCTATTATTATTAAGTTATAATATCGTAATAGAGAAATTATACAACTTACCAGAATGCAAAATTAGTGGGAGCCCTGAGCTTGTTTTCCTGCAACCAGATGATCCCATCTGGGGATGATGGAAGACAGTGACACGTGAAGTGTGTTGCTTATGTTCAGTTTACTCTGTAATCTCGTTTTAGTTGCTGTCACTGCAGAGGACGCTTCCCTAACAAAGATAGGATGTTGAAAATGGAAGCAGACTTTTCAGTGCTTTTGTGGCAGCCTCTGGATATTCTGCCTTGACTTTAATCCAAAACGTATGGAGATTTGAAGTTGTCTCAAACATACTTTTAAGGCCATCATCATTTGCAACCTCAAGCAGTTGCTCTTCAAGCACAGACAAAGTTGATTCACCTGGCTTATTCACAAATGAGTCAATGATCCATTCTTTCCATTTGGGGGTCTTTTGTGGTTGTGGAAATAATGCCCAAACTCTATCTTCTCCTGTCTACAAATTATGCTGACGAGAATTTTTCATAGTAAATACACTTTCAGGGTGCGAATGATGCCCAAAACCCAATGGCTGAAGCACTGTTATGCAATTGGGTGGAAAGAATTCAATGCGAACATTATCTAAATGTGGAAGCATGTTATGGGCAGCATACAGTAGTTATCAATCAGAAGCCGAATCATCCTTTTCTTCTTCATATTGTGAGATTTCTGAATTCTCTTGGGATCCCCCCCCACCCACCAGGAACATCACCCTGATGTCCGTGCCGAAGCGCGATTGCCGCGTCTGTGTAAGATTGTTTGTCCGTTGCCAGGGCAGAGCAACAGCATTTTACAGTGCTGCAGTGAAGTGCCACAGAAGCGAATCCTAAAAGGTCTTGATTGCACTATAAGTCCCTGTCTTACACCCCAAAACACAAGGCTGAGTCTCAGTACTTTAGCAAAACCAGCCTTATTCCTTGAAACAGGAACAGCACGGTCATTTATTGTAGCGTGATCTGCCACTTTCCTATAAACACACAGCAACCAGACAAGGTTCTGAGCAGGTTAGTGGCTAAGTAATCCTGCAATGGATGAACAGTCTTCCACAGATGTGGTGACTGCACTTCGGGACGCTCTTCGGTGTGTTGTCTAGTTAGGGGAGATCCCAAGAGAGTTTAGAAACCTCACATTTTCTTGAATGAGTGCTGCATTAATAGGAATGTTTCTTGAAAAAGCATCACTGAACCACATAAAAACTGCTTTTTCGGCGTCTTCAAATGCAGCAGTTTGCATACATTTGCAACCTGAGATTTTTTTTCTATTTTTGCTCGGTCTTTCAAGAACGTTGTCAGTGTCGATGATGAAATTCTAAATTCACTGGCAACGTCTTTTTTCTTTTTGCCACAATCGAGAGCTGCAAAAATTAAAAGTTTTTTTT
Organism: Polypterus bichir lapradei; assembly: GCA_026402145.1. NCBI lineage: Eukaryota > Metazoa > Chordata > Cladistia > Polypteriformes > Polypteridae > Polypterus > Polypterus bichir. Next base: position 6,431,512 of record JANRMT010062812.1, read on the forward strand.
TCTAATATCGTTTTTTCGTTTCTGCCGTTTTTATAGTAGGGTGACAATGAGTTAAATTCCAATGGATTTTTTTCAAATGTTGACGAGCAATAAGCAAAAGGTATCACTGAAAACCACAGAAAACAAAAACAGCAAAAAAAACCAGTACGAACAAAGTTTGAAGAATTTTTTTTTTACAGTGTTTCTGTTTGGGGATCATTGTGCACAGCTGAGCTGCAACCACAGAACTAACTGCTCTGTGGATGATTCATTCAAGCTTTTCAAGGTCACTTCGTTGTAATGAAGGTATCTGCTTCATGTACTTCGTAGTAACGAGATTTCTATAGACTCGTGTCATATGTGGAAACTGTCAGGACCATAAAAATACTTTGTTGTAATTAAAATTTCATTGTAAAGATATTCGTTGTAACGGAATTTTACCTGTAGTATGTGCTCGTATCACTTCTCGGCTCGGTCTCTCTCCTTTTTCTGTGCCGCTGCAAAGCCCCACCCACCTAGCTTTCTGAAAGTGTCCTCAGTGAAGGGGGCAGCCATTTTGCTGTAGCCCTTCACTAAGTGAGTCTCCGTTGCCGGCAGTTCTCTCGCGGCCCGGCTGTCAGACGGCGGGCCGTGGACCGGGGATAGGGGACCCCTGCACTAGAAGCATTTATCACTTTGCACTCAGCCTACACTACATGGCATGCCCATACTGTAAATTTAAGTTCTGATGTCTGACTAATCCCTTTATCTGAAAAAAGCAACCTATATGTATATAGCACCTTTCAATAGTAAACTGCCATCCTAAGGTTACTTCTAAGTATTGATGAGCAAAACAGGCGTGAGGTTTCAATTCACATATAGTTTTGCAAAACTGACACTGAAATTGTTTTGCAAGCACTTTTGCTATTGCAATATATGAAACATACTAAAAAGAGTTTTTTTGGAGGTTTAAAATTTTGTTTAGCGTGCAAAACAAGGAATAATGTTTCCTAAATCCCTGTCCATTTTTTGTTCACATGTAATATATTGCCCACTAGTAAAATCAGTTCTCATTCAAATTACCACAGACAAGTGCAATGCATTTTCCAAAACATGTTACATGCTGCATATTTTGTACTTTACTTGGTTTTCTACACTGAGATATCTCAGTAGACCATAAGCCATCACATGTAACTGTTACCTGGCAACTGCCATTTCCTGTTCTTGATTCTAGCAGAAGAGGTTGAGGACATGCACTCCCCAAACACCATGGAGCTTCAAATTTCTTTTCTGTCTCTGCTGCATCTTTAGGATTATGATCACCAATACTGTCATCTTAATTTGTAAAAATGGGATTGTACTACCTGAACTTGTCTGGCGGCAACATATAGTCTACACATAACAGGAATTGAGTCAGATGATTTTTTTTTCAACTCAAGATCTTTATTCAAATACTATATGACAGACAGATATGTGCAGAATGGGTGACTGCCAATGCCTCCAGACAGGACGAGGCGCCTTTCTACTTGTGTTAGTGCATGAATTTCACTGGAGGTCTAACACAATTTGTTTTGACATTTATTTTTATGAAGCATTAGACAGAGTTTTGGTGCAAGCTCAATTTTGCACGGTGTTTTAGTCATCACTATTTATAAGTATAAATACACTATAAAACAGTATATTTTTTATAGTTTTTATTTAGTTGGTTAAAGGCAGGAAATGAACAAGGCAACCTTGTAGTTTAGAATCTGCTTTGCTATTCAAAAGATCTCACTGCTTATGCCAAGCTTGTCCTTTCTATTAATCCAAACGATGCTCAGTCCTGATGGGGCTAGACCTTTTCATGGAATCTGGTTTTACGCTAACTCACACTGTGGGTTTCAATTCTCTAATAGTTTTCTCCCCTTTGTGGGTTTTAGAAATGGTGAACTGTCATTAACAGCCTGAAGTGCCTTTCCTCATTATTGCATGTGCCATCATGATGGCAAACAGTCATCTACTCTGCGCAGTGCTTGACAAAAACAGGTTATGAATATTAAAAAGGACTGCTGTCTTCTGAGCACTTAATGAAGCTACCTGACTCAATACTCTTTCTTGCATCTCTTCCAGTCCATCCAATTCCAATCGATCTTAGTGTTTTCCAAGATGGATTTAAGGCTACCAGCCAGTACTTCTGCATCCGAAAAGCAATAGCTTTATTTGCAATTCCTAATGGAACCATACTGTATGTTGTCTGGATTCTCACTTGGTCCCAGAAGGTTTTCAGAAGGTAGTTTAAGAATACCCCAAATTGTGTGGTGCAGTTTTACATCAGAGCAGTCCATGGTCTGAATGCTCATAACAAGCATCTTGAGCTTGCCTTGATACTTACTCAATTTAAACTCAAAATGAAGCTGAACATGTGCCTCTGTGAAGCCAACTTGGAATACCATTACTTCAATTATCTGTCATTCACAAAGTTCATCATGTCCATGTAATGGGTCCGGAATTGTGACTGCCTATGGAGTATGTCATTTTGCTGTTATTTACCTTGATTGATGTACCTGTAGGCTCAGTGTTATCATGGACTAAAAAAGCAACACACATCTCCATTTCCTCCAATTCACTCTCATTTTCCCTTGCCAGTCAAGCTGACTTTAATGTCTCCTATCAAAGTCATTCTATCTCAAATGCAAAATAGCTTTTAATGGTCTGTAGATTATGCTCTGTGTGCAGAAATGTCCACTAAGATAATTTGCTTTTTTGGTGAATGTCAATCTTTAAGATTTGATTTGGCATACACATGCTAGTATATCTACCTGTATGGCAGAAACTTCATTTTGTCTACACAGATCTACAGAAACATACAACTCTGTAGGCCCCTAGAAGAAAGTCTTCACTTTTGGTATTTTCTTATGGGCTGATCATCTCTACAAATAAAAATACCGCCTGGGGAAAAATAGCAATGTCACACACCCATGGTCACATATAGTAAACTATTGGTGAACAATATTGAAGTCCTAGATGACCTGATCTAGTTGTGGCTCTCAAGTTTTTTGTGTATCCTCTGAGAGGGAGAGAGGTCTATGGGAGACTCCTTCATTTTATTAAAGACCTGGGGCACTTTTGCCAGGTTCAAAACAAACTGAATGTTTGGTGCAGTCGTTAGAAGTGAGAGCTTTGGGATAGTAGCAGGCCCATCTTGGTACCATTGGGGTGAAGCTGTTTAAAAGAAGGTATATTTCATGCTTGTCATTTGGAATCAAATGTACAATAAATCTAACACAATGATCAGAGTTCATCGCTATTTCTAGTGTCTACTGACAATAACAAATAGTTTCATGAATCCTCATTTTTATCTTTGTTGAATTCTCTTTCTCACATTTGCACATGACATGTTATTACTTGAGGTTTTCAGACGATCTTTATCATAATGATGTTGATATCACTGCATCTCCATTTTGAGTTGCTATCATGGTAAAGGCTTTTGTGGACACCTTTTCTTAAACATTAACATTAACCACATTTCAAAGGCACAGACTCTTTTCCTACACCTCTTTTGCTACTTGATTTGGCCTGTTCTTACACTTACTAAGCTTCGTTAGTATGGGATTCATAGTTGCAGTGCACTTGCACTGGTGATTACAATTCACTACTCTCAGTCAGTAGTGTTCTCTCAGACTTCATTCACGTTTGACTGCCACTGTAGCTTATTCTCTGGGAGCATTCTATCTCTCTCACTTACCCTTGAATGAGCTAACTGTTCTAAGCCCTAAAAAGAGAGCAAAACATGCAAGCAGGAAAACAGACTTAATAAGTTTAATTAAATAACTACTGCCATAAACAAAAGCAAATAGATTGTGGCATTTTATACAATACAGCCTGATAGTTGTAGATGTTCAAACTTTCAAGTGAAACAGCCTTATAGTTACACAAAGTTATTCTCCCAGCTCCCAACTTATCACCTCATCACTTCTTTTAGTAAGATGATCATCTGACTGTATACAGTACTCTTATCATCAATTCTACCAGTCCCTTCCACCAGTCTTTCTTTCTGGGAGAAAGTCTCATGTGGCTAGCGTCTTCGCAAAAGCCTTCCTGTAACTCAATTCCTGCCTCCAAATAAGCAGCTTATATATCGAAACCCTTTCTGACGTCACAGAATATCAAAGCATGCTTCAAACTCTGAATGTCACTTGTAAACCATGTCAGGTGTGGCAGATTTGAACTCAGCAGGTGCGGTGGTCAAAGTGAAGAGCTTTTGTATAACCAGTCTGAAGTAGATCTCACGGCTTGCTTGCTTTACTTCGCATTCAGATGCGGCACCTCCAACCCCTTGTCAAAAATGGTACACCCAGATTTGGCACTTAACAGAATTTTTTATCAATGATAGCATTCCTAAAAACTTGAAGTAAACATGCAGACAATTATCATAAATTTCTTATCAGTGATAGCATTCCTAAAAACTTAAAGTAATTGTACAGACAATTATCACAAAATACTAGATATTACAAATATACTGCAGCAAAGTTAAACAACAGTAAATAAATATTAATAAAGCAAGTTTCAGAAAGCTAGTACCTTTTGTATAGTCTTTAACTTAGTTAATTTCTCTTTACTCCTAAGTATAATTTTATTCCTCATTACACCATTCACTTGACATAATAATGGATAGTGATGTACAATTTCTTTTCCCTATATAAGATGACTAGCAGACCACGTGCGCTTCGCTGCAGTTGCTGTAGTTGGAATAATTATGTATCTAAATGCGACTTATAGAGCTTCTTTATATACAACATTTTTGGTTTGTCCTCCTGGAGCCAAAATATATAAATTTTATCTATGACTAATTCGTGAACATGCTACATAAAAAATATAAACGGGAAAAATGGCAAACACTAAGTAGAAACACTAAAGGAAAAAATACTGTTTAGTAAGTACTGCGTCTAGTAAACAGTAAATCAGTAAAGGAGAGAGGACTAAACACTAAGGAAAAAGAACGGCAAGACCGCGTCAGCTGCAGAGCTCAGCTCGGAGCGAAATGAAGTGAATGAAATGACGTGAATGGGAGGGGAGATGATCACGTGACTCCCCCACCGCCTTAAATCTCCATCCCTCCACAAACACACACACACAGTCTCTCAGATACCAACTCTGCTTTATATGTATAGATGATGCTTAGTATTGCCTTAAAAACAATTGCTAACACCAATTCAGTTTTTGTACCATAGTTAAAGAGAAGAAAACTTGCTTAGAAATAGATGTTTTGGTAACTTTATTTTTGGCTTCTCTTCTGGTTTGTTCATTGGCTTTGTTATTTAGTTATTTTTTTTATTTAGCAATTTTCTAACCCTTTCCTGCTTTTTGGCAGCATTTCTGCCATAATCAATCTCATTTCTTTCTTGGGTGTGATCTTTTAAATCCCTGAGTCTTTCTAACGATCCTGGCACAAAGCTCCTCACAGTGGGGGTCCAGCGATTATTTGAAATGCAATTACACCAGTCACAGCCAGTGTTATTAATTTTTTAGGTCTGTATTTGTTTATTTCTATTTAACTTTTTGAACATAATTAAATGTTATTTTTGGTTTTTGTAATTTTTTTTCATTATTTTAGTAACAACATTTACTCACCTTTTTGTGTGTTCATTTTTCAAAGACTTAGCCATGTTGTGTACTTGAATGCAGCATGGATGTTAGGCATAGGAATCATGTGCCACATGACCACTAACATCATACCATCCATGTTATAAAGGATACCTGCACACACTGAGACAGGTCTAAACTTTGAGAAATCTCATGAGAGACCAGCACTGAATCAAATAATGATTTTGTTTTTTAGTAATGGTTCCAAAGAAGCTTGTATAAGACATTAGTTCATGTCTGCCACAGTTCAAATAAAGCCTGTTCAATCAGAGTCACCACTTGTCCATTTTGATCATACTAACAAACAAGCTGGTGCAATTAAAATACTAAAATGTACAAAGCATCCTATTAAATATCTAAAAAAATAATTCTGAGCAACATATAAAAACTACAAAAATGGCATTTGTTGTTAAAAAAGCCCTGATAGGCACTATCACCAGCCTGAAAATGTAAATTAACCATGATGGTCTGATGCCAAGCTTGCATCAGTTTGCTTCACCCAGCTGACCCTGCTCAGTCAGCATGAGCGCTTCTCTACATTCATTAATCTCTAATAGTTGAAATCTGGCAGTGCTGAAAGCAAATAACCATAAGAAATTAGGCACAAATAAACATGCTCAAAGATGGCAAAGGCACAAATGGACAAATTCTTCAAAAACTGTAGCAAAAAATAACATGAAAAGACATACTGTAGTTATTGTAATAAAAATGCAATAATAAACAACCCTCTTTTTGGTTATCAGCATTGCACCTTACTTGCTGTCCGGTACTACATTAATGATGGCGGTAGTTAACAGTGGTATCCTTGATGTATCAAGTCAACCCCACTGCACAAAGATGAAATATAAATCCATCATCAATGCAAGCAGATACAAACAACTTTTCTTTAAATGAGTTTCTCAGTTTTGACTTTTGTTCTTCATTATCCTGTGCAGTCCCATGCCTTTCCTATACTGTCATTTTTTTACTCACCTTCATAGTTTTTCTCCTGCAGTATTTTCACACATGTAGCATCTTTTCAGGCACCAGTGTGAAGATCAAATTGTTGGTACGAGAACGCCCGTCATAGTTGTGTTAATGCTCAGTTCCTTTTAAAGTTTGTTCCACAACACTTTACGCAAGTCTGAGACATGGTGGGGTTAATACAATGCTAGATTTTTTTTCTGGTGCCTCCTGTTGTGTACTGGTGACACACACACACATACAGTATGTAAATAGGGTGTGAGGACTCTTAAATGTCCCACAGAGCATGTCAGGGTGCTCACCGACTTTGCCTCAACCCAGATAGCCAGCCCCCAACTACCATAGCCAGACTTCTTACACAACATGATAAAGGGGCTCCATCTTTCAAATTACATTTTAAAAGTCCAAAATTCACACAAATATAATTTAAGATAGAGGGCATTTACATCGAATAAACATCCGAAGAAGAATCTGTTGAAGAACTGATTATAATAAGTAAAAATAAACAGACAAAATAGCAACAATGAAAAAATGGCAAAAATAAGCCAAAGAGTGTTTTGCCTAAAGAGTAAACAAAGTTAAAGTCCCAAAAGTAAATCCAAGAAACAGTATCTGCAAAAAGAGTAGCAAAAGTCCAGGAACCAGAAAAAATCCAAATAATAGTTACTATAAAGAATTGCAACAGCACTCAATGAACCACTGCTGGGACCTTTCACCTCAATATAAAAGCAGCAGTGACATCAGGGTGGCCCCGCCTCCTAGTGGTCCACTCACAAAATACAAGGAGTGTAGGAACAGTTATAGATTCAGTGCATAAATATTCATCCAGTCAACTTCCAAACCATAGCATACAGCAAGAACAATCCCTGGACAGGGTGCCAGTCCATCACAGGGTGAAAACACACACACACACACTCCCACCATAGGGCCAGTTTAGCAAGTACATAAATAGTAAACATTAATTTAACATAAAAACAGATAAAAATGAAAATGAAAATAAACATAAGCCATGGAATTCATCCTGGCTGTAACATAACACCACATTGTGTTTATGGTTCTTTCAATGCTAGTGTCATCTGTGAATTTTCCAAGTTGACTAACTAATTGAAATCAGTGTTATTAATATAAACTAGACAGATTAACAATCTGGGCACTTATCTATGAGGGACTGCAATCGTCTTTCCCCATGTGATGCATTCTCTCATTTGTGCTTCTTGTCTATGGCTGATAAGCCAACTTTGACCTGTTTTTTTTTAAGCTACCTTGTGTTTTAAAACTTTCCAGTAACTTCTAGTCTAAGATTTCCAGTGGTCCCTCCAAGACACGTACTGGGTTCTTCCTGAGAAAAGAGAAATGGGCTTTGAGGCATTTAAAGCCTTTACAGTCTTCTCCAGTGGTTCCAGAAATTTCTAGCAGGTGGAGGAGGTGGAGTGAACTGTAAATAAATATAAATGCTTAATTCAATATAAATATTATATGTAATTTTGTGTTCGGCTTTATGTTTTTGTTGAATCCAGTTTTGATTTTAATGTTAACTATGTTGCTTATGTACGGCTATGGTCTTGTCAATGGCTGCCTGCTTCAAAATAATTCATCCAAGTACATACATAAAGTACAACTTTATAAAATAAGACTGATTTATGCATAATCAGGGGTAATATTGTCACAGATATTAGAATACAAATTTTAGAAAGGAACAGAAAAAGGTGGATATGTATCTAGAATAAGTAGCTTTGCACTGTGCTGTAAATTCAGCTCTATATAAACAATATATAGATATATAAATATATATATATATATATACTGTGTGTATGTATATATATATATATATATATATAATGTATTAATGTTAAAAAGAAATTTGGAAGGAAATTAAATTGATGAAGCTACTCTGAATGCATGGCAGGCCAGGACTGTCCCCTTGTTGGAATGCCATGGAGTTTAAGCTCATCACAACAACGATACGCAGAACTCATTATGAAGTTTAACCTTGAGTTCAACATGCTGCTTAAGAAAAATAATTGCTACACAAGAGGTAATATTGTCAACAGTCATTAAAAAGTAATGTATATTTAATAAAACTCCACTTATTTGTATTCTACCTACAGCAATTGAAATTTCTAGGGCATTCAGGATTATCTTAGGAAGGTGATATTGCTTGTCTCTGAAAATACAAAGGTAAAGTATATATGTTAATATCCTTTTTTAGAATTCTGTAAAGAGATTAAATCAAATAGTTTGAAAGAATTGTAAAAAAGGTTATTAAATATACGAAAGAACTTTCTAAAAAGCAGGTCTGACCATTTAGCACTATTTTTTCTTTTTTTTTATTCAACATCAGTACATTGTAGGCTTCAGTCTTTACTAAAGTGACTTATACTGTAACATAGGAAAATATGTTACTGTTAAATTATTTTGACTTTGAAAGACAGAGAGTAAAACTGGTCGAACCTGAGGGATGCTGCTGAAGAAGATCAGCTATCAAAGCCTATTTTTGAAATCCAGATTTCAAACACGATCGTGTTTCATTGTGCATTGTGTTGCTTTATTCTTGTTCTAACAAATCCCTTTGTAAGAGTCGCATCATTTATGGTCTGCTGCCCTTTGTTTTAGCACCAGGCTGGCATAGTGCAAGTTTCCCTGGCGTCTGCTCTTTGGGCGGCTGTAGCTGCTGCATGTATTCTTATTTACAACAGGATATATTGATGTTCTTGCCACACTTCTTGGTTTGCTTGTGCATGAAGTTTACATAATAATCTCATACAGAGCTGGAGTGTGAGGTGAGCTGATAAGGCAATTGCCACTGGTGCCACTTTGGTCAAGATGGCATTTTCATAAAAGAGTATTTCTATTACATTACAATATAATAATACAGAAATTAAAGCTATGTATGAAACATAAGAATTCTATACATATCAATTGCCCAATTTGAATACTGCCAATAAAATCTGTTTTTTTTTAGTTTCAAATACTGCAATTCTATCTGGAAGCTTTTTCTCATCAAAAGGGCACAAGTACATTTCAAAGCTACTTGTCACTACCTGATATTGGTTCTGCTTCAAAACTATGGCACTTTTGAGGTGCAAATTGACAATTAATGATTTTTAATTGTAGCTGAATGCAGCTGAAGTAGTTCAGACATAGTGCCATGCATTAGTAATTTGTTTGGCATCGTGAGTTGTGTGGCATTTTCCTGTGAATAAGCAAAATTCCCCACTTTGTTTATTAGAGCTGTCACTAGTCGTGCTGCAAATACCAAAAAAGAAAAAAACAATGTTTGGACTTCAATAAAAGGATAGCAGGACTAATTTTCTTTTAAACATCGTCAGTTTTCAAACTGCTGCATTTATTCTGTTTATTATTTACACATGACCATAATTAAAATTATTTAAATATTATTATTTACAATGAAATATATGTTAAAAACTTATAGACTTTTAGAAGTTTAACAAATAACTGGGCATAATACAATAAAAATAGTACATTTAAGCCTTAAAGTCATATCTGATAGTTACCATACTGTAACTGCGGTGTATAACAACAGCATTTATTTCTATAACTCATTTTCATACGATGGATAAAGCTCAAAGTACTTCATAAATTGTCCAAAAAGAGAAAAACAAGTTAGAAATGAATAAGATTAAAAATGAATAAATGTCATACTAAAAATAATAGATATAAATAAACAATATGCACTTACATAATATACAAGATGCAGGTAATAAAAAAGTAAAGACCTTACATATAACTTCAGATTATAAGTCTCTAAATGTAAGTCTGATGCTATGGTGAGATGGCCCAAAAGGACAGAAAGAAAAAAAAACTCCAGGGACGAGATACTAAAAAAAAAAAAAAGAGCTCCGAGTGTTGCATACAATACGAGAGCGTACAGGTGCAGTTTTCTCAGAAAGGCGTTTATTTCCGAACCCACAATCCCGCCAGACACTCAACCTCTAACCCCAAACACTTTACGGCCAACAAGAACACACTGTCGTAAAATGTACATATTGCAGACATAACATTTCCCCCCTACCCCACCAAATACAGTGACTCCCAGAAAAACATAAGGCTCGAACTTTCAGAAGTAATTGAAATTGTACAGAAATATTTTTTCTTTCCTCTTTTATTTTTTTTTTTATGCGCTTCTTCCAAAACCCAAAGGTCATTCTAAAGTCTGCTTAACTGTGAAAATCAGTAAGGAAATCTTTGAATCTGGCTGGCCGAGTTCTGACACGTTCAGGTCTGGAGATGGTTTCAGTCAGAGGTTGCAACACCTCAGGATTCACATTCTGCATAGGGACCAATGATCCTGCAGTTTAATCGAGCCACTCTACTGTAAAACCTGAAGAGTCACAGCTCGACACTGGTGGTGCAGGTACCTTGCGGAGGCGGCTTGCATGCCATCGGGAACCATCAGCCAGACAAAATGTGGCAGGTCCTAGTTGGCTTATTACTTTTAAAGGAGAAGACCAAAAAGATTTCAACTTATGTTCTCGATGTGGCCTCCATACCCTAACCCAATCTGATACAATTATGTCTGGCATTTTCACCCTGCGTGACCTGTCAAAATGTTGCTTCATTTTATTCTGGCTTTTGTACACCCTGTTGTGTGTATGCATTGCAGTGGGCAAAGCTGGTTGGGCACGCAGACGATCCAGTGGAAGCTGAAGTTCACGACCAATCATAAGAGCTGCAGGTGAACTGCCTGTAGTTGAGTGCTGTGTAGCTCTGTAGTGAAGAAGTGTCTGGAGAAGTGCCGAAAGAAATGTGCATCCATCTGCCAAATGTGCTCTAATGCCATTTTTTAAAGTTTTATTTAGACGCTCTACCCCCCCATTGGCCTGAGGGTGGTAGAATGCTGTGCGGTGGTGGCGAATTCCTTTACTCATCAAAAAGCTTGTAAATTCAACAGAAGTGAATTGTGGACCATTATCTGTTGAAACAGCCACTGGCAACCCCCAGCGAGCAAAAATGGACTCCAAAAACTCGATCACAGCTCTGGTTGTAACTGATCCAACTGAGGCTACTTCTGGCCACTTAGAGTGTAGGTCATATGCCACAATAAGAAAACGCTGATGATGTGGAACGCCATGTAACTCGCCGCAGATGTCTAGCTGTATGTGTTCCCAAGGCTTAACAGGCCACTGAACTGGCTGCAATGGGGGTGTGGGTGGAGGACCCATTTTACCGCTAACAAGGCAAGCAGGGCATTCCTTGACCAGAGCTTCAATATCAGCATCAATCCCTGGCCACTACACAAGGTTGCGACATCGTTGCTTAACACGGACAATACCCAAATGGCCCTCATGTGCCATAGCCAGGACTCGTGCCTGGAGAGACCTTGGAACTACTGTGCAGAGACCACGAGCAACACAGCTTTCATTCCAGCAATTGAGTTCATCCTTGACACGATGGAATGGCGTCACCTCAGCCGGTACTTGAGTAGGCCACACCTGCCTGATAAAAGTACGAAGCTGAGTGAGCACAGGGTCTTGCTCTGAGGCCTGCTGCAGCTCCTGGAGTGACACCGTGGCCTCTAGAGGTGTGTGAAGAAGCTAAACAAGTTCAGGCTCAGCAGAATCAGGGCAGGGAGTCATGACTGGAGGAGCTGAGAACCGAGACAGTAGGTCAGCCACCACATTGTGGCGCCCGGGAGTATACTGGAGTTTAAAATTGTACTGCTGGAGACGCTCTGACCAACGGTGCAGTCTTAGTGGCCTGTGACCAGAACCAGATATAGAAAGCAGTGCAGTGAGAGCTTGGTGGTCAGTTCTGAGTGTAAATGCACGGCCATACAGATACATGTGCCACCGTTCACAAGCCGTACAGATACATGCCAGTGCTTCTCGCTCACTAACTGAGTATTTCTGTTCACCTGGGCTAAGAGCTCTAGAAGCAAATGCCACAGGTTTCTTAGTCCCCTCCTGAATCTGAGACAGTACAGCCCCAAGAGCAGCTCCAGATGCATCACAAGTGACTAAGGTGGGACTATTGAGGTCAAAGTGTGCCACCACAGGTGGTGAAACAAGCTGAGCCTTTAGTAACTGAAAAGCCTCTGTGCAGGCTGGAGTCCATGCCCAGGGAGCATCTTTCTTCAAAAGTTGACGTAAGGGTGCAGTAGTGGAGGAGTATTGCGGCAGAAAACGTAGATAGTATGCAGTCATACACAAAAATGAAGCAACCTGTGCTACTGACGTGGGCTCTGGAATTCTCTGAATTGCCTCTGTGTTAGACTGGAGTGGAGTTAAACCATCTGCAGATAGTCGGAAACCCACAAATTCAATTGAAGTTGCAGAAAACACACATTTATCACCATTAAGAGTGAGATTATGCCTGGCCAGAGCTGAAAACACTCTTTTGAGACGCTCATCATGGGTAGAGGTTGTGGGACCATGCACAACTATATCATCAAGATAAATGACAACCCCTGGAATCACTGCCAAGATGGTTGACATTATCTTCTGAAAGCAGCTCGGGCATGAACTGAGTCCAAATGGCATTCTAGTATATTGGAAAACCCCAATGTGAGTGACAAATGCAGTCAGGTCTCGACTGCTGGGGTGGAGTGGCACCTGCAGATATCCTTGACGGAGATCTAACTTTGTAAAGAAACGAGATCCATAAAATTGTGTAGTTAGCTCCTCTGAAGTTGGCAGAGGGTATTTGTCAGGAATGACTGCCTTGTTTACTGCTCTTAGATCGACACAGATTCGTAGTTCCCCTGACTTTTTTTTTTGCAACAACCAAATTGGAAATCCATGGGGCAGCATTAATAGGTTCTATAATTCCAGCCTCTAGGAGGCGTTGCAGTTCAGCAGATACTCCATCACGAAAAGCCAGTGGGATGCGGCGTGGTGGCTGGATGACAGGAGGCACAGTGAGATATAGCAAAGGCTGGTGATGAAAGGCAGAGAGACAGCCAAGTCCATCAAAAAGTGATGGCCACTTCTGTTGCCAAGGGGAGCCGACATTAAGAATTACAGATCCAATAGTGTCAACAAGGGTAAAACCAAGGCTGTTAAAAAGATCCAGGCCTAAGAGGTTGGCACCATGGCGGGAGACATGAAATGTGAATTGTGGAAGAAACTTAGAACCATAGCGCACTGACAGCTCAACTGAACCCACAATGTCAATCTTAGAGCTGGCATAGCCACAAAGAGTGGTGAGTGGAGCAGACAGCTGGAGATCTGGGAAAAACTTCTTCTTAGTCTTTAGATTTAACAGAGACACTGTTGCCCCAGTATCTAGCAAAAGCGGAAGGCATACGTTGTCTAGTTCTACTGTGCAGGTTTTAAAAGATGTATGCCTAGATGTCACATTATGAATTGTCACAGGCTTTGACGATGCCGGAGCGGAACGGCAAACTTTCGCGAAGTGATTGGCCTTATTGCAGCGCTGGCATATCTGACCCCTGGCAGGGCAGCTCTGCGCTCTCGTGGAGTGTGATTTTTGAGCCACAATTTCCGCAAAAACGCTGGGGTCTTGGAGGAAGCTGTCTCGTAAGCTGCACACTGGGATCCTTGTTGCAGTTATCCGAGTCTACTGTGCATTGCAGTGCTTGAGCCGCGTCTCCTGTAACTGCTGAGGAAGCAGGAGATGTGTCGAGTTTGGCGGCGAACTCCGCGGCAGACTCGATCTGAAATGCAATGTGGATTGCCCGTGATAGACTTAAATCATCTGATTCTAGCAAGAGCTTTTCGCGGACTTTTGGATTGTTCGTGTGCTCAGCCAATTGATCCCTAATAAATTCATCTTGCATGTCTCCGAACTTGCATAAACTGGCTAAACCCCTTAAGTTGGCCACGTATTGGTGAACCGATTCGCCTGCCTGCTGTCGTCGTTTACGAAATAGGATTCGGCGGAGAATAACACTTTGCGAGCAGGAAAAGTGCGTCTCCAGGAGAGTCACAGCAGCTGAGTATGTGGCTGCGTTCCCCAAAGTCTTAAACACGCGCTGTCCCTCCGTTCCTAGACAGTGTAGGAGCAAAGCTCTTTTGCGCGCATCACTTACATTTTGCAAATCAAGAGCCAGGAGGTAAGTTTCAAAAGACTCCAGCCAGCGGGACCAAGGCACTGGAGGCTCTCCAGGCAGGGAAAGAAAGGGAGATGGTGGTGGAAGTGAAAATTCAGCCATCCTTGTCGCCAAAATGTTGCATACAATACGAGAGCGTACAGGTGCAGTTTTCTCAGAAAGGCGTTTATTTCCGAACCCACAATCCCGCCAGACACTCAACCTCTAACCCCAAACACTTTACGGCCAACAAGAACACACTGTCGTAAAATGTACATATTGCAGACATAACACCGAGGCCAAAGACCTCCCCAGCCTCCACTGGGCATTAGTGATAAGTGAATCCTGTGGAGTTCACTTTCGCCATGAGGGTTGTGAAATCAAAGAAATGTTGAAGAATATCTGCAAACTCTGCAAAGTGCATTGAAGTCTGTGGGGATGGAGGAACTGAACTAATTCTGAGAGGATCATAATTATGCAATTGTCTTTTAAGTGTCGGTCAACTATGCTGGTACAATTATTGTAGCCAGAAGTGTGATCTTATTTATCAGGAAGCAGTGCTCAGCATTAAGCCACAGAGCTTCAAACTACAAAAGATGCATACAGAACAATAACCAGAAACAAAATACAACAAATGGCCACGAACCACAAAGTGGCCACGGTTGACAACAAAGTATGTTCTGTTAAGAAATAATGTATAGGTGCACTTGATAATATCTGGTTTTCATTAAAAAGTGTTTGGTGCACATACGTTTGTATCAGATGCACATGTAATAATACCTAGTACACACGTGAAAGTATCTGGTGTGCACGTAATAGTATCTTGTGCGTACATGATAGTATCTGGTGCTAAAGCGAAAGTATCTGGTAAGCTAGTAATAGCTTCTTGTGTACACGTAATAGTGTCTGCCACTCATAGAATATTATGTTTGTGTGCTCCTGAAAGTGTCTGCTGCGCATCAAAAAGTGTCTGGTACACATGCAATAGTATCAGGTGTACATGTAATAATAGCTAGTGCACACGTAAAAGTGTCTGATGTGCACATAATAGTATCTTGTGTGTATGCAATAGGATCTGGTGAAAGTATCTGGCGAGCTAGTAATAGCTTCTGGTGTGCACACAATAGTATCTGACATGCATGGAATGGTATCTGGTTTGCTCTTGGTAGTATCTGGTGTGCATCAAAATGTGTCTGGTACACATGCAATAGTATCAGATGCACATGTAATACTACCTAGTGCACACGTGAAACTATCTGGTGTGCACATAATAATATCTTTTCCGTATGCGATCTGGTGAGCTAGTAATAGCTTCTGGTGAGCACGTAATAGTATCTGCCACTCATACAATAGTATCTTGTGTGCTCCTGAAAGTATTTGGTGCACATCAAAAAGTGTCTGGTACACATGCAATAGTATCAGGTGCACATGTAATAATACCTAGTGCACACGTGAAACTATCTGGTGTGCACATAATAGTATCATGTGTATGCAATAGTTATCTGGTACTCACGTGAAAGTATCTGGTGATCTAGTAATAGCTTCTGGTGTGCATCTAATAGTATCTTCCATACATGGAATAGTATCTGGTGTGCTCTTGAAAATATCTGGTGTGCATCAGATTAACACTTTGTCCCCTCAGGGACTCCATAACTTTGAGTTACTTGTATAAAGAATGTATGTAGAAGATCAAACCTATTGTATATTTTCACTTTGTGACTGATAGGGGGATTCAGACAAGGCACTAGGAATCAAGGTTTGTATTTACTTTCAGTCATGACAATATTATATTTGACTGCCTCAAAAAGGATTTTAATGCTTTATATTTAGTTTTATAATAAATTACATTTATAAATAATGCTTGTAAAAATACATTTGCTAAAGGAGAAGAAAGACTAACCAGGAGGTACAGTCACCACTTTCAAAGCTGGATATCTCTGTGGTGGGTGTGTGTAAGTGAATGAGTGAAATATGACGGAAAAGGATAGAAAAATACGGCTAGCTAAGTGGTCAGAGGCAGAAGCCAAGTCGCTGAAGATGGGTGGTGGAGGAGCAAGCGAAGCAGCAGCATGTCATAGACTGTTGAGGATTATGGAGGTTTTTTCACTGAGTCAGGGGATTCAGAATAATCAGGTGAGGTACTTGTGTTGTTGTTGTCAGAGAGATTCATAAGACTGAGTGATATTGTTTTATGATTCATTACTAGTTGCAGTTGTTTTGCTTTTAAACTGCAGGCAATTGGCACTGAGCAGTTCTCAGATGTGACTGACAATAAATGCTTTGATAGTTGCACCAGTGCTTATTGGAATCTACCACCCCCACTGTTTAGACAGGGAGCTCATAAAAGGCACATCAAAGAGACAGAATACAGTTCTGAGAAATTAAATCCTTGAACAGAGCTGACTTACTAAACACACACTGCAAGATTATTTGGAATCCTCTGTCTGAGCCCAGCAACTGGAAATTTAATTGAGCAACTAGTCCAATACGAGGTAAAATTCAACCTCTGATAAAAAGATGGGTAACTGTGAAAGGCTCACAATATAGACTGCCTTAAGTAGCCTTGTTGTAGGTAATACACAGTAACAAATTCAATCCGTCCATCCATCATCCATCCTGCCAAAATTCAACCCACTTACTATAATTAAGTTCAGAGCCGCAGAGTCTATCCTGGCAGCTTTATACTCAAGTTAGGAACCAGCCCTGGACAGGGCATAGTAAGATATTTGTGTGTGTTATCTTTATTTAAAATCTGCACTAACTCACTTTGGTAGGTGCTGTATGATAAATAAGTACGTAATTCCCATTCACTCCTATAGCCCAATATACTCAAGGAAAATCCATTCTCTTTGGAAATCCTACCAGTCCCCTCTGTCATCTGAGACATCTCCATAATTCATGTAAAAGGTGTTCACAGGGTACTCTGCTGTACACAGTGGACGGTTTAAAGTTAGGAAGAATCCCCTGCAGCTTTACAGCATCCGCTGTTTTGTGGTCCTACTATAAACTGATATAAAGGAATAGTCAACTCAAAAATTATATTTTTTTACTTACCCTATATGTTACCTACCCCATATGGTTTGCAGTGATGGTGCCAAAGTACTCTTGACCTATGAATAACAGGGAGATATGGGTCTTCAGTGTGAAAGCACAATCCTGTGTCCCCAGACCTCCTGTTTGTGGAGTACTTTATTTTAGCAAAATACATTTTGTATATTGTGAGTATACAGCTAGATGACTTGTCATGTACATTATGCAACATGAGTAATGTGAGATTCTTTCATGGACGTTTTTGATATTGTCTGCTGTTGTCTGGCGTTGGTCAACATAGGTTTCCATTCTATCAAAAATTCTGCACGAAAATTTCAGATTAAAAATGTTTTTTGGCCATCATTACAAACCACATGGGGCAGGTAACATAAAAAATATAATTTTGGAGTGGAGTTTTCCTTCAACAAAATTAAAATATATTTTTAAAGGTTAGCATGATGGCAATGAGCTCAGTCCTCCTTTCTAGTAGCTTCGTAGTCCTGGACTCAGATCACAGCCCAGTGACTAACAGTATTGTGATTGTGTGCATTTTGCATGTTTTCTTTGGATACTCCAATTTTCCTGCCACATTCAAAAGATATCCTGGTTAGCTTACTTGGTGAGTTGGTGCTATAACGGATTGATGTCCCATTAAGGTTTGGTCCCATTTTTGCAAATGATGCTGCCAAGGTAGGCTCAGAACCTGGAAGAAACACACTCAGAAAAGAAATAAGTTGACAATTTACTGGCTCTTTTCTTCTCTTGATATTGTTGAATGCCAGAGATGGTTAGAGCACTATGTTTTCTCACAGAAAGCTGTGGACCATCTGAGAATTATTTCTCCAGGAATGCTGTCAGTTGTAGTTTTTAATTTTTCATTTTCTATTTTCAGCTAAACAGAACTTACTATATTTAAGTTAAATGTCCATAGGCTTCAGTTTGATTTTATTAAAAGCAAGTAACATTCCATAAAATCAAGTCAAACTTAACAAGACTAAATTCAATTGAACCTCCACCCAAGAGAAAGAGAGGAAGGCCAACAGCCAGACTAAGACTTTAAGAGTAGAAGAGAGGGAAGAGAATGCTTTTCCTCAATATAAATGCTTATTCTAAAATGTTATTGATTCAATCCTGTCAGATTTAAAAAAAAAAAGTTTTGAACAGATCTTCTAAGTGAGAATTTAATTTTTTCCAATTTCAAATAGTATATAACATCAGTTACCCACTAACATAAAAGAGGTGGGTTAGGATTCTTCCATTTGAGCAAGATAAGTCTATGTGCCAATAGTGAAGTAAAGGCAATTACAGTTTATTTGTCTCTCTCCACTTTAAGACCCTCTGTGAGCCCACCAAACACAGCTGTTAGTGGATCAGGAGGGATTGTGACACCAAGGCTGTCTGAAAGGCATTTAAAGATTTTGGTCAAGAATGTTAATTTGGTGCAGGCCCAAAACATGTGGCCCAATGAGGCTGGAACTCAATTGCAACATTCGCAGGTTGGATCTTGCCCTGGAAACATTTTGGATAATTTTAAACAAGACAGATGTGCTCAATAAAAGACTTTAAGTTGAATAATTGTATGCTTTGCGCATATGGAGCTAGAGTGAATTCTGTGCATGGCTGCCTTCCACTTCTTTTCTAAAATGTTGAGGTAGTGATCTTTTTCCCATTGTACTCTGGGATATTTGAAAGGAATGGGCTTTAAAATGTTGTATATATTATAGATATGCTGTCTGAGTCTTCAAGATTGATCAATATTTTTTCCGGAATAGAAATAGGTGGGAGGTGAGGAAAATTGGGCAGATTTTGTTTAGCAAAGTTTCTAATTTAGATATAGTGGAAAACTTGTGTTGATGGGAAGCTAAATTTGGAGTGTAATTGTATGTAGGATGCAAAGAGATTATCTATACACAAATTTCTAAACGACTTAATCCCGTACATTTTTTCCAAAAATGTACTTTTGTGCTTTTATTGTTAATTGTTACATTGTTATGAAATTGTCTGTTATTTTACTGTATTTGTACATCTGTGTAAGCACTCTGAATGTATCCTCAGTCAAAAGCACTCTATAACAATAAATAATATAATTCATTGTGTCCCTGAACTAAATTAAGTTGCTTGGAAAATGGTTGGATGAATAAATAATGTAATAGATCTTAAATGATTCTAAAATGTTTCAATAAGGATTGATATTTTTTGTTGTTATTCTAATTTAAACTGAATAAAACCACTTATTAATGGAACATCAATTTGAACAAAATAACTCATTTCTTAGATGTGGGTAATGAAAGCTCCTCTTAACCTTCTTCTAAAGGTTAAGTTCTAAAGATAATGACACTTTTGCTTAGTTTGCAGCTTGGTTATGCAAAATTCCATTATTTCTTGGGTGAGTTGGTCAGCATGGACATAAAGAACCACAATGTGGAGAAAGTCTGCCCAAAATGTGTCTCAGTTCTTTCAGTAAAGAAAAACTTTGCTTTATTAAAGCAAATGAGAAAACACAAACATGATTCATTCATTTATTAATTTTCAACTACTTATCCAGAACCAGGTCACAGTTGCAACAGTCTTGGCAAGGAGGTCCATACATCCATTTTCCCAGCCACACCTGTGGGATCCCAAGGGGTTCCCAGGCCATCTAGGAGATTTAATCCTCCCAGCAAGCCATGGGTTTTCACAATGTCTCCTCCAAGCTGGTTGTGCCCGTAAAACCTCCACAGGGAAGCATCCAGGAGGTATCTGTATGAGATGCCCAAACCACCTCAATTGGCTCCTCTCAATGCAGGGGTTTAGCAGCTCTACTCCAAGCATCACTTGGATGTGTGTGCTACTCACTCTAAGGAAAGGCCCAGTCACCCTGCGGAGAAAGCTCTTTTCAGCTGCTTGTGCCTGTGATCTTAATGTCTTGGTCATTACCCAAAGCTCATGAACATAGGTGAGAGTAGGAACATAGATAAACTAGTAAATAGAGAGCTTTGCCTACTGGCTCAGCTCCTTCTTCATCACTATGGATCGGTTTATCGAACGCATAACTGCGCTCATCACTCCTATCTGTCTGTCGATCTTACCATTCCTTTTCCACTCACTCACTTGATTACATCTTGCCTGAAGAAGGGGCCTGAGTTGCCTTGAAGCTTGCATATTGTAATCTTTTTAGTTAGCCAATAAAAGGTGTCATTTTGCTTGGCTTTTCTCTACACTCACTCTTGAACAAGTCTCTAAGGAATTTAATTAAAATCAGAAAAAAAACTTTATTAATACTAAAGGAAATTACAACTGTACAGATAGACAAAGGCACAGATAACACGAAGAGCAAGTGTACTGCTGCTAAATTAAAACAGAACAGTCTAAAAACTCTACAATATGTAGACAAGACACAGAACAGTTGTAACAAGTTGCTGCATAGCTCACGCCTGAGCAAAATTAACCTGAGGCAGTAACTCACCTCCCACTCAGAGTGGATGATCCACCTTCTTCCTTCTGAAGAAAGATTTGGAGGTGCTGATCCTCATCCCAGCCCCTAATTAATCGGTTGCAAATTATCCCAATGCATGCTGGAGTTCACAGCCTGATAAAGCCAACAGTCCTTGTATTTGAGAAATAAATTTGCCTGAGTCAGTGATGCCATGATTAAGGAAGGTACAGTACAGGCCAAAAGTTTGGACACACCTCCTCATTCAATGTGTTTTCTTTATTTTCATGACCATTTACAGCACTCCATCACTCTCCTTCTTGGTCAAATAGCCCTTACACAGCCTGGAGGTGTGTTTGGGGTCATTGTCCTGTTGAAAAATAAATGATCGTCCAACTAACCTGACTTCTGCACAACACAACTGCTGGTCCCAACCCCATTGATAAAGCAAGAAATTCCACTAAATAACCCTGATAAGGCACACCTGTGAAGTGAAAACCATTTCAGGTGACTACCTGTTGAAGCTCATCGAGAGAATGCCAAGAGTGTGCAAAGCAGTAATCAGAGCAAAGGGTGGCTATTTTGAAGAAACTAGAATATAAAACATGTTTTCAGTTATTTCACCTTTTTTTGTTAAGTACATAACTCCACATGTGTTCATTCATAGTTTTGATGCCTTCAGTCATGAAAATAAAGAAAACACATTGAATGAGGAGGTGTGGCCAAACTTTTGGCCTGTACTGTATATTAGTAGGCCCTCAGAACAGAGAAGTGTTGAAAGATGAGAGATTTAAAGTAGAATGGAATGAAGATGAGAAAGCTGCTTGTCAGTGTACACAAACTGAAAACTATCCTGAAATAGTGTGAGACACCCTTTCAAAAACCATGGTGCAATACACCATTGAAGATTCATTTTGAGATTCTCACTTGGACTTTTTTCCAGAAAATCTTGGTTTCATCAGTGATGAACATGGAGCATAATTTCAATTGGATTTTTCCAATATCAAAAAGCATTACCAAGGCAAGTGGAGTCCCTCAATGCTGGCTTACTACTGACTACTTAAGAGAGACATTCACGAGGCAAAGTAGAAAATCAAAAATGGCTAAGTTATAGAGTATATGTTTATCATTTAAAGCATATAACTATACAATATATTCAAATTAAAGTTGAACGTTACTCAAAAATGTGAGTAATAGAGAAATTCGAAAAACAGATTAGGACTCAGCACACAAAATACTAAAAGATTCGGGTATTTTCACCTTTGGGACAAAAAAAAATGGATGTTTTTATGTCTTGTGTTATCATTGACTGATGGATGGGTATCGCACATGGTACTTGTCATGCCATTGTTGCTGCACTCTCCACTGCAACTTAATGTATTTAATTCTGTCATGTAAAAAATGTAAATGTTTTATTATTTGGCAGGCACCTTTATCCAAGGTGACTTACACATTTATTATGTATTAACCTGATTACATACAATATGCTGTTTAAAATTAGAGCACAAGTCTGTTAATTGGCTTGCTCAGGGTCAGGCAGTTAAGTGACAGTCGGGCATTAAACTGGCAGCCTTGCAGTTTAATGTCCAGTGCCTTAGCCTCTACTCTATACTGTCTGGGTTGGAACCTCTCAGCTCAACTTCTATCCTCTTGAACGCACTTCCAGCTGGTAAATGGCTAAAACCTTTTTTTGTTTGTTTGTTTCTATTGTATGTGCTATCAGTAATGCACTTACTATTTAAGTTATATCCCAGTTTTTTTACAAGCCATATTCAGCGTGATTAAGTGTCAAATAACAGTATCAGTCTCTGTAGATACATCTTTTATTAAATATACTTTACTTTAAACATATAAGGTGTTAGACAACAGAGAACTATCTCCTGGGCACCTTAAGATGCCAATTAACACCAGACAGTTGTATGTAAGAAAGATAACCTTACAAACGGCACAACATTAGGTGTTGATTTCTGATTACCCACTGCAGGGCTATGCTCCAGCAGTCCCTGAGGGCTTCAGAGTCTTCTGCTTTTAAATCCAATTTAAGCTCTCGATTTAGGGAGATTGATCTAATTCTTTGTTCACTTGATCATATTTAACTTTTTTTTCTCCTGTCTTTTAGAGCTGATGATTAAAAAGACCGCTCCTCATTCATGGTACATTAAATATAAAATATGTTGGGGCTGCATAACTGGTAAATGAGTGGAACTAATTAAATAAAGCAGGCAATGTAATTGCCGAAAGTTTGATTGGAATGAAAGATCAGAAAAATGTACACCCTGAAAAGCCGGGACTTTGCCAATTTAAATTTACTG
Source organism: Polypterus bichir lapradei (assembly GCA_026402145.1). Taxonomy (NCBI): domain Eukaryota; kingdom Metazoa; phylum Chordata; class Cladistia; order Polypteriformes; family Polypteridae; genus Polypterus; species Polypterus bichir. The sequence goes on from JANRMT010062812.1 coordinate 6,454,820, forward strand.
GCCTGTGCCAGACTAGAATTAATTGCATTAAGTGTGCTAATTCACTTAGCATGTATGAGTGAAAGAAAGAATATTTATCTCTGCCAGCTCTTCCGAAATGTTGGGCTGTTTTCAGCAATCAAATATTTTTTGTAAAGAGTTTCATAATAGCCTGGAAAGCAAAAACACCCTGGAAATTAATTAAGTGTGCAAGTGAATGAAACAGTTTAAACAAATTATACAATCTTTTAAAATTCTTATTAGGCAATAAAATTAAATAATCTAATGCTGTTTGAAGGTGCAGTGTTCAGTGCTGGTATCTTACAGCTTCGGGCAACTAGGTCCAACTCCTTTCTGTGTACACTTCATTCATTCTCTCTGTGTCTGTGTGGGATTTGTCTGGCTATCTCCGGGTTTTCATCCCTGTGTCCGGCAGGGAGTTCTATCTCCACAGATGAACAAGATTCATTAATGGGAAACGCAGAGTGGCTCACAATGCCACAACGGTGACAAAATGACCAGAGCAATAATACAAATCAACCAGGACACAAACGATAAGTGTATACTTAGCCTGTGTTAAAAAATCAGCCTCTGTCAGGTGAATATAATAAAAGTCGACAGAGGAGAGCACAGCAGTTAACAGAGGTGCTCTTGGTGCTCTGCCTGTTGACTTTTCCAGATACTGTTGATACCTGCAGTAGTTTGGAGGATGTAAGGTAACAGAGGACCACAACTCCAAAGTCCAAGGATTGAACGGGTTAGCAGCTGTGGTGCTCCAGCAGGCCTGGGATTTAGAGGCTGTGGGGTGTGAAATGGCAAGTGGGATAACGTTTAGTGTAACTTTAAGATAATCTTGTTTTGGCACAATAAACCAATTAGTGTCATTCCCAATGCTAGAAAATTACTGGGAATTCCTGACAGATCCTAAGAAATATGTTCCTCACAGACTAATACAATGTAATAATTGAAGATAAGGCAAGAACAGTTATAAAAAAAGAAAAGCTATGCAACATAATAATAATAATGATAATAATAAGACATGGTACATGAAAGATTAATATTTTATAAGCAAATTAAAGGAGTGCAAAGCCTTTTGAATACACAAACCACAGGGACACACTGAGCATTAATAAACCTTTATGGCTGCCTACATCCCTCTTCTCACGGACAGTTAGTGTTAGTATAAGTGGTGACTTCCATTTGGCCCAGTGTTAGCCTGTAACTAAGTACGGCCACCGATACACTGGCACCACAGTCAGATTGGGGTCCTGCCCTGCTCGTAATCTTGCTGTAATTTACTGCTGTTATTACAACCGTGTAATTGAACTTCCCTCTCCCCGGCCACTTCTTCTAGCTCTTCCGGGGGAATCCCGAGGCGTTCCCAGGCCAGCCGGGAGACATAGTCTCTCCAGTGTGTCCTTGGTCTTCCCTGGGGCCTCCTCCCAGATAGACGTGCCTGGAACACCTCACCAGAGAGGCGTCCAGGAGGCATTCTGATCAGATCCCTGAGCCACCTCATCTGACTCCTCTCAATGCGGGGGAGCAGTGGCTCTTACTCTGAGCCCTTCCCGGATGACTGAGCTTCTCACCCTATCTTTAAGGGAAAGCCCAGACACCCTGCGGAGAAAATTCATTTCAGCCGCTTGTATTCGCGATCTTGTTCTTTCGGTCACTACCCACAACTAATGACCATAGGTGAGGGTAGGAACATAGATCGACTGGTAAATTGAGAGCTTTGCCTTACGGCTCAGCTCCCTATTCACCACGACAGACCGATGCAGAACCCGCATCACTGTGGACGCCGCACCGATCCGCATGTCGATCTCACGCTCCGTTCTTCCCTCACTCGTGAACAAGACCCCGAGATACTTGAACTCCTCCACTTGGGGCAGGATCTCGCTCCCAACCCTGAGAGGGCACTCCACCCTTTTCTGGCTGAGGACCATGGTCTCGGATTTGGAGGTGCTGATTCCCATCCCAGCCGCTTCACACTCAGCTGTGAATTGATTCAGAGAGAGCTGAAAATCACGGCCTGATGAAGCAAACAGGACAACATCATCTGCAAAAAGCAGTGACCCAATCCTGAGTCCACCAAACCGGACCCCCTCAACGCCCTGGCTGTGCCTAGAAATTCTGTCTATAAAAGTTAGGAACAGAATCGGTGACAAAGGGCAGCCCTGGCGGAGTCCAACTCTCAATGGAAACGGGTTCGACTTACTGCCGGCAATGCGGACCAAGCTCTGACACTGGTTGTACAGGGACCAAACAGCCCTTATCAGGGGGTCCGGTACCCCATACTCCCAGAGCACCCTCCACAGGTTTCCCCAAGGGACATGGTCGAGCGCCTTTTCCAAGTCCACAAAAGACATGTAGACTGGTTGGGCAAACTCCCATGCACCCTCCAGGACCCTGCTAAGGGTGTAGAGCTGGTCCACTGTTCCGCGACCAGGACGAAAACCACACTATTCCTCCTGAGTCCAAGGTTCGACTATCTGACGGACCCTATCTCCAGGACTCCCGAATAGACTTTTCTGTGATCCCTCCTTTGTGTGTGATCCGTGTAATTGAATTAAGTTTAATATTGTGACGCATGAGTCGGTGTCTTGCACCCAAAAGACGAGGCTGAGTCTCAGTACTTTAGGAAAACCAGCTTTATTCAGCCTGAAACAGGAACAATAAGGTTATTTATTGTAGTGGGATCTCACATTCTGCTATACACAGACACAGCAAGCAGGCAGTGTCAGAGCCAAGTCAATGGGTAAGTTAAAATGTTCCTGCATCACCCATTGGACGACCAGTGCTTTGCATATGGCAGTGGTCAGCTTGTAATTGTTAATGTGGCACTGTGAACCTGCGGTTGCCTCAGCAATGGATAAGCAACCCTCAACAGTCGTGCTTCTGCATGTCGTCCTGATGGGGAGGGTCTCAAAAAGTTCAGAAGTCTCATAATCTACAGATGGACAGAGCAATGCTATTTTTTAATATTCTGGACTGTTAAAGTGATGGCACATTTTTCTACATTTTCAACAGTATTTTTTTCTGTTAAGTGTTTCATTTTGTAATTTATAGATTCAATATGTATACTCGCCAGCCTTTGTCGTTGCGCATTGGCGTCACTGACTGCATTGCATCCTAGCATAGCAGCAGAATTGCTCAGTACTTGAAAACACTGCAAATATTAGTGAAGTTGGGGGAGACTGTTACTGCCACTATTCAGAAAACAGAAGTATTCACAAAGGCAAACAGCATTATTAAAGACCTCAGTCATCCTGCCTAGTCACTTTTCCCTTTGTCCATTCTAATAAATAGTAAGATGTAAGATGCCTTTATTGTCGCTGTACAATACAATGAAATATCGTTTGGAGTAAGTCAATAGATGCCTTAGATAAAAGTATATAAGAGTAGATAATAAACTAAGTAAACATTAAACTATGAGAAGCACAGTTACATTATAAATATGTACAGAGTTAAACTAAAGGCAAACATGTAAACATAAATAGATAAATAATAAATGAAGTCACAGTGAAGATTAAAGTCAATGTAATGGTCATGAGTTCCACATGGGTCGTGTACAAGTGTGTGACTATATGTGGTTAATGCAGAAATTCAGTTCAGTCAGTGAGGGTTCTGTTATACAAAGGGGCAGTGATCGCTGTGCATTTAATAGGCTGATTGTTTTGGGGTAAAAGCTGTTCTTCAACCTGGTAGAGTGAGCATGCAGGGCTCTGAAGCGCCAGCCAGAGGGCAAAGGAGTAAAAATGCTATGGCCAGGGTGGATTGGATCTTTACAAATGTTTCTGTCTTTACTGTACATAAAGATGCAAACTACATCAGGTGACATGTTTGAGGTTTTGGGTCTTTACCAAACTTTTCAAATGTCTGTGGTTTTACTATTGTCATTAGTCACATTAGTCTACTTATTTACTCATCCTGTTGAATCAATTTTCTTCACTGTTGTGGGGCGCTGGAGTGTATGCAAGAAAGAAAAGTGAGAATCACTGGTCACAAGGCACCCAACCCATACTCACTCGTGCCAAGCCAGTGTAGAGTTTCTGATTAAAATAAACATGCGTATCATTACAATGAAGAGGTAAACCAGAGTACCTCTGTTTGGGCAGCTCTGCTTGGACACCTCTCCAATCTTGATTGTATATCCGGACCGAGACCTCAGGCCATTGGATTCAGAATGAAGATTATGACTTTCTTAGCCACTTGACCTGAAGGAGAACTTTATTGTTTAAGTCTGGTTGTTTTAATCAATATGAGGAAGCTCTCTTTTCATAAATAATCAGCACTTGGTACTGGGAAAGGGTTGGGTCAGCTGTATGATTTACAAGATGGAATGCATTTTTGATTGGGCTGTTTTTTTAACTATTGATTATAGTAATATTTGTCTGATTGTTCTATTTTACTATTCTATTGCAATGCACGTACTGTATATGGGAATGAATTAAACATTAACATTAAAAAAAAGTGTGAATGGATGGGTGCTGCTCTGGCAATTCCACTATAATTAAATGCACCCAAAGAAAGTTAAGGTCAACCCAATTCGTTTCCATCATTGTTTGATCCATCCTATTAAAAGTGGTTTAAAGCACCACATATCTTTGTCTGCTTTGAATATTCAATACACACAGTCATTTTTTGCATTATATTTACATACTACAGTATAATTAAGCTTTATAATCATACAATTTGTTTAAAACTCTTGTACTGTAGGATGAAATCTTTTCAAACAGCTTTAAAAAAAGATGGACAATCTGTAAATGCCTTTTTGATTTATACTAATTATTCCTCCTACTAAACCCACTGTTTTAAATACTCAGTTTATCCTTAGGTCTTCTGAAAGCTTTTTACTTGTATCAACTCATTACCTTATCTTTTCTTTCTAATTTTTTTTGTTCATCTTTGCATAGCAAATAGACAACCGTATAATGTGATTCCGCTTTTCTTCTGTGCTATTGATCAGTTTAGTCTTATCAGAAATAAAATAATAGACCCCCATCACATGCTCCCATTTCTGGTATGAATGATGTAGCAGCCATGGGGAAGTAAATTAACCTCAGATTCACAGAACGTCTCCTTCCTTTTGGATGGTACTAATCCACAACAACTTTCTTAGTTCCGTTATTAGCATTGCTAGCTGCTGCAAAAACACAAAATATACTTTAGCCAGGTCATGATGAAGCCAGTGTTTTCAGATGCTTTAAAAAGTCCATCTGCATCATTCCTTAATGGTGTGAATTGCTTACCTCATAATATTGTTTTCAGATGGAACTTGTTCACAATATTTTTTGAGTCTATTTTAAATATATTGAAAAGTATAAGGGCAGCCCTCAGGTTAAAAAGAAGTTCAAGTCCTGCCAACATTTAAAACTCATTTTTATGTAATTGCACTGAATATGTCTGTTAATGGAAATATTGGTAAAAAATACATAATGCTTTATTATGTACTGGCCAGGTCACCCGTCAAAGACAGAGTATAGAATAAGTTTTTAAATATTTGATATCTCTAACCCTACGTGTACCTTCAGCATCTTTCCTCTTCATCTTTGTGTGTCTGCACTACTTTTGACCAACCCTCTGTCTCTCAGGTGAATTCCCTTAAAGCCTGCTGTTCAGACTCTCTCATTCTAAGGGGCCTTGCTCACTTCCATCTTTGAAGGCAACACTCAGAATGCCTCTTATGCCTGACTCCTCCTTGTGTGTCTCACATTTGCAATTTGACTTTCACTAAAGCTAAACTAACCAATCAGATTGCTCAGAGGAAGCGAATGCACAGACACACACATACACACAGACCTTAGTGTTTTATTACATAGTAATAGTATTTTATAGAAAAATCTTTCAGACTTAATAATAAAATGACCATGAAAAAATATTACTGTAGTTTGAATCGCAAAAAATAAATAATTTAAACTAAAATGAACCACAAACATGTAAAGGATGCTGACATTATGCTTAATAATCTTATAGTTTTTAATAATGACACACTAGCTTAAAGAGTTGGAGAAGGCGTTAAGGTATGGAAGCCCATCACTAAATGACGATGGATCCCTCAGAAGAAAGGTGATGTCTATAGGGTTTAAATCACAAAACACAAATAATTTAAACTAAAATGAACCACAAGTATGTAAAGGATGATGACATTATGCTTAACAATCCTATAGTTTTTAATAATGAGACAATACCTTAAAAGAGTCTGAAAAGGCATAAAGGCATGGAAACTCATCACTAAATGACGATGAATGCCTCAGCAGCAAAGTGCTGCTTTGCGTGATTTTATCTCCAAGCAGCTGTACTCGTTGAGACAATACCGCTAGGCAGCATACTTAGGATGCTGGGAATAACAAGCAGCCGTTACTACTGCTCAGCTAAACAGCCAGCTGTTGATCGAGCTGCATACCTATGACTGAGCTTACTGCCTGTGGCGGCCAGTTATTTTTGGCGTCACAAGCACATGAAACCAAAAAATGATTGAAAATGGTGACAAAGTCCATAGTATGCAGTACTATTCCTCAATGTATTCATTCATGTCAAAACAAGTTTGTTTCATTTGTAAGTAAAAAACAGAAGTCACTAGATGAAAATTAATTGACGTTCAGCTGATAACAAATTTTGGGGCTTTATGTGTTTGTTTGTATCTGTGGAATTGCTTAACCGGACACTGACTTGTACTTCACTGGAAGTTAAAGGAATCCTAAGCAAAAGAAAGCTATACAGTTGTGTCAGTGGTCATTATAGGTCAACCATTTATAGGCATTTTCTGCTACATAGAGAACAACTATCAGAAGGATGTCTTCTGCTGTCCCTGTGATGATAAACCACACTCCTGCTCCTCTTCAGGCTCTTTCCTCTGCTGTTGCCATACCAACACTGACACCAATCTCTGCCCTTCACTTGATGGCACTACTAGTAGTAAAGCAATTACTTCACAAATAGTATGTGTTTCAGCTTAGCTATTTTCAGACAACTTGTTTTTTTAGTAATCTGGTTTCCCTTTCTTCTTTTGAACGCAACATTGCATTCCTCATATGACTGATGCCTGTTTTAACAACTATATATTTTCTTTTTGATAATTTGCTTTCCACTGTGGAGGTGCTCAAGCTACAATCTTTTTTTTTTAAATTATGGAGGTAATTTACTGTTAAGGGCTGAACCTGAAACAAAGATTTAGAACTTGCTCTGTCTGATTGAAAATAGCAGAAAAAAAAACTGAAAGTCAAAGTTTCAGCGGTATTGGGCAATTTGTGGTCAAGAGAAGAAAATTGGCCAAAGCTAAAAAACGCAGAAAAAACTAAGAAACCAAAACTGTAACACAAATAGTCTTAAACAGAAGCTAAATCCTAATTCAAAGTCCAAAATCTTCTGTAAGTTGCTTTGGGTAAAAGCATCTGCTGAGCAAATAAATGTAAATGTAATTCTATAGAAGTCCTTATGAAAGTTAACACACCAAGGTCTTTTACTATTAAATTGAGAGCAATGAGAACCACCATGTTAAATACCTTCAAGATGAAGACATCATGATTCAGAAGACTAGGGTAACATAATCCACAAATGAAATAGCCACCAAACAGAAAGTGACTTCATTAGAATGGCACCTTGAAATGAAATAGAAATGTTGCTACTGTATCTCTATTCTCCTTGAAAACATGTGATACATTTTTCTCAGTCACCACTATATGCAGTAGAACAGGGGATAAGTAACAGGTAAAAATATATAGTTTTGGGTGCAGTATTACTTTAACCAACTTGAATTCCAGGTTTGCAAGTTACTCCTGATGCAAATGACTTCCGGTTTCAAAATTAATGTTTGGTGTGAAAGTTTTTGAAATGATTGACAGAACCTTCTTTTCGTAAACCCTTCTTAATATTTTACAAAAGAAACACTGGTCCATTTATTTACCATTTTAGAGATGCTTTTTTATAAAGACACTTACCAGATCAGAATATAGTAAAGATGTTCACATACTTTTTTTTTTGTCAATTGTGTAGTTAAAAGTTAAATCATGAAGCCAGTCTAGGATAAAAAAATCTTTATTGACACATACAGCATGTGGAGCCACTCTGTACATGGAAAAAGATATGACTAACTTACAGGTGCTGGTTACACTTCCTAAATAAACTTGTCAATTACAGAAGTACAGTATGTGATCAGTTGTATTATCAGTTCTCATGTCCTTGCTAGTTACTGATAAAAAGGACACTTAGTGTCTGGATTCTGCTACACTAGATTATACAGGTTCTCTTGTCAATACTTGTTCTTGTGCTAGAGTAACAGCGGGACCGGGTCACAGATCAAGAGGCTTTAATTAAAATGCTTTCTTAGAGTGATAAAGGCAAACGCTAACAGTTAACAAGGACAGAAGTCATTTAGTACAATCAATATATAATCAGATAGTGAAATCATATTTATTATTAAAAGGTAACGTTTACAATGACAATGGCAGCACGTGCAGTAAGCTTAGTCACAGGTTTTAATTTGAGCAAGAAAAAAATGAGAAATGGACTGAGACTGCTCCTATAACATACGTGCATTCAAACAAGCATCTGATTGGTTGTATTACTGGCTGAAGGGTGTTGATTGGCAAGTGCGGTCTACTTTAGAGTATGTACCTATGTATTGCAGGCACTTTGAGACAGCTTAGAGGAAGATCAAGTACACAATGTTTTAATACAGGATTTATTAATTTCATTTGAATGTAAATATTACTGTTACGTTTCAAAAATACTTGTTTTCTCGAATTGTGTTCTATTCAAATATCAAACTAACCCCTCTTATAGTCGCTGCAGCAATCGTCTGGAAAGTAGGCAATGTGGATTGAAATGTTTGGTCCTGATGCAACATAGATGGTCCTTTTACATAGTTAATAAAGAAAACACTGAAATAAGAAAAGCCGCCTTTTCAGTGTGACTCTTCGAACATTTCACAAAAAACATTGATGGGAAGAAAGAGGACCTATGAAAAATTGCACAAAACATTTATAATTAGCACTTACTGGTAAATTGGAAATGTCAGTTGAAGTGAAAAAAAATAGCAATAACACATATGAAAAGGTGCTAAAGATACAACCAAAAAGGGACAAGAAAAATGGATATTGGTTCAAAGCTGTGGTGTGTCGTGAGAGCAAGGTGAAGGAACAAGCACACTGGGAAGGTAAAAATGACATCAGGCAAGTTAAGTGGATACGGAAGCAAACAAACCAGCCAGGAGGAACAAGCATGAATAGCAATATATTATTAGATGACATATTAATAACCAGAAGTGACACAGAAAAGCACATGAGGAATCTTGGAGTAGCGCTCAAAAGGCTACAGGAAGGATAAATTGATAAGGGACCTCAGTTTATGTCAAAAGAATCTGAGTCATTCTTAGAAATGAACCAGGTTAAATGTACCAAGTCATCCATGTATCACCCTGCCTCAAATGGATTAGCGGAGAGATTAGTTTAAAACTTCAAGGAATCACTCGCTTAGAACAGAGTAGCAGGTGGAATAGCTCTACAGCATAGCATTTGAATTTTTCTATTTAATTATTGTAACATCGAGTATACAAATAGTACTAATACTAGATTAACCACAAACATCGATTATTTCAGAGAAGGCATTATGAGAATCAAGAAAAGTAATTTATATTAGGAAGGAATTAAACATGAGTGAGAAATTGTTGAATGTTATTATTTCATTTATCCCTATATAGGAGAACATGAAGTTCAGGTCTATTTAGCATAACATATCAATAGAATGTTTGGAAACAATCTTCAGCATTTTGTCTAAGAACTACTTCTTCTCACTGTTGTGTGTGTTTCCAACTTATAAAGGACCACCATCTCACTGTGACTAATTCAAAAATAAATAGAAAAACAAGATGAAGATTTGGTGACTCAGACGGTAAAATAACTGTTTTATTCGCAAACCTGGGAAAAAAAAAGTTTATGTTTTACTACCATAATGTTGCCCTTCTTGTGCCAGAACCTGTCATTTCTCCCAACTAAGTGTACAGACTGTCTCTTGTTCAGTTTTTGGGCCCTTTTAAAAACACATTAGTGGGCATAATCAGGCCAGGGTCAAAATCATTCAATCAGGTTGGTATTTGTCTGAAATTGAAGGAAACAGAAAGATATTTTAACTGTCTGGCTTTAGATAAAACCTTTCCCTGTGTTCATTTGAAATTAAACTCATACGGGCAGCAGAAAGGTCATACTCCTGACAATAGATCCCAAAGAGATCATATGGATTGGATGTCTACAAGTCAATGTGCAGAAGCAGTTAAAAGTACAAATAAAATGTTAGGTTATACTGTAAAAACTGTTCAGTATAAAGCAAGGCTCAATATGCTCAAACAATATAATATAATATAGTGAGACTACACTTCGAGTACAATGAGCACTTCCTCTTACCACACTACAAAAAAGACATAGCAGCACTTGAAGCTGTGCAGAGGAGAGCAACTAAGTTCATCCCAGGACTCAAAGATATGACTTCTTTTGACTAAATAGCAAATTGCATACTTGATGACATCAGGGGAAGTGCATTTAAGAAAGAAGCCAGGAATCACTTCCTTATGGAAAGAGATGTGGGGATCCTGGGAACTCCTATCGAGTTATGTAGTTGAAACAGAAATCTTTTCCTACACCTTAAGCCTAAATCCATGCTGAATTTCACATTGGTACATTCAGGCATGGATCTCGCCTCTCTTAGGGCATGTTCATTTTTCTGGTTAGAATAATTTTTTCTAACTTCTTTACATTTTCTGATGATTTTTTGGTCAGGAATTCTTATGATTTAATTATTTAATTTGACTGCTTTGCTTTGTTTATTTGTGTTGAGGTCACAGCACCACATTGTTTCTCACATGTTTCGCCATATCTTAGTATTGTTGCTATGATATGAATACCCCTTAATAGATGCCACCTTTTGGAAGTCATGGCATATGCCACGATCTCCGTGACAGGTTATATGTTGGCCAGCAACACAAATTCTACAGCATGTGATACAATTCCCTCAATGTATTCACTTACATTTTTGATTTTTGCTTTTGTTGTTGAACTTGATTCTCAATTAACAATTTGATCAGGTGACTCAGTTTAACTAATGTCTTGCATTTCTGACTTTTATTTCATCTCACTGTCCTTCTGTATTACCTTCATGACCTGTGACATTGTATTGTGTGGCAAAATAGCCTCTTGATATTGTTATTTTATTCTTTTGTATTTATATCTCTTTTCTCTGAGTCCTTTTGGGTTTTATTTTCATTAGTTCAGTTAATTATGTAATTATGGCTTTGGTTAGGGTTAAGTGCAAGACCCCTATTTAGGTAACAGCCCTTTGTTCTGCAATTGTCTTCAGCTGGCTGCTTTTTAAACCCCTGGCAGCCACTGCATTAGTGCAGTGGCACTGGCTCATAAGCCATATACTTTAGCTCCCTTGCCATTTACATTTTAAGTTTATCAATATTTCTACCATTTCATTTTGGCTTAGATCTAAAAGGTTTGTTTAGATTTTTTTTTTTGGTTATTTTGAAGTTTGCTTAAAAAAGTCAGAGAGGTGAGATTGTGCTGGTTTGAACATTTGCAGAGGAGAGATGCTGGGTATTTTGGGAAAAGTATGCTAAGGATGGAGCTGCCAGGTAATAGGAAAAGAGGAAAGTCTAAGAGAAGGTTTATGGATGTGGTGAGAGAAGACATGGAGGTGTTGGGTATAACAGACCAAGATGTAGAGGACAGGAAGACATGGAAAAAGATGATCTGCTGTGGCGACCCCTAACGGGGTTTTGAATTCCGTATATGGATTTGCTTCTAATTTTCTTATGTTTTTTTTCCTTTACCTTTTGATTTTTATTTTATTAGAGATTTGGATTTTTTGTTTTTCTGATGTAAATTTAACTAACAAAGTACATTTTCATTTCTGTTTTTAGTCAAGGTTTTTTAACTGCTTCTCCTCACCTTTTGTGATAACAGTCACAAAAGACATAAATTCCCAGCATATTGTTTTATTCCAATAACCTTACATGAGTTTACTTACTATTTACATTGCTATATTGTTAAGCTTATTGTGTTTCAGCAAGGGGTAACCACCCCCGAGACTGGGATACAAATGCACGTTTTAGGTCTGTTTTGTTCATTTTTAAATCTGATATTTATGTTAATGTTACTTTTGTTAATTATTTGCATCATTTTTTGGTTTTCATTGTATCTACGTATGTCAGCTGCTTGGGTTAGTCCATGTGTTTTGTAGCTGATTCTCCATTACTGATAGTCTCCACCAGGCACTGCTCTTTGCCCTATAAATTCAAAGTCTCCCATTGTTCTTGGCGTTTCTTTCCAAATTCATTACGGAGTTTTGGAGAGTTCTGTGTTTTTGCTCTGCCCTGTGCTTATTTTGAAAAGAATAAAACCTTTTTTATTTTTATGAAGTTTCTATGTTTGTTTACCTGGGATTTAGAGGTGTATTCCCCTGTACTGGGCATTATTGGAAGTTCTTTTACAATTTTTTGAGATTCACATGCTTCAGAACTCTGGTCTCTGTCATTGTTATTTTAGTTATTGTGATTATCACATATGAACTGTAACTAAGCTGTCAATGTGTAGCACTCAACTTTGACACTAATATTCCTATAAATCAATAAACTTAAGAGAGCAAGAATAACTTAGATAGCTCTATAAAATTTAACTGTACACACCACAGGGTTACTCCCAGTACCTCCTATATAGTATACAACTTAAGTAAGATGATGCCTATAGCAAAGTGTTGCATTGCCCAATTATCCATATCTCAATTTAAGCTTAGATAGCATGTAACAGTGCCATGCTGTAATTGCAAAAATGAAAACACTCACATATTTCATATTCTTTCATATATTGTGAGGTTACAGATTTCAGTAATTTTTCAAGTCATAAAACAAATATTCCCAAGCCTGCTTTGATAGCGCTTTGAGTTGGTCATATAATGGAACCGTTCCAGATAATGTGATAAGTACAGAAAAGTTTAGCAACTTGCATTTAAAGTGGCTTTAGTTTCTAGATTATTCTTATTCTTTCTAAGTGTAGCATTTCAGTTGTAATATCTCAGTAGAATATATCAAAACCCTGAATCTTAGAAGCCAGAGAACGGCAGTGGTATAGATTATATGCTCTCTGTGATTTGGCATATATATTTAGAAACCGTATCAAAATGATAAATAAACCCAAAATAATACTGCAACAAATGTTTGCATCATTAATGTATTCCATTATTTCTCTGCGTGCAGATATAATCTTCTGAGTTTAAGAACGCCTTTATCTGGCTGATTCTTCTAATCCTTTTCCTTTTATCACTTAGGCATTGTATTGGTTTATGTGGAAAACTTAACATTATCAATTGCCAAAGGAATTAGGAATTCACTTATTTTCTGCTTTAAAACCCCGGGAAAAAAGAGAGAAAAGAAATGAGAAAAACTAGTTAACAGCCAATAAAAAAAGGTTAACGAATGGAATGATTTAATTTGAAGGTGTTAGATGTCTTGGCCCAGTCACCTGCAGAGTCTTCTGTGTTTAATCCAAATGTAAGCTCTCAGATAAACTTTAAGATGTAATTATTCTTCATTCACACATATTTTGGACCTTTTCTATGTTTCACTTGTTGATTAGAAAAATTCACTTATTATATGTGATTTGATTTGATATGATTTTTTGGGTCATAACAAATTACCAGATTTGTCCAGTTACTCGGGTAATTAATTAATTAAGCAAAGGACGTTGGTGGCATGCTAATAACAAAATCTGTTCTTCCATGATGGCTTCTTTGATTCTCATCAGAGAAAAAGTGTTACATGAAGAAGATAAATTATATACATATACTATATATATATATATATATATGGTAAAATAAGGACACAAACGCCGTCAAAGGTTTGGGAATCCACCATGTATACTGTAGAGCAGCTCAAAAGTAATAACGTCTTTACAGACTTAAGTTCAAAACGGAAGTGAGAAAAATGACAAAATGGTGGTTGCAAATGTAGTCAGTGGCAGAAAGTGATGTATTGTGTGAAAGGCATTCTGGATTTTGAAGTAACATCGGTGGGGAGCTGGGATTTTGAGGACTGCAACTGGAAATGACATTATAGTTTGAGGACCAGAAGTGCTGGTTAAGTTGTGGATTTGTCGGTTGTTCTGCAGAGAGAGAGGAGGAAGAGTGAGAGAATAGCACCAACCCCTGGTTCGGCAGGTAAATGCATCTATTTGAGCCCATAAACTGTCTCCCAAATACATGTGTGTGACAATATATATATATATATATATATATATATATATATATATATATATATAGACATCTATTCTCATAGTGAAGTGGTGTACCATTTTCCCACAGTAGAGCATAACTTTCGGTGTAGGTGGGTTTCTTCATTCAGCTTCCCTTCACCTCACCACTAGGCACCCAGGCCACAAAGTCATGTCTACACTGTTCAAAAAGTGACGAAAACAAACAATTTTAAGCCTGGTTTATGCTTGATGCCCCTGCACTGGTCGTGACGGACGCACAGCAAAAATTACATTAGATGTGCAGGCATGCCTCCTCACACAGTTTGTCCATGCTGGATTTTCATCATGTGCTCTGCACATAATTATCCTTGACTATACATCAATGTGAATATGGTAGTATGTACCCAAAATGGCAAATTCTGTGAAGAGGCTGGTGGCAGAATTGAGGCAATATAAACACCTATATGATTCCTCTGTCCGAGACCTGAAAGATGCACAGATGACAACAGATTCATTGAATTAAATTTCAAATAGCGCTGGATGAAATGAAGCAACATGTAAGATACTCAGCCTTCTCCTTTTTTTCCTCTTAAAGCCAGTAATAACAGAAACAACTCTTCTTCCATCAGCAATCTCATTAAGCATGGTCATCTTTTATTGAAATATCTTAACATGATTTTGAGTCCAATATACGACATTGTGGAGGGTCTATGACTAATTGCGGTTTATATTCATTGAACTTAAAGGTTCTGAGAGAAGTAAAAGTTAAATTCCGTCTGCATGTTCCCAACATGCTTATCTGACAGTGAGTCTATGGCCATACATGACATGCAACTCTGTTGGCATTTAAATAACTTGTATTGGGAGTTTTTTATATTGAACTCTGAAAAAGATAAATATACAGTAAAAGCTGAAATAACTTCTCTCAATGTAAATTTGAAAGAGTGATTTAACCAGTAACGGAAGCTCTCAGTTTTAGGACAGTCAATTTTAAAATTATACGGTGTATTCTAGTCATGGTATGTTAATGAAAAATAAATTTTCCAGATAAATTTACTTAAAGAATATGTGTACCCAATTTTAATGAAATTGATGCAGCGAGAGCCGACTTGTTTCATGCAGATGCACAGGGAAACAGACTGACATGGTGATAGTAATAACTACTTTCTTCTTTTATGTGAATGCACCTAAACAATAATACGTAGGCTTACTGAGGATCATGAGAGGCATATGTTTCGAACACCGTTGTGTCTCCATTAATATGTTAAAAATTAGTAATAGAAGCTTGTGTAATATTCTTTCACTTCATGTCATTAGTGTTAATTGTCCCTTCTTTGAATAGGTAACTTAACATGATTGGGATCCTTAAAGTTAAAACAGGATATTGATCTCTAGGCTTTATTTTTAGATAGATTAAATACCTTGTATGATAATTTTTGCACACTTTCATGAGCATGTTATAGCACTTGGCTTTCTATTCGCCTGGTTTAATACTCATGGTATTATTGAAATATCATTTTAAATAATCTTACCGGCTGCTGTGGAAATGCATATAAAAGATCCTCATAAAATTCACTTGATATCACAGTAAATCAGGGAGCATGAATCTCTGGCTCAGGTTTGGCTTGCTGTCACTTTTTCTGTTTACAAGCCAGTGTTATTAGAGCAGGGATGTTGCTGTTCCTCAATCTCCCATTCAGGCCTCAATTGTCATGCCACATTCAAAGTTATTTCAAGTTCATGTGCAAGTTTGTGTTTACTGTCATGTGTACATACTGTAGTAAATTAAATTCTCACAGACAACAAACTAGAGACAGGCCCACAGACAAGTGACAGTGGGTAATGAGGAGGATCATAGACAAGTACTATAATACCACACATTCAGCATAACATACACCTGTATATATTGTGAGGTGCAAATGAGAGACAGGAGAACCAAAAATAAGTGGGGGAGCCAACTGGGCTACCCTGTTCACTGCCGGTGTCCAAAACAAAGAACAAAAATGAGCATGCAGTGGTGCAACAGAAATCGGGCACCTCTGAGGCTTCTCAAAATTAATAGCTCTTTTGAGCAGCTCTGGGTCAGGGAGCTCTGTGAAATTGAACTGTATTCTTCAGACTGTGTCATCATCTTATGGTACCCATAACACTATTTGAACCCTTTAACTATCTTCCATGCACACGTGTGTGACAAAGCTAACAATTGTTAATAAAGATTTTGATTTGGAGACGTGAATCCACCGAGGAATAAAGTAAAAAGGAACCGCCATCATATTTATACAGTTGCATTCCATGATGTCAAAGCTGTGGCAATTACAGTCACATGACACATCCTACCGCATTGTGAAAAACAAAGGAAAATCAGGACAGGAACAACATTAAACTTTGTTAAAATAATTTAAACTATGAATAAAATCAAAAAACAGAATATGTGTAACAAAAAAACACCAAAATCCACATATAAATTACGAACCAAAAATAAGTCGGGGAGCCAACTGGGCTACCCTGTTCACTGCCGGTGTCCAAAACAAAGAACAAAAATGAGCAGGCAGTGATGCAACAGAAATCGGGCACCTCTGCGGCTTCTCAAAATTAATGTCTTTTGAGCAGCTCTGGGTCAGGGAGCTCTGTCAAATTGAACTGTATTCTTCAGACTGTGTCGTCATCTTATGGTACCCATAAAATTTATTTTGTCCTGACCTGAAGAGGCGTGGTTTAGTTGAGTAGGGGAGTGGCTAAGGTGCTCTCACTGGGTTCTGAGAGCTACGGAGCAGAAAAGAAATGATATTGTTAGTGTTGGTGCCTCTTCCTGGCACAGTGTTGTATTGTATAACTGTTCTGAGCCTATAAAGTGACCCTCAGGTACCCACACGTGACAACGTATATATATAGCTGTGCCATCCATCTATGATGGGGCAAAATGTAAGTAATCAATGTAGACCTCAGTATTAATGTTTGCAGTGCACCATGCAATGCGTATCTCTGCTATATGCCATTCAGTATGGGACTGATAAAAGCAGTTTTAATATTTGTTATGCACCATTTATTGCAATGACAAATTCAATACATTTTATTAGTAAAAATGTTTGTGATGTCCTGTCTTTTGGAATGACAGAGACATAGCAACTAGACAGACACACAGATACTTAACCTGTAATTAAGCTGGACATATTTACACATATATATTAATAAAGGAAACATGGAAGAACAATGATGGGCTACTTTCCGTTTGGACCCTGACATCACGGCCACAGAGGGATCTTCTCTGATCACAAGGGAGGCGCACACACACAAACACACACACACAAACACACTCACTGATACGAGTACACAGCTTGCTTACAACTGCCAATTAGTGTAAAATGCCCAAAAAAAAAATAGGAAAAATAAGGTAATGAGCTGATGCCACTAAAAGCTTTCCAGAGATCTTAGGATACATTTGATATTTAAAATAGGGGTTTAGTGAGAGAAATAATTATAGAAATAAAAAAAAATACATTTTGAAATTGTTTTTGTAAAAACATTTGAAATAAACACAATAGTTGAATAAAAAAATGCATAAAGCTTAATTAAATTAAGTAAATATATTGTATGAATGACCATGTGTGTATAGTTTATCCAAAAGAGACAAAGAATTAGAGGCACCCTAAGCCAAATTTCATTGGATTGATCCAACTCTTTTTTCTAAAGAAAGCAGATTGCTCTTAAAAATTTTCAGCTACATGATTTTGATTTTGTTGGAAGTGCCTGAGCGCCCAGCCATCCTGTCATTTTCTGTGCTTTTTTATCCATTAAAATGCCATGGATAGAGCACAATTGGCAGGACCAGACCCTTGTTGAGGTGCTCGTGTATTGCAGAGTTTACTCACACACAACTAATCATTTAAACCTGGAATTCTGTAGGATTTGTTAAGAAAAGTAAAATTCATGTAAACACAGGGACTGCATGCAGGCACAGCATAGGCAGTGTGGCAATGAGGGGGCACCGCTGGGTGCCATGCCCCAGACACAATTGCCAACACACAAGTCCCAGGTTCATAATGAACTTATTTATTAATCATAATACCTTTACAGGATTTTGTCTTCTTTTCTTTTTCTCCCCCACTCCTCCCTGATGAAGTTTGTCCATCATTCACACCCGACTCCAACTCCCTAAAGTGAGTTATAGCTGCTCCTCTTATACTGGACATGGAAGTACTTCTGGTGCTTGGACAGTGTTAATATGAATCACTTCCGGGCCAGGTAGAAGCACCCAAAAAGTAGGGGCCGCTATTCCCTGCAGTGTCCCCTGTTGACACAGGACTAAAGTTCCCAACCTGCCCTCCGGGTGTGTCCGTATGGGTACTGTAGCCCAGGGAGGCTGCTGTCTAGTGTGTTGGGGGAGCAAATAATCCAGGCAGGTTGTCCCCCCTTCCACTCCTTGATACTGACCTTGTGGCTAGGTAAGGGGTCTTGAACCATTCTAGCCAGAATGCCAGCCCTTGCTCGCCATCCATTACATCAGTAGAAAGTACCCAGAGCAAAAATAAAACATTGAGCTGTGGGACAGAAGTAGTAACCACTGTTCTGTTATTGTACATGAATAAATATTTCTAATTTCATTTTCAGTTGCCTGAAATATTGAAGGCTTTTTAGTGCTTTCCCCAAATGACAGCATTCTAATAAAATATGTGAGCAATATGTCTAATATGGGCCCCACCTGCCTGCGCAACAAGGATAATCAGCCCAATTTGAAATTAGATTGAAACCTTCCAGCAATCACAAAAGGTGTCCCAATTTCAGGTATGTCAATTATATTTCTAGATTATCTTGTAATGTATGATACACTATATAGCGATTAATCATAACATCCCCAAGCCAGTTTAAGCCATCCTATACTTCAAGTCTTAAATATTAAATATTTTAAATATTTATGACTTCATATTCTGCTGTTGGGTAGGGAACAAAGTTTTCAATATGCAGAGCATCTTAATGCCATGTGTGAAAGATTAATAGCAAACGAGAGTTGAGTGGATGAACTTAAATAAACATGGTGGAGAATGCTGGTGGTTCTCTCCTAAACAAAAATGAAATGACATTTCATTTTTCCTTTTGATTTTTTCAGTACAAAATAATGAATAAACTTTTGTAATAAGTTGAACATGACCGTTGTCCACCATGTCATATTTTAGTTCATAAGAAGTTCTGCAAGATCCCAGGCTCAGAGAAGAGCCTCTGATTCATGAATATAAGTCTGTGAATGTCGAGAATTCTTTGTGGATGCAATCTTCTAGTAGTGTGTATCTTTCAATAACTGATGACACTCTGGAGGACAAAAATGGTGAAATCTGTTTTTATGTGTGGTAACATTTTCAACTTTGCTGTGATTCAAAATGTCTTCTAGTCTGTGCAAGTTATTTCTCTCATTTGTCCTGATTTTATCATAATTGAGCTGAAGAGATCAAATTGAACATTGAGAAGCCTACTAATGGCAACAGCTTTAGGAACTACTACTTGGAAAGAACGAAAATAACTGGTAGGACAAAATCAGAGTCCTCACAGGAACTGGTAGATTGTTAAGTAGATTTGGAATATGCACACACTACATGTTTATCCTTAAATTTCCCACCTAACATACTGTTTTTTAGCTCTCACAGCTACAAAGTTATAGGTAGGAATCTCAGCTTGGCCACAATGAAGAGTTCTCCCTGTGTCAGTGTGATTTTTGTGGTTTTTCTCCAACATGCCCTGGATGTGTATTTAACGAACCAAACAATGTTTTTTTTTTATTAAGGGATTCGTCTTAATTTGTACATTTCTTTAACAGATTCTGTGATGCCTCCATCGCCAAAATGAAGACGAGTGGTAGTAGCCCCCAGATTTATTTCACATTCCACTTGCTTACCATACTAAGTTGCATGTTTCTCCACTCTGCAACAATCCTGGGTTCAAATTCCAGGATGAAGGCACCTTTGTGCAGTGCCAACTCCATAATACAACTTGTAGTTAGCACTTGGATTCTTAATTCAACCCTGGTGACTGATTTAAAAATCTCAATTAAGCATGATGGACATTCACTCTACTCCACTCAATAAAGCAATTACAGATTCAATGTAAATGCCAGCATCTGACTGCATTTCAAATGTAGTGACTAGACAACAGACACATAAAGGAGGTTATATCTTGAGAAGAGCATTTTGTTTAGTATAAGAAGACATTATTGCGACTTCATGCTTTGAATGAGGGAATTCTTTGATTCCCTCAATTATGTTGCTCATGCTGAGGACACTGTTCCAGTGTGCCACATGAATCATCCTGTTGAGGTCTTCATGTGCAGAACTCCCAAATTTCCCAGTTTGTAAAATTTTAAATGCAAAAAATTTAATTAACACTGACTATTACATCAAAATGATTTATTCCGTTACTAATCTTATCCTATTTCTTCAAAATACAAAATAACTTTGTTTCGGGAGTGAGCGAGGAAAGACATTTATAATTACTATACATTTTTTTATTAATAAACCTTTACAATAAATAAATAATTTCAGCTTTAGATTAGTTACTGGAAAAAGACCTATAACTAATGAATACGTAACATGTAAATATGGTAAGAAACATTATTCGTTAATGAGGTGTTAATAAAAGTTATATAGCGTTACTGATATGTGAATTATCATTTAATTGATTTTGCCATTATTTGGATGTACCTGACCTTATAATGGTGCTCAAATTTTCTCCCACAGTCCAAAGACATGCAGGTTAGATGAACAGGTGGAACAGAACTGTCCCCTATTGTGTGGTTGAGTCTGTGTGTGTGTCTGTGACTGTGTGTTTTCACTCAGTGATGGACTGGTGTTGGTCTTGCCTTACATCTGATACTTGCTAGAATAGGCTGCAGCTTCACTATGATCCTGCCCTGGAATAGCAAGTTAAGAAAATGAATGGATGGATGGATAAACTAATAATCTGTTATGAATTATATAATGTTTGCTTATGAATTAATAATGAAAGTTATAAAGTGCTGCCAGAAATTTTTAAGTTAAATAAAATATGACAGCATGTGGAGCCTCTTAAGTTTCTTCAAAACGTGTTGTATAAGAATCTTTTAGGGAAACTCACTAGTGTCCTTCCATCCATATCATTTGTTGTGCAGCATTTAGTTAATTATGTTATTGGAATATAATTGTAAAACCAGTTTAATCAAAATTTGGGGTAATGGAGGGTAAAGTTTGTCTTGAGAGCATAAGACTCAAGGCAGGAACCTGTCTTGGTTGGGACACCAGTCCATCACAGGTTCATTCCAGCTCACATGTAGACTTACTCTTACTAGGTCAGCTTACAGTGGTCAGTCAACGAGACATATGTGTCTTTGGAGCGGTGGGAGAACCACTGGAGTACTGACGTAGAAAAACCCACCCAGATACAGAGAGAACTTGCATACACAACACAACACAAACTGCTGAACGCTAAATAGTATTTTAACTTAATATTAATTGTAGAAGGTAGAAGTTATTCAGCAGAGAGAACTAAAGATAAGTTTAAATATCTGGTATCAGTAGTGGAGATCCCAAAATGAAGAATTAGATGTAGAGATAACCCACAGAGTGCCATGTAGAGGGAAGGGAACTATTGGAAGAAGGTAGCAGGGGTATTGTGTGATCAAAGAATTAAGGTGAAAGTTAAAGGTAGAGTTTGAAAGACAGTGGTAAGACCAGCAGTGATGTAGAGAGCTGAGACATGGCCAGTAAAGAGAGCGTAGGAGAAGTTGGATGTGGCAGAAATGGAAATGTTGAGATGGATGTGTAGAGTTATACGAATGGACAAAATAAGGATAACAGTTATAGAATAAATGAGAAATTCAGATGCGGACAACAGCACAAAACATAAAAAAAACAAGAATACAGACTCATAGTACAGATAATACAGCCAATCAATCAATCAATTGATCAATCGATAAATAAAAAAAAAAAAAAATTTAATGAGTACATCAGGTGGAAGGTTAATAACAGGGGGCAGAAAAGAATCCCAGAGGCGCTTCTTAGCACACTGTGGTAGAATGAGCCTGTCACTGAAATTGCTCCAAGAGAGTGCCTCATGGAGGGGACGGACGGGATTTGCCATGCTGGCAGCTGGTTTTGCCACCATCCTTTTGTTCACAGCAGCTTCCAGTGTGTCCAGGGTTCACTCTGTGATGCTTTTCTCGATTCCCACAGGCACAACACAGTCAAAAGCACAAAAAACTTCATAATACTTTCGTTCTCTTTTCTTTTCTTTCCTCTTTCACTCCTCCTCGGCAAGCTTCATCCACCTTCCACCCAACTCTGGCTCCCTGAGAACTGTCAGCTGGCTCCTTTTATATGTTACCCAGGAGTGCTCCAGGTGCTTGGCGACCTACTTCTGGCAGCCATTTTGGGTGTGGTGAAAGGATCGCCCATACGGGCTCTGTAGCAGCTGCAGCACCCCCGGATCCCAACAAGGCTGTATCCAACTCCATCTCCCATGAAGCCTTGTGGGAGTCCAAGGCACCGCTGCCACCCAGGGGGGCTGCCATCTAGCATCCCGGGGAAGGAAATGCTCTGTCCACACTTGTTCCCCCACTCCTTCCAAGTAAGAGGCATCCAGGCCGGGCAAGGGCCCCAGCCATCCATGACACTGGACACTGATATTTTTCCTCATGTTTCTCTGCAAAACTGCTCAAGCTCTGTCATGTCACATAAAGATCGTGAATGAAACAGCCTTTTTTAAGTCCAGTCAGACATTCTTAATTGTCATGAGATCTGGACTCTGACTCAGCCACTCCTTGGATGTTCACATTGTCTAATTTTGGCTTTATGCTTATGGCTGAAGTCTTGCTGGAAAACAAATCTCCTTCCCTCTATCCTCAGAAGTCTCTCATGGCCTGCTGTCGAGAAGCATCCACACAGCATGATGATACAACCACCATACCTCACAGTGGGGAAGGTGTGTTTCGACAATATGCAGATTCACGTCACACATGGTGTTTAGTCCGATGGCCAACAAGCTCAATTTTGGTCTTATCAGACCATATAACCTTCTTCTGGCTTACTTCTAAATCTCCTATGTGCCTTGTACCGAGATGACTTTACAATAACTACTGAAGCCCCCCAAGTAACAGTTGTTGTCTGCACAGTCCCTCCAGCCTCAGCTAGAGATCTTTTGGTGGCCTACCTCCTCCAGTCTTCTCTTGCTCAATTGCTCAGTTTTTGTGGATGGCCTTTTCTAGAAGGATGTACAGCTGTGCCATTTCTTAATGATTTAATTAACTAGACTCCGAGGGAAATTCAGTGACTTGGATATTTCTTATCTCCCTAACTTGTGCGTTTCAGTCACATTTTCACAGAGCTGCTTGGAGTGTCTTCATTGAGTAGGTTAAGCCACCATAATGACTCTCCACAACCTGGACTTTCCACATACAGGAGCAGTTCAATCACTTGAAACCCCAGATAGGTGATCTCCGATGAACTACTTAAGGTGTGAATATTTATGCAATCGGTTATTTTGGGTTTTATATTTTTGATTAGTTTAGACCACCTTTCAGAAATCTGTTTTCACCTTGACATTAAAGAGTCTTTATCTGTTGATCAGAAGCCAAATTAAATCATCTGTGATTCAAGGTTGTACGACAGTAAAATGTGAAAACATCCAAGGGGGTGAAGACTTTTCACAGGCACTGGATATGCTCTATTCGGGTTCAATCCTGCCTTGTGACCCTGAAATGAAAGTGCAGTCTATTATACTAGCATAGTTTTCAGTTTTTCATCCCACATTTCCGAAGATGTGCAGGTAAATGTAAATTATCCTAAAGTAGTAATGACTATGATCATGGGTGTGTGCCTGAGTGAGCCCCACCGTCGACTGACCCCCTGGTCCTTGCTTTGTGCTCAGTGCTGCCAGGACAGATGATATGATCTTGAATTTGACTAAAAGGGTATGATTATAGTGTGTAATGTTATGTTATTAAAGGATATTTAAATTACAGCAAACAGACCAAAATACATAGCTCTGAAGGAAAAACAGTAAATTAATAAATAAAAATATATAATCAGTTTCTGCATTTATAGTGAGTGAGAGTCTTTGTGACAGGTTTCATTAATCAGTGTAGTTGCAGCTCATTCTTGTCACTCTGCCACTTCACCACCAGCAGTTCCCTAGCGTGATGACACAAGTGTCAGAAGCTCAGAAGTCTCACTTTATTGCCATCTCGCTTTTTCTCCTTTGTTTTTCTGTTATAATAAAGTCATGAATTTGCTGTGCAGGTTATAAAAAAAAAAGCAAATGTTAACTCCTTGTCGGAAGACAAATGTTTTATGTGAACAATTGTCTTTTTGTGTGCCATTTCTGTCTATTGAACTGTATCCATACGTGCATTTTTAATTTCATGCTACTAGTGGCTGAAAAAATGGTTGCATAAGGATACAGATGGTATGTGGGTAGAGGAAAGGAATGCAGAGAGCCTACTGCTCTGATGGAATACTGTATTTGTTTAAGAGGACAGAAGGAGAAGGTTCATATCACATGAAGGGCTGCAGTGGGATTACAAAAACAAATGTGACACAGCAGCGAACTTGATTTCCAATTGCTCTTCTCATAACCTGGTATAACAACAACATGAATGCTTGCCATGATACTAATGATAATATTTGCCTGCAGCAGACTTCTTAATTTGGGCCGTCATTACTGCTAATTAGAAAGTCTCCTTCTCTTCTCTTCAGTACGTGTTGATTTATGGCTTGTCCAGTACGGCCTTCTGCACTCTCATTTCAGAACTCTTCTTTTATCAACCATCCTATATTTAATCCAATTCCGTCATTGCAGCTACACTGGCCAGGTGCTATTTGGAGTGTTAAGGTGTAGGAACGCATCACAGTAAAAGGCAAGAATATTTAAAATGGCACTGCCATCCCCTGCTGCATTCTTCAAGCGACATTTACTGTGATGTGTGATTTGCCCTCCATTGACTGTCACCATTAGTTAGCATTTACGTGAATGCACTTGGACTCCATATCCTGGTTAGCTTCTTTTTTTTGTCTTTCTGGTATTCTAGCCTCAGCTCTTGGCTCCGTTCATGATTCATTTGTCTGCTTTCTACTGAAAAATGTGAAAAATCCATCATATATATGGTTCTATACATTGTTTAGAATAAAAGCTGAGTTGCTTGTTATATGTATAACAAATGTATAGTGTATCATAAGATACATTCTTCTTTCACAAGAAAACAAAAATGCTTAAGACGCAATCACAAAAATATTACAAAACAAATTAAATATAATGAATCTTCACTAAAGAGTACGTCCTACTGAGCAGGAAAAAATGCAAAACACTTCCAAAATTGTACAGATCACGTGTTTTACTGTGAGAAATAACAAGAGAGAGATTCATAAATGGAAACCACAAAGTATCAAAATCAAAAATTGCAAGTAGAATCTGCCTGTATACCCAGCTAATTATAATGATAAGAGTCCTGAACTGTCATAGCTTACAGACTTCCTACCTTTCCACCTACAAGTTGCCCTCCTACCGACTGTTGCCTCTGTGTCAAATGCCATTTCCGTATGTCCTGTCCTTTCTGCCCACTTTACTTCTAGTAGCAGAAGGCAAGCTTTAATCCTCACATCCAACCCGTCCTTGGGGTCATTTTGAGAGTCATACAGTAGTTAACCTTGAAAACTGTGGGGCTACCAGTTCACAGGGATCTCTGTTATACCCCTTAGCCTCCCCTCTAAGATTAAGGCCAAGATTAACACCGAGATTAGTGCATTTGCATTTGACAGAATTTACTTATTTTCTTACCAATTGTCTGACTTGGAGTTACCTGTTCTTTTTGGAAAGGTGGCGCTGTCATGTGTTATCAGATTGTTTGCCTGTTCTGCTGGAATACAAACATTTTCAAATTATTATGTGATGTAGAGCTGTTGTGTACCATGTATGAGAACATAAATTTAAAAATCGGGAGTGGTCTCCCGTAAAGACTTTCTCGTATACTCAGATATGGGGTAAACTGCAAGACAATGATTATATTTTTATATTATATACATTAATTAAAAATCAAAAACAAATCAAATCAAATGAATAATATACTGAACAATTATTGTAAAAGTAGAATTGAATAAATCAAGCTCTGAGCTGCATGAATAAAAAACTACCACTTTCAGTTAGCAGAAATAGCCCAAATGTTGGTGGAAATCTACATTTTGTATCTAATACAGTACTTGTATGCAAAATTTGGTTGACCTAAGTGAAAGCATACTCTAGTTATTGTGTTTACATACACACACACAGACACACATACAGACAGACACACAGACATACAAGCATAGGTCTAAAACATCGAGATTAATCAAAATCTCAAGATCGAATTTTCGAACGATTACAACACTTTCCCTATGAGAAAGTAAATCGGACTCAGGGAGGTTTAAAATGCTGAGATTCCTCAAAATCTTGAGGTCGAATTTTTTGACGATTACAATACTTTCCCTATACTTTGTACACGACAAAATTAAAAATTGAGTATCGACTATTCGGTTGATTAAGCGTGTTTGTTTATCTAATAGCTAAACGCTCCAAATATCTCATCCAGTTTTTAATGTCAAGTGGCTTTATTGTCACATCACCCATATACTGTATTGCAGCATAAAGTGACATGAAATAACATTCTATTGGACCGCAGTGCAGAATATGCATAATCTCAGGAGAGGCAAAGAACTATACTACACTATAAATAGATAAACACATAGGTAAGTTAATAGATAGTGATCATTTGAAATTGATAAATAAATAATTAATAAAGAATAACAGTAAAACTAATAATAAAAGACAGCAAAAGTGATAAGTGTAACAAATGTACTGCATATAAATTCGCTCTAGGAGCAGATCAGAGGGCAGGGGGGCAGCAGAGAGTTGAGATCACCAAGGGGCAGAAGGTGATGTAGAACCTGGCAGAACTAGTTCAGATGCTATACTGCCTTCTATCCCGTTGAAGTGGGACAAAAAGACCATGGGAGTGGAAGAAGTGGTCCTTCACAACGCTGTAAGCTTTCCGGATACAATGCTTTACAAAGATGTCTTCAACGGTGGGCAGAGAGGTCCCAACAATCTTTTGTTGTCAAGGTTTCTGCTTCACCTACAAGTTGTCTCACCCTTCAGCGCCCATCTTTTCTGATAAAAGCAAACTGGAAATTTAAAATACTTGCTCAATTATTAGCGGAACTTCAAGACTCTGGATTTTATGGAACACTTTATCAATTTTATAAAAACATTTTGGTATTTTTCTCACAATTTTTTTCCTGTGTGTAAGTGTATATTTTTTAAATTTAATTTTATGTTTTTATTTTTTTTTAGTTCTATGGCTCTTTATTTGCTTGTTAGGAACTTTTTTTTTCAGGCAGGTATTAATGGCTGTTCCTATGTGATATAAATCAAACACAGAGACAATGTCAAAGGTTTGAGTGATCCCTCCTTATACAGGGTGGTCCAGATCTAAATATGCAGATCCAGATCGTCTGGATGACTTGATTTATGTGGGGACGATTCCATTTCGGCGTGAAGACGATTCTTCATCTTGTCAGTTCGCACACTTCTCGATTGTTCGGGTGATTTTCTATGTAATAAACTTAATACGTTATAGCGTAATGAAAATTGCATAATTAGATCTGGACCACCCTATACTGTAGGTGTCAGATGAATCAAATACATCTTTACAGACTGGAGTCCAAAACAGAACTAAGTATAACAAAGAGAAGGCGGTATATGTGGTGGGCTGAAGGAAATGACATCATGAGTCTCGGGCATTCTGGAACCGGAAGTGACATCAATAGGAGGTGGGGTCTGGTGAACCGAAACCGGAAGTGATGTTATCTGGGGACCACAAGTGATGGTTAAGCTAAGGGTGCTTCTGTTCTGCAGAGGGAGAGGAGAAAGAGTTAGAGGGCAGCGCCAACCCCTGGTCCGGCAGGGAAACATGGTTATTTGAGCCCGTAAACAGTCTCCTAATTGCACGGGTGTGACAGTGGATGTCATAAATCTGTGTAATAGCTTCCCAGGTTTTAGTTTGTTACATTTTTGTTGTTTTTTTGGTATGCATTAATAGTTGTTAAATTTGTTTTAAGATTATGATTTTATATTATTCGTGAACAGTGATAAAGTGAATGACTTTTATCCTGATGTGCTAGATTATTTACTTTTAATTTTGTGAGAAGGTTAAATATTGTGGCATTCTGAACATGACAGAGATAGATAGACAGAGAGATAGATAATAAAGGCACTCTATAATAGATAGATAGATATCTCTTGACACAAGTTTAATGAATAATCGTTTGTCTAAACATACTCCATGCTAGTGTGTCAGAAAGAGGATGTGCAGCATTATTCATAATGGCCACCAGTTTTGTCTTCATTCTGTCCAACACTACTAGTTATAGTATGTTTTCATTTAAATGAAAATGATCTCCATCTGTACCATTCACAGTATTTATGCAAGAAATCTCTGCCCACACTAAAACAGAAAACACATGTTGATGTTCGCATACACTGGGCATCTGCACACAAATGTAAAAAATCCCTAAAGGGATAGTAACTTCACCAGCCACACAATTTATTGCAAGACTGTAGTGATAGCGAAATTATTTGCCTTCTGTGCAGGTGTATAGCATTCAAAACTTACAAAAAGCAATGCAGACAAATACAGGCAAGCAACTCAATAAGCGCCATGGAAAGAAACTCTTCTGTGTCTACTATGTTGGAATGTGTTTTTCTTCCATGAAGGGTGACCAATCAGTGAATGAGATGTTGAAATTGATTAGGATCCAGTCAGGGAAGGGCTACGTAATAAGCACAAGCACATCAGAGTTAGATTAAAGACTGCATTTTCAAAATTTACCTCTTATTTCAGGAATGGCTGCACTTTTCAGATTGTGAGCCTCTTTTGCCAGAACACTAAAATGTTCAAATTATTATGTGATGTGATGTAGTGCTGTTGTGTACCATGTATAACAATATAAGAAATTTGACAAAAGATAGTGAACCATTAAGTCCATCAAGCCCATTTGTTTATGTAATAACTAAGCTGAAAGGTTGTCAAGGTTTCTCCTTCACCTTTAATCTGTTGTGTAGCACCTCAACATCCATCTTTTCTGAAGAAAAGGAAATTGGAAAGTCTCCAACAACTATTTTTGCTAAGTTTACATTTAAATGAAAACAAGATCTTTCTCTACCAGTGTTTTCACCTCATTTGTGAAAGTATTTTTGTCCACATTAAAGAGATGGAAAACGCATATGATGTTGACATTCGCATACACTGAGCATGTGCACATCACTGTAAAAATCCCTAAAGGGATGGTAACAACACTGGGCATGGGATTTATCTCCAGACTTTAGTGATTGGTAAATTATTTGCCTTTTACACAGATATACAACAGGATCCAGCCAGGGAAGGGCTATGTAATAAACGCAAACAAATCCGAGCGCAATTAGAGTCTGAGTTTTCAAAATTTACCTGTTCTTTGAGGGATGGCTGCATTGTCATGCTTTTACTAGATTTTGAGTTTTTTTTGCTGGAACATTAACCCATCCTCATTGCAAAGCCATGCTGGCATTTTCTGAAATATACAAACTTTATCTAAAGATACTGCTTAAACGAAGATCAAATCAAAATACGGCTGCATATGTTAAAAAATTTAAAAAAAAAACATTTTATGGGATGTACTTACTATTTCTACATGTAATTAATGTAGGTATTATAACACGGGTCACAAAGTTGCACGGGTTCATTCAGGGTTTTCAAGAGACAGATACTTTATACGAATCAGGCGGAACAAACACAAGTCTTTTTCAGAACACAAAATCAAAGGGGCACGGTGGCTCTGGAGCGACCAGAGCAGAGGATGCAGGGGAAAGAGAGACAAGACAGTGAGACACTAGGACAGCCATAGTGTGGTCTTTTAAATGTTTGAAGCCCCACGTGAGATGAAGATGGCGCGGCACGGCAGTAAGCAGCAGGCTAGCAGCTGATCCTTCAAAGAGGAGATAAAAAGCCGTGTTTGTTTCCCATTGTATCACTGTTTAAGAGGGGGTTTCGGAGGAACATTTTAATTTTTCCAATTTTTCCACATTTCCTGTTACTGTTAATTCTCCCAATTTCTGTGGGTTTAGTTTGCAAACTTGAATTTCTTCTCACAAAGAGCAGCAGTGATTCTAAATTGTCCCTGGGTGAGTAAGTTTGGTTGTATGTGTGTGCGAATGTGCC
The DNA here is from genome assembly GCA_026402145.1 of Polypterus bichir lapradei. NCBI lineage: Eukaryota > Metazoa > Chordata > Cladistia > Polypteriformes > Polypteridae > Polypterus > Polypterus bichir. The sequence goes on from JANRMT010062812.1 coordinate 6,485,282, forward strand.
CTGTATTACACTGGTGCTACCCAAGTGTTAGGAACGTTAGACTGTTAGGATGCCCCCTTTTACTCAGCATTGGGCATAACTGGTGAGAAGAAGGTGGGTTTGAAGATATTTCCTCATAACATTTTTCTTTTCATACTTAGAAATGTGTCTGCAGGAAGCCTTTAATAGATTTACAACAGACTGTAAAACAAGAATTACATGATGAACATTTAGCACACAGACGTGCAGCAAAATATTTCTCTGAGAAGCTCCTCGCAGGTGGCCTGAGTAGAAATGACAGATGGCATTAGGCATGAACTTTTAAAAAAAAATGTAATAATTGTGGAAGATGCGGCTAAAATGACACGGCCCCCACTGACTATGTGCTCTGCTGAAGACGTAGAATGTCAGAAAAGCTGCTGCAGAAGGAAATTCTGCACCACTGCATCTATGCTGAAAATGGCGAGAAATGATCTGACTGACAGGTATGAAAAGAGGCTTAAGCGATAATGAAAGGCCCTGTGGCAAGATATTATCACTGGCTCCTCTCCCAATAAAGACATTTGCTCAGATCAATTAAAAAACTGCAACAGATGGCCTGATCGATCAATGTTGAGTCAATGATGACTCAGTAAGGTGGAAAACAAATCAATATACTGAACATTTTTAGGCCACTCGGGTTCTTTGAACCCCTTTATGTTATGAGTCTAACAGTAACATTACTTTAGCCAGCAAAATAATTTGTCAATTTCCACAAGTTGAAGTTAAAACAGGGCAATTGTGATGGAGGACATCTTTGTGTCAACTTAAACTGGGAAAAAAGATGCCAAAAATTCAAACTGTACAAAATGTAACAATTTATAATAAAAAACACAAGTACGACAATACAAAATATTGTCAAATAAATATACAGAAAATCCAACTGAGTCAATGGGACTCACTATACCGTCTGCCCAGTGACGTAGCTGTCCTAATTTCACATTTCCCACAATACTCAGCCTTCAAACACCAAATGACTCCCAAGGTCTCTTAAGTGTTTCTTTCTTATTGGTGGAGTGGTGGCTCTGAGGTTAAGAATTTGCGCCGGTATCCGGAAGGTTGCTAGGTTCAAATCCCGTTACTGTCAGAAGGGACTCTACTCCTTCAGGCAAGGTCCTTAACCTGCAATTGCTCCTGGGCTGATATGCAATAGCTGACCTTAGCTCCTACCCCAAGGGGTATGTGATAACTACATTTCATTGTACCTGTTCAATGACAATAAAGTTGAATCATGTGAGCCTTTGCCCAAACTCATCTTTCAGCTCCATGCTCAGAAACATTATTAGCCAAGGAAATATTAGATCCCACTTTGAGGCTGCCCCCTTGATGTAGTCCCAACATCTGGAATGTATTTGGGAAGTCCTGAAGCCAATCTAAAGAGACCTTCTGTTGACAACAATTATCTCAGTGTATAGATCTAAAATGCTCTGACACCTCTACTGTCCTTGACTCTACAGAATAGGCACACCATACTTCTAACTGTTTATGGAATACCCCTCACCCTCTGTCCATTTTCCCATAACCACCTCATGAATGAGGGTCCTTAAACTTTAGCTTTAGAGCCTATGACGGATATTTTAGACTTGTCAATTTTAGGAGATGAAGTGATATCCAGATTTTAATATGATGGGCAACTAACCAAAGAATACAGAGAACAAACCCATGGTGGTTTGGTAGAAATATGAAGCAGGATGTCATCAACATAACAGTGAAACTGAATGTCATAAAGGTGCAGACTTAAACCAAGGGACAGTGGTAAAAAAGAAATGGACTCAGTACTGCTCTCTTTGGCATTCCAAGTGAATTGTGAGAAACGCAGTGATCCTGCTGAATGTTAGTTAAGTAAGACTGAAACCATTAATAAGCTGTACTCGTACAATGCTGTCCATGGTGCTGAAAAAAAAAGCTTTCCAATGATTACTCAGAAGTGGGTAGAAAGCTAAAAAAAAAAAACAGCTTAAGGAAACTATAGGTTAAAACATCAAGCTGCAATAACAGATGTCTCTACAGTAAGCTGGTGGAAACAGGCAATGACAATGCTGGATTGTCCTGAACTATTTGTGACTGGTGCAGTAAACAATCACCAGACTTGAGTAGATAGAACCTTGAGTTTGAAAAACAGCCTCTGATCATGAGGACTTAGCAAGCAAAGAATAAAACCTGTTCTCTTTCATTGTTTTGTTTGTGATTTTATGTCAAGGTCTTCTCAATAATACTTCATATAAGAACAAGACAATATATCTTCCTCCTTAATGTTTGTCACATGCTAATTGTGCACACAGAAGTATTGCCAGAAGGTATTTAGTATAATATTGTACTGCAAAGTGTAAAGTGAACTGGGAGCAATCTAGTGAGTCATGCATACTAATTATTACACTTTTTACTTTGTAGAGTAGCTTGCACCAGCTTTAAAAACAGAAAGCTTCCTCCTGTGTACTTCATGGATGCATCTGTGGCAGAATTTGACAGAGATGTGGGAAGCACTGCTGCCTCACAAATCATCTCCTTGGTGCACATCCTACAACTGTTTTTTTTATTTATATGGAGTTTGCACATTCTGTCTAGGACAGTGTTGTTTTTACTCCTTGGTACCCCATTTTTCCTCCCACACCCCAAACACATGTACAGTATAGCAGGTTAATTGCTCCAATGTGGGTATTTGGCACGAGTGAACCCTGTATCAAATGGTGCCCATTCAGAGCTGATTTCCGCTTTGCACCCCACAGAGCCAGAATAAGCACTGGCCCCCCAAAACCTGAATTAGTGGGTTGAAAATTCAATATTATTACACATTTGTGTTGCAGCTGTTCCATCTATCAATCCATTCAGTTCATTGACCCTGATTTGTCTATTCGAAGGCAAATGCATCCGACACATACAGTATCATCGTTTGTGTAATATTGTGGAAAAAAGTTTCTTTTAATTATGTTTCTAACATTAGGTTCTTTACTATGTGGGAACACATACTCCAAACTGTAGTAATATACTGTATAACACTTTCACCTGAACTCTAGAATTGTCAGCCCTAGTGTACCCCCTACGCAGTCACTAAGGGACGCCCTTGCTGATATAGTGCCATTTCACCCCAGAGTACACTATGTGACCTTTACTGGCCTGGAATTAATAATAACCTCTTGCTGATCTTAATGAACGAGAACACACAGGCAGAATAATATTGAAGGCAAACTGTTCTTCAGATCAATGACATCTAAGTGTAATACCACAAGTAGAAATACGACCTAAAGGGGCACAACCTGCACTCTTCTCACTGCAGCTGATCCTTCTTTTCTGTCCAGACAGCACATTTCCTAGTTACGGAGCCTCTCTGGAGGCAGACTCACAGCAGAGTATGTCATTTTCAAATGAAAAAGAAGACCCTCTCTCTAGACTAGTGTCTGGTTTAAGTCTCCCATCTATTAGGCATGGCCTCCTTGTTATCCTAAAGAAAAACACCCAGTAAATAATTAATATACAAACACACCTTTGGAATGATTGGATTGAAACTGTTAGAAATATTTATTTCAGAAATGTGTCTTTGTTTTGTGCAAATCGGGTGTTCTTACACTTGTTTTGGGACTTTTCCTATTCCCGTAAGCTGACTCTTTAATCAGTGTTTTTTTTAAATTTAGTTTTTGTAATTATTGATCGATTCAATTTTAGTTGCTGCCATTTTGTTTCCAGCATGGTTAGGACAGGGGCATATTCTCAGAGGTCGTGACACTTTACTGATGACAAGACAGGTTGAACATATCATAGAAAGACTGTATATTCTGTCAGGATTTGTAAATAACAGAACTCATTTTCAAATGTCCTTTTGAAAAACACTTTTCAAAACTGTTTTTCAGTAGTTTTTCTGTCTATGAAATATCAGGATATCAAGGAGCAGCCGAGGATGTGAAGATGTTCAGATGGATAAGCTAAGGGCAACAGTGTTGCTTTATAAAGGTGATGTTGTTATCTTTGACTTATCAGACTGTGATCTTTAGCATACACTGGAGTGATTTGCTGCCGAGTGCGAAGCGGCTGGAATGAGGATCAGCACCTCTAAGTATGAGGTCATGGTTCTCTCTCAGAAAAGAGTGGAGAGGGATCCAGGTGTTGGGAAACTAACCTTAGTGGAAGAGTTCAAGTATCTCAAGGTCTTGTTTATGAAAGATGGAAGAAGGGAACGTGGATTAGGAAGGTGGCAGCTGTTCTATAGGTGCTGTACCAGTCTGCAGTAGTTATATGGGAGCCGAGTCTTAAGAAAAAAATGATTTACCAGTTGATCCCTGGTCATTAGCTAATGGTAATGGCCGAAAGACAGACATGAGGTTTCTTCAAGGGTGACTGGGCTGACATTCCATGATAAGGTGATTTGGAAAAGTTTCTGCTCCACCTGTTCGAGAGGAGCCTGCTGAGGTGCTTTGAGCATGTCAAAAAGATGCCCACTCCCAGGAACATTCTTCTAGGTGGACATCCTGGAGAAAAATAAATAAATAAATAAATTTGCAAGTCTAAAAGACCACCGGCCCTCACTGGGCATTCTACTTAACATAAATGCTCTTAGAGGATTCAATGCAGTGGGTCTTTTGGAAAAAGGATGTATCCTCCACTATCATTCAGACATCATAGGCAGCTGCACAGTGTGTTGATCAGGTTATGGGTGGCACAGAATGCGGAAGGCATGTTCTCAGAGGTCATGACAAAGGTACTGCATAAGAAAGACACAAAATTATTGGTCTGCTCATACCAACTGATTCAGTTTTGTCATTCAACCCCAACAAGTAGGTCTTTGGGATTACATCAGAAAACATGGCACTGAGACAAAAAAACAAAACACAAGAGACCCCAGAACATGCAATTTTTAAAGCTGTAAAGCAGCTGGGCCACCACTGTGCCACAATAATTTAAGGTGCAATTTTAATGTGCTCTTATTAATTATGCATTAATGGACAGAAGTCAGTCAGTCACAATCCTGTCTATGTACTGTATTTATGTGCCTTATTAGCAGTTATCAGATTTAATTAGATTATTTTTAATCCCTGCATTATAACACAAAGTAGCCTGCCTGCAATTCAATATTTGCATCTAAGAAGTTTTAATAAAATTCATTAACTAAGGCAGAGCTTCTTCAGTGACAGATGCATTCTCTTTGTTCTGAATCAAAGACTGACCTACTTAGTAGGGCTGTAACTTTTTCCTTAAAGCCAAGTTCAGGCACATATGTTACAATATATATATATATTCACTCTACATTAAAAAATGAAATTCTAGCAGTGCAGCATGTAACTAACAGTACTTTATCTGCTGGCTCTAAGTGGGTCATGCAGTCTAATTTGTTTTCCAGTGGTCCTATTCATCAATCTGGTTAGCGAAGTGAATAAACAAACTAAACCGTGCCATGCTGATCAACCTGCTATATCTGAGACTTTCCCATGGAACGCGTTTCTGAACAAGAACCATCACACTTTATTGTATGTAAAGCAGGTTGTGAATTGCTCTTAATTCCTTAATTATATATTGTCATTCGTTCTTTCTTTTTCTTTTACATTCCACCCTCCCCATCTTTGAATCTTTCTAGCTACATGTACTAATCCTAGTGAACAACTGTTGAAGTCAGTATTTATTAGTAACATAACATTGTCAAACACAGGGTCACACGGGGCCAGAGCCCATCCTAGCAACATCAGCTATAAGGCAGCAATTAGCTGTGGACAGGTCCGTCAAGTAACCCGCAGGGCCAATAGAGAATCAACATTTAACCTAACAAGCATGCCCTTGGGAATTTGAGAATAAAGTCAGGGAGAATGTGCAGGCTCCACATAGACAAGCATAGGACTCGAACACGGGGTGCTGGATCCAAGAGGCAGCAGCACTAACCACTGTGCTCCTCTATGTAACAGTAATATTCCTGCTTGACAGTTTAATGTATTCTAGGGAGTTACTCAGTTCCAACAGAATGTTATGTTTTATTTGTAGTGTCATGTTCAAGCCCTAAGCATAATAATGCATAATAAACATTTAATTATGGTTATGAGCATTTCTTTAATCATGCAAAAGGGAACAAAGGTAAAGGTTATTCTTACTCTGTACAAAATAGAAAAGAAATTCGAAGACACCGTGCCACAGTTGTATAGCTTTCATCGGAAAACTCATGAAGGCCATAGAGTTCGAACACTGCGTCTCTAACCTTCTTTTTTTTTTCTAAACATGGAAATAACAGTTAGTTTTTTTTCATTAATCATGATCATTGTTTATATGAAAATACATGCAGTAGGACTGTATTATTTAAGGGAGAAATACACTTTTCTATTATGTAGGAGTATCTTGGGAAAATTTACACTCACAAGGTCAACAAAATCTCCAATTCCATTGCAATTTAATGTCAAAGTAAAGACTTCTTCACTGTGTCAGATAAGCAAAGATATAATTAAGTGTGGATGCTCAAAACAATATCAGTAAATCAATGGTAAAAGTGTACATTTACTGTATTTGTATTAGATTTTAGGTGATGCATTAAGAAGCAGTACACTGTAATAAAGCCCACTTTTCCTTCCCGCAGTAAGATTGTCATGAATACCACTAGGGGCTCATCATTTCCACTGTCCTGCCTGTCATCTTTATCAGTTGCCTAATAAAAGAATAGAGGTTTAGCAGCACAGTGCCTTCGCAGTTCATTTGGTTGCTCTTTGGCTTCTATGGTGCTTAACATGTCTAAGATGGAAAGGCCTGCTTTAATACTGTATGTTTGATTATCCTGAGTTTCATTAAGTTCTCAGGATGTTACATTTTTAAATCCTTATTAAAGAAAATATAGACCCAATTGGTGGATAAGATTAAAATTCCACATGTTTGTGTTTTTGTGCGTATATGTGTTGTGAAATAATCAGTCTTGGCACACACAAAAAGGTTTGGGGCCAGCCACCCGTATACAGGTTGCACAGTTGTGTACAGGTTGAGTCCAAAACAGAACTGACTAACAGAGGAAAGATGGTGGGGTTTTCAGGTTGGTTTGGGGAAGTGAGGTCATTGGATCCGGAACTGGAAGTTGCGTCATCAAGCCCCAAAAAACGGAAGTGACATCGTTGGGGCACTGAAGCCAGACAGAATTTCCCATGTTTGATCTGCAGGATTAACAAAGAAAGGATTATTGCGCTCTGCCACTCCCTGGCCTGGCGTGGAATTACCTTCTTTTGAGGCCTTTAGCTGTCTTCCATGCACACGTGTGTGACAATGTGTATGTCCAAATTGTACATTTTGGGCCTGGGAGGTCAGTCCCAGAGGGCTGTAGTGGCTGTAGGTTTTTGATTCAGCACAATTTCTTAATGAGACATCAGTTATTGCTGTTGAAGCAAGCGACACATTTATGCTTCATTTTAGTTGTCTCGCTTGTTAAGATTCCCCTTTAATTGCTTATGATAGTCTTAACCATCTCCATTTGTGTTTTTTTATGGTTCTTTATTATCAATAAGATACTGTGGAACAGGGTGACTTTTAGAGTCCCAATAATATTTGGCGTGCCAGCTTGGGCACTTGGTTGCGAGGCAACAGAAAAACGTTACAGAGGCGCTAGAGCACAAATAGTCATCAAGAAATATTTCTGCAATAACTGATCTGACTGGGACCTCTGTCCTGCTGACGGCTCGGGTCAGAAGTGAGACGCCTTTTTCTGCGGACGGCTGCTTTAATATGCTCTTAACTGTAAGGGGCGGTGCTTTCAGAGGCATTTGGTCAGTCAGCCTTCTGAGGTGCCATCTGTGAACTGTGGAGGAAAGAGAAAGAAAACCTAACAAAAGTGCCCCCTCTTACCTTGGGCTGGTGCTGCATAACAGATCAGGGCTGGCAAGGAGATCCTCAGATGCGCACCTGCGTCAATAAAAAATGACAAAGCAACCAGCACGTCTCCGTCTAACTTATTGTGCATTTATCATGAAATGTTTGGTTTCATAAAACGTTTAGAAGTAAACTGAAGAGAGCCAAGTGAAGGACTGAGAATCAGTTGTTTGTTTGAGGCTACAAATCCTTTCAATTATATCCTTGGACAGGAAAAAAATCGCTGATATATTTAATGACCTGTCAGGGCAGAATGAATATACTGACAAGCAATACAATGAAAATAGATTTGTTACCGGCAAGGATTAGTTTCCAATTAAGCAATCATGTTGGATCAAAAATCAGGGGCCTATATGGCCCCCAGGTCTGACTTTGGAAACCCCAATATATATGAACACCTGATGTTTTTAACAGGAGACAGCAGTAAACCTAAAGCATTTCTTTCATTTCTTCTTTTTGTAATTACCATGTTTATTTTTTAATGTTATTTGATAAATTGCATTATTTTTTATTATACTACATTATCAGTGGTATCTCAGCAATATGGACAAGTGGAGCCTGGCCCAACACAGATGTCATAATCAAATGATTCTGATTCTCATGATATACTAAATGCAATTTCTTATCTTATCAGCCAGCAACTACACCACATGCACTTCAGAACAGGTAATCCCACCTGAAACCCAGACAGTACTTGGATGGGAGTAAAAACAGAAAAGGCTTGAGTTGCTGCTGGAAGAAACAATGGTGAGGCCCTCAGTGGGTGCTTAGCCTGTGGTCTTTGTGTGGATCTCAATGCTACAGTGCAGTGATGGAGGCACAGTGCTGAAGAAAATGGTACTGTCCTTCAGATGAGATGCAAAGGTCCTGACTCTCTGTGGACGTAAAAGATCCCTCAAGCATCTTTTGAAAAAAGTAGGGTGCTTCCTGATGTCCTGGCTATATTGGCCATCACAGCCTTGTCCATTCTGGCTTTCTAATAATTGCCTTGTCTCTTCTTGGCTATCTCTATTACCCATTCATCAACCTTATAGCTGATGTGTGGTGAGCATGCTGGTGAAAGAATGCCTGCTGTCATATCATCCAGATGGATTCAGCACTTTGGTGGTGGTCTCTCCGTATAATGTAGCTAGAAAAGTGCTCGATAAATATTATTATTAACATTATTATTATTATTATGTAGAAAAATATTGATTTTTGGAGTATTGAGATGACCCTTTGACACTACAGTGTTCAAGTAGTACCTTTACCGGGGTGCACTTGTGCAGCCTTTGGGGGCTTGAAGGGCTTGAAGGGTGTAACACTTTTAAGTGACTCGTTTTTTTGGGTTTTTTTTTTTATGACGCAGTTTAAGGGGTGCATGAACTTGCACATTTCAATATTTTGGAGTAGTTATGGGCCCCCATGCAATAGCAGAGGTTGGGACCATGCCCCAAAAGAAACCAGAATTACAGTAGGACAAGGAATTAATTTTCCCATATTTAGCACTATTTTGGATGCTTTTGTTGACATAAAAAAACTTTTTGTCTTTTCAGGCTGCAGCTAAAAGGGTCTCCATTCTGATTCGTGACACAGATCTATTTTTCTGTTTTGTTAAGTTTTATTTTGTGACTGATCCAAATCTGATATGATTATGTATATATGTCTATCCCGAATGTACCCTGTACGCACAAAATGAATAAAAATAATTTTGTCAGGCAGGTGCAAACTAATCGACACGTGTTGGTTGCTGAGCTACTTTGTATAGTTTCAGTGTAGGATGTCTGCAAATTCATCAGCTAGTGACAGCAAAGAGAATGAAAAGAAAACAAACTAGAAAGCAAAAAGTTGTAGCTGTTGTTTGAGTAAATTGATCACTGCTGGATTTGTATGTAGAAAGCTGCAGACACAAGAGAAGACAGGACTGGTGATATCGACATGTGGGAGATTTCGACAGAAAACAATCTTTTACTGAAAGGTTTGATTCCATGACATTTTTTGTTAACCATATTTCTCTAAAAAGATCAGATCTGTGTTGCATATGGGTAAAAAATGGAAATGAAGCAGTGTGGATGTAGCCTTTTTTGTGGTTTCAAAAATCAATCACTCAGTTGTATACAATACAATACAATACAGTACAATACAATTTATTTTTGTATAGCCCAAAATAACACAAGAAGTTCTGCAATGGGCTTTAACAGGCCCTGCCTCTTGACAGCCCCCCAGCCTTGACTCTCTAAGAAGACAAGGAAAAACTCCAAAAAAAACCCTAGTAGGGAAAAAATGAAAGAAACCTTGGGAAAGGCATTTCAAAAAGAGACCCCTTTCCAGGTAGGTTGGGCGTTCAGTGGGTGTCAAAACGAAGGGGCGCAATACAATACAATACACAAAACAGAACAAATCCTCAATACAGTATAAAAAATTAAAAATGTACAAGTACGGAGCAGAATTTAACAGTAGATGATATCACATAATATGATTTGGATTTGATTAGAGTCCTGGAGACCTCAGCCATCAAGCTACCTCCCCTGTTTGGCCATTCCACAGCTGAGTCAGTGCTGAGTCAACCAATCCGATGAAAGGACCCCAATACCCCACGATTCCTGCGATCCTCCATCAGGGATGACTTTACCTTAGGCAGGCAAAACAACTTGGCAGGTGGGCCATGGCACCAAGTGCCACATTTAATTACTGAGAAGAGAAACAGAATAGGTGAGGGTCAGTAACAAAGTATAATTATCTTATTACTTATGTTTTAGTGCTAATGACCAACAACAGAGATGCACTCTGTACAGTTAATCAGCAGCTATAGTCAGGATATGCTAAACTGAAGTAGTGAGTCTTCAGCCGGGATTTAAAAGCGGAGATCGAAGGAGCATCTCTTATAGTAGCAGGCAGACCATTCCACTGATCACTGCTTAGGTATTTTCTTTTTTTAAACATGATGGAACTCTTCATTGTATACTGCCTAATTTTTGCTGATTCCATGTAGCATCGTATCCACCCATTTGGTTTTGCCTTAAAATGCACAAATATTCTTATAAATTAAATTTTTTCTTTTTTTTTTTTGTTTAATTATGGCATACATTTTATCATCACTGTTTCTGGTAGTCTAATACATTGTGAAACACAATGTCTCTCACTTCCTCAGTCACATGAGGCTTACTAGAGGCCTGTCAATAGAGGCTGCTTCCACCCCAGAGCTGCGTCTGCCTCAAAAGGTGTTTCACAATTGAATGTTGACTGACCTTTCCAGGTGTTCATAAATAGCTGAGGAGGTGAAAGAGGTAAGACTTTTCAAGCCCAAAGAGGAATTGACCTCAGAGTTTTTTCAGCTGATCATGTTCTGTTCTACAGGCAAGAAGAAGTTGAGACGGAGTTATCAGCTGAGATATCTCATGCCTTGGAGTCACTGTGTTTACATCTTAGGGCCGGTTTATACTTCACGCTCAGGATGCATACGCGTCCGCATCATGGCTGCCACGCGTTCCCAGCGTTCATTTCACGCGTCCTTTGAACAGGTCCTCAGAAATTAGCGCAACGCGTGCGCGAGTTGTAATACTAGCAAAAAGTCGGGGGGCGCAGTGTGCTAAAAGTCGGAACGTGATGTCAGTGTTTCAGTTTACTTTCTACATGTGACAGAAAGCCTCTATGCAGATCCTATGGGATGAATGGTTCGATGTGGTGAAGCAAAATGCCAACAAACAGATGCATTTGTGGTGCTTTTATATTCAAGCGTCGCATATTCCCGATTGTAATGACACAATACATTTTAAAAGTCTCACATAACATCTTTTGTGCCTTCTTTTTTTTTTTTTTTGCATATTAACAACAGCAATATAATGTATAGCGCTGTATTTGAGCCACTGAGAAAAAAATAAAGGACACGGTGAAAACGTGTATTTTGTGATTAAAGTGGAAATTTCGTCTTGAATCTCGAATTGTCCACTTTAGCCTTGTAGTTTACTTTATCATTAATGCAGACCATCGTAAACGTCATCCCAGTTTTTAATCGCTACGAGCTTCTTGGACCTGACAGCAGCGGCAAGCAGCAATAGATCACCACACAGAACAAATTAAATGTGTGATATTCCAACTCTCTGCAAATTTAGAATCTTTAGATTTGTACTTGATATCACTTTCATGATGAAATGCATTAAAGTGTGTATGTTACATTTTACATATAATTTCGTTTAAATAATGAATACTGTTAATAATTACACACATGGGGGGAATAATTTCACACATGGGGGTGTCACGGTGGTGGAGCGATAGCACTGCTGTCTCGCAGGGAGTTATGTTGCTGGTATTTCCTGCTTGTATTCCACACTGTGCTCCGGTTTCCTTCCAAAGATATGCAGATTTGGGGATTTGGTGCTGCTAAAATGACGCTAGTGTATGCGAGTGCTTGTATTCACCTTGCGATGAGCTGAGGCCTCGTCCAGGGATTGTTTCTCACTCGTGCCCAATGCTTGCTGGAATGGACACATCCCAGGATTTATAAATTTAATCAATAAACATAATTTTCAGAGATATTGTGGTAAGGTGTCATCAGAATTTAATGAGTGTTCTAGGCAATTCACAACACAGAGAAGCCGAACGTGTTCTCACCGTGATAATATCTCGCACTGCCACCTGGTGGATTCCTCCAGATTTACATAAAGTACGCGTGCAAGTATGAACACTACAAAGCTTGCATGGCAGGAGCGTTCGCTGCAGCATGCGTCGTGTCGCGTGAAGTATAACTCCGGCTTAAGGAGTGTGTGTGTGTTTATGTGTGTGTGTGTTTATGTATGCGTAGTGTGGAAGTTCAGTCCCTGAACACAGACAGACAGACACCAAATGTCCAAAATCACAAACGTTTATTATTCCTTACGCCTTTACAGATCCACACAATGTTCTAACCAGCCAAATACTCATTTCCTTCTTTCTTCTCCTCCTTCTTCTTTTTCTGCCACCTTCACTCCTCCGCACTCTGTATTCTTCCACCCAACTCCGGCTCCCCTAATGGAGTGAGGTGGCCCCTTTTATAACACTCCAGGTGCTTCATGATGATCTGGAATTTCTTCTGGCATCACTTCTGAGTGTGGCGGAAGTGCTGCAATCCAGGGCTCCACAATCATCTGGGCGCCCCCTGGTGGTGGGCACGGGCCCCAACAGAGTTGAGCTTTTATGCTCTGATCCCATGGCCCCAATGCAGACCAGGGTGGCTGTCCTCTCGTGGTCCAGGGGAAGTATTGTCCCTCTCCCGGTCCTTCCAGGTGTCCCAGCTGGGAAGGATCCCCAGCCATCCGTCACAATATATATGTTGTCACCCACGTGCGCATGGGAGGCAGCTGAAGGGCTCGAAGGAAGGTAATTCCACGCCAGACCAGGGGGTGGCGAGGTGCGTTAATCCTGTTTCTTTTTCCACTGCAGAGCCATTATGGGAAATTCTGCCTGGCCTCCATGATGTCCCTTCCAGTCACAAGCCCGTTGATGTTATTTCCGGTCCAGGTGACGCCACTTCCAGTCATGAGCCCAATGACGTCACTTCTAGTCAAGACCCTGATGACGTCACGTACGGTTCTGGTCATAATTACCTCACTTCTTGTGCTGCACTTTAAAAACTCAGCATCCCAACCTCACTAGTCAGTTCTGTTTTGGACTCCAATCTGTACGTACTTGTACACAGAATCAGTCATTTTGCAGCCAGGATCAATTTTACGGGAGACTGCCCCAAACCTTTTTAGGCTTTTTTGTCTCATCTTTTGACAATGTATATCTATTATAGTATTAACATACAAGGGCGGCACGGTGGCGCAGTGGTAGCGCTACTGCCTTGCAGTTAGGAGACCTGGGTTCGCTTCCTGGGTCCTCCCTGCGTGGAGTTTGCATGTTCCTCCCGTGTCTGCGTGGGTTTCCTCTGGGTGCTCCGGTTTCCTCCCACAGTCCAAAGACATGCAGGTTAAGTGGCTTGGTGATTGTACAAGCCCTAGTGTGTGCTTGGTGGTTGGGTGTGTTTGTGTGTGTCCTGCGGTGGGCTTGTGCCCTGCCCAGGATTGGTTGGCTGGGATTGGCTCCAGTAGACCCCCGTGACCCTGTGTTTGGATTCAGCGGGTTAGGAAATGGATGGATGGATATTAACATACAGTACCCTGTCCACTTCACTACTCATTCTATCTCTCCCTCTCCTCATATCTTACTTGCCTGCTAGTTGAACTTTTGCCTTAAACTCATCTTCACAATTCACACTTTTTGTTGGTCTGAGTGTGAGTGCTTTTATAACATTGCGCTTGGACTATTTCAGCTTTCTGTATGTAGATATTTTTAGGTATGGTTTGTCATGATTGAAATTTGATTACATGTATGTATATTTTAATTGTTTCTATTAGTTTATCTTGTACAGCACTTTTGTTCAGTTTAGGATGTTTTAACTGTGCAATATAAATAAAGTTTGACTTAACTTGACTTGAATGAGATTTTATCTGACGTCAGGCAAGATACCACAAAATATAGCCATCAGTCTGGAATCACTTCAGTCCTGTGGTTTCTTTCTAAATTTAAGAAACCAGAGACCTCAAAAACTTTGAGTTGTCTTCCTTAATAATTTACAGTAGGGCCTGCAGTACTGGTATGAATAGGGGAATTCTGACTGCAAGGGTGAGATTCTCTGTTTTTCAATAGTTTCTGATTGGTCCTTTCACTTTCATCAGCACTGCTACTGTCCCTTTTAGCGTATTCTGTTTTGAAACTAGTTAGCTGTTTTCATCCATATTCATAAGTAAAGTAATCTTTGCCATTCTTTACTTCCCCTAAACAGCACCTCTGTGATTTTTTCATTACAATTAGTATCACCAAAAAAAAAAGGAATTCCTTCAGTTTCTGTAAGAAAGATGAAATATATGTGAAGTGCCTATGTTTATTCTGCAAATTATAAAAGCTGGTAGACTTGATGTTAGGTGGCAGGTTGCTCTGTTGACAAAAAGAAAAATGACTCCAGCAAGTCAGGAAGCATAAATGCTTAACTAATTTTTTATTTTTTTTAAGACAACAATGAATCCTATGAGTAGTATCTTCTGTAAAATGAGCTGGTGATAGAAATCTGTCGGGCACAGAGGGACATACAATACAGCAAGCAAGCTGCCCCCCTTCTTTTTCCTTTATGCCTGAAACACGACTAAGATGTTCATTACCAAGGGTGTGGGATGACATTCTTTCAGGTTGCATCAAGTGGCCTATATGCTTGAAGTCACAATGAGCTTTACATGACAGTATAAAAGGAGCCAGGGATTCTTTATATACAGAGTAGCATAGTAGCAAAATGTACAGTAGCATCTTCTTAAAATGAAAAAGAATAATAAAACTTCACCATTAAGATTATATAAGAATCTGAAGTCATCGGTTTTTCCATTGTTCCTTATTTTTCTGATGCACTGATTCACAAAGAATGAGGGGCAAATGGAAAAGCTGAAATCTATCTATCTATCTATCTATCTATCTATCTATCTATCTATCTATC
>JANRMT010062812.1:6500604-6524504 GCA_026402145.1 Polypterus bichir lapradei
TATCTATCTATCTATCTATCTATCTATCTATCTATCTATCTATCTATAATGTTTGTTATGTACTACCTTTTAATATATCTATATACAATATATATAGAAACTTGTGTAAAGATATGACACAAATTCAATAAAAATGAGTTACTTCTGCACAGTTATGACTAACAAATTAATGTATCAGATTGTGACTGCATATAAAGTTGCAAATTAGTTTTTGTTGTCTTTGATTATGGTTATCACAAGCAGAAGAAATGACCACAGCAACATTAATAGAGAGCTGATATTCACAGCCTATTTTGACAAGATGTTCAATAACGGAGGCAGCAAAACTTGAACATCACCAAGAACTGTATTTAAGGTGATATAGGCATAGGAACTGGGAAAAAGGGCATCTTAAAGGATAAATATGATTTGAAATGTATCTGAACTGTGATATCCTTGAATTATTTCAAAATGCCGGGCTAAGAAGGTGAGAAAAATGAACTCAAGCTCACAAATCCATAGTCAGGTCATAAATTGTTTATTCCACCTGTCAGTGTTCATATACTCATATGTTCATACACCATGGCCCCTCAGTCTTTACATCTGTATCCAGTAAAGCACTTTTAGGAGATCCTAGAATTATGTCTAACATGCCTAGATGTGGCTCACAATCACTAACAAATAATGCGTTCTCTGTACAAAATTACTGATAATTCATTGAATCCTTACATCACTTAAAGAAAACTCTCAAAGGTGATATTAGTGTAAACTATAGACTGATGGATAATTTCAACAAAGCGCATCTGTTGTTAGATTCTCATTCTTTTTTGTTTGCCCTGCCTTTATTTGAATTCATAGCGGAAAGCTAAACACTGTACGTGAGCATTACTACATCAGTTAACTGCAGATTTCAGTCTTCTGTGTGAGAAATCAGTTTTGTTATATTAACCAAAGCATTTAGTTCCAAATGTGACTGACTCTGGTAATTGTGGAGAAAGGGCTTCATCTGATGTGGTTGTCTTCTATATTTAATATTTTTCTATCATCTGCTTGAAATGTTTCAGAAAATGTTTATATCTTTTTTTGGATTTTATAACCCACTTATGTTGTTATTTAAGTCTTCTCAAGAAGCTTACTAATTTTTTACCATTATGGCAATAGTTCCCAGAACTGTCTGGGGTTGCACGACGTGTTATGTCATCGTTGTGACTATACGCATAAATATCAGTGCATCCTTAAGTTGAATCAGAGATTGAATAAATCTGGTTCAACACTCGCAATTGTGTTCTTCTGGTTTAATACTTACTTTTTATATGATTCTTGTTTCATGCTTGTTCTGACATCGGTTTGATTGCTGGTTTTCAATCCTTATGCATGTCTAGTTTAAAACTTTCTCCTGGTCCTTTACAAAATACTCCCCTGTGTTTTAGACAGAACATCGTCAAAGGATGACAATGTCCCTTTACTCAGTGTTTGTGTCAATTCATTGTTGTGAGGTGGAAACACAAACATGCCAAACGGGGGTCTGAGGCCCGCATAAAGCTCAACAAAAGGCAGGCCGGAACTTTCACAGGCCAACCCAGTAGAGACTTACTTTGGCCCAGCTTGCCCCTGGCAAACTATCAGCTGGCTTCTGGCCTAACCACCCCCAAAATGGGAAGTTGGCTTTTAAGGTTCAAAAAGACTATAAAAGTCCCAGTATATACCAAAATGTTTTACTAGAGTTAGAAATCATGATAACTTTAACTAGTAGAGACAAGTCCCACAAATATTCTTTATAAAGGAAAATGTTTACTACAGCAAATAGAAAAATGCAACAAAATGAACAAATGCTCGAAAAAGTCACCAGTCTTTGCTTTGCCATCAAAGGTAATCCAACATAAACAAGGCCCAATATGTTAAATCCAAAAACTGTGAAAATGAAGGACTAGAAAATATTAATATTAAAAGACAACAAAATTTACAGAACTTAAAAAAAAAACAAAAACTGGCTGGGTCTCTCTCTCTCTCTCTCTCTCTCTCTCTCTCGCAAGGCTCCAGATAAAAACAGAGGGTGGCACTGCCTCCTGGGGTTCCACCTACAAAGTGCATCAACATTAAATAAACCAACATAACAAACATTATGTAAAATATGAAAAGTAACCTACATTTAACTAAAACAACAATAAATCAAACAATTCAGACATTGTATGTGATGAGCAACAACATAAATTACCCATCATATTGCCTTCTTTAGGCAGTTCTGGATTGACTTTTCTTCAGGCTGCAATATGTTTAGAGGTGAATCAACTGACTGCAAATTTCAACATTAATTCTGAGCACAAATTCAACTGGGACAGATTCTTCTGGAGTGAACGCCACAAGATGCTTGTTGGCTGGAGTGCTTAGCTCCAGTGGTCAAAGTTTCTGGTGGTACCATAACGGTGAGACTTGAGTTTCTTACCATTGGCTTCGATGGACTTATTGGCATTAGATAGCCAATGGTCAACGCTGTTCACTAGTTGATTATTTAAACTGATTAAATCAATCTCAAGTTTTTTGTATTTCAGCCCTTTCCGCTAGCAAAAGACCGTGTCTTGCCGAAGAACACACTGCTGTGTCATGCTTTGAGTCATGCCTTTTTACTAGCTGTATTTAGAAGATGAGTCATACTAATTTTAATCACCTTTCACTCTAAGATGTGTCATGACAGATGGCACTAGGCCGTATAAACCCTGTGTTAGGAGAGCGTGAGTGCTTTTTACAGGTTGGTAGCAAAGGTCTTATGTGGTCTAAGTCACATGGCTCAGCAGGTTCTAACCATTCTGACCAATCCAACACACATCTGCTCTCTCTGTGATTAGCAAGTCATCTATGTGATATGTCCTCCTCCTACACCATGATTGAAGGTACACTAATAACTGTTTGATATTTTGGAGCAACATCTGGGAACACATTTTCACCTACTTTAAAAGGCACAACTTGATTGACTTTCTTATGAAAGAAGAATGGCACCAAAATCCCTCCCGCAGTGTTCCAGGAGGACTTCTAAATAGCTACATATTTTTATTTCTATCTTTTCAGTCACTTGCAGCGTAGTATTTAATAAAAAAAACAAACAAAAAAAAAACCTCAGTGTATTTTAACAGAAATGTTCCTTCCATCAAGTCAAATTTGTGACTGATGTTCTTCAAAACAGTATATATGGCATTACTGAATATATCTGGGACCACTAGGCTCTCCAGTAGCCCTTCAAATTAAATTTTAAAGCATCATTCAGCCGCCTGTTACACTTTATTGAGTACACAGGGTGGCCTACTAACTGAAATGACTCATTGTTTCTGAGTCAATCATGCAGGTGGGATTTATAAAAGAGTGCAGGCTAAAGCACTATAGAAAACACTCTTTATTTCACTGCAAAGAGAAAAAAATGAAGAAAATGAATTAGGGTGCAAAGTTCAACTTCGCAGCATGGAAAGCAATGAACAGTGACAGAAGCTGACAAACTGTAGGAAAATATGTTTCAATACTCCAAGGAGGGTTTTTCTTTTTAGTGGACAAATATTGTTCCTCCTCCTCTTTGTCACAGTTAACAAAGACGCCAGATCACATTATTTACTGCATCTGTAGAAGTCCAATGATGGTTATGCATTTAATTGCTATAAATATTTACCTATTTGTGATATGGCACCTCCATGATCACAACATGAAGATAAGTATTGTAACTCTTTATGATGATTTGTTATATTGTGACCACCTAAGCATCATCACACAGAACTTTATTTGTCCCTAATAGGGAAATATGGCTTTACATAAGCCCTTTAAATACAATCCCAATTCCAAAAAAATTGGGACACTGTGTAAAATGTAAATAAAAACAGAATGCAATGATTTTCACATCTCATAGTCCCATATTTTATTCACAATAGAACATAGAAAACACATCAAATGTTTAAAGTGAGAAAAGTACCATTTTAAGAAAAGAATAAGGTCTCTTTAATTTCAAAATATTAAACGTGTTATTTAATGTGACATTTAGTTTATATTGTAACTTTATATATAAATATGTTGTAGTGCGGTATTAACTATTAAAAAAATGCAGTTATTTTTTGTGGTTTGTCTGCCTCCACCCAATCTAAATATCAAACATGCATGCCAATAGTAATAAATACATAAAACATAAAGGAATATCGCCATCTATATAACTGCAGTCCTGCTCCATACTCTCAGTGCTTATTACGTCAAGTTAAAGATTGCAGAGCACATGAATTGGGATGCTGGGGAAGCAGAGTGGTGCATGCAATTTTTTGGTAGACCAAACAGTACCCGTGTCAGTAAAGAAAAAAGTGCCATGACATTCTGTACATACTAAACTCACTTCACGGCCTCAAAGATTTATTATATTTCTAATCAGAATGTAATAAATTACAAACATCTTCTTCTTCTTTCGGCTGCTCCTGTTAGGGTTTGCCACAGCGGATCATCTTTTTCCATATCTTCCTGTCCTTTACATCTTGTTCTGTCACACCCATCACCTGCCTGTCCTCTCTCACCACATCCATAAACCTTCTCTTAGGCCTTCCTCTTTTCCTCTTCCCTGGCAGCTCTGTCTTTAGCATCCTTCTCCCAATATACTCAGCACCTCTTCTCTGCACATGTCCAAACCAACACAAGACCCTCTAATGAACTCATTTCTAATCCTATCCATCCTCATAACACCCAATGCAAATCGTAGCATCTTTAATTCTGCCACCTCCAGCTCTGTTTCCTGCTTTCTGGTCAGTGCCACCATCTCCAACCCATATAACATAGCTGGTCTCACTACTGTCCTGTAGACCTTCCCTTTCACTCTTGTTGATATGTCTGTCACAAATCACTCCTGACAATCTTCTCCACCCATTCCACCCTGCCTGCACTCTCTTTTTCACCTCTCTTCCACAATCCCCATTACTCTATACTGTTGATCCCAAGTATTTAAACTCCTCCACCTTCGCCAACGCTACTCCCTGTATCCTCACCATTCCACTGACCTCCATCTCATTTACACACATGTATTCTGTCTTGTTCCTATTGACCTTCATTCCACTCCTCTCTAGAGTATATCTCCACATCTCCAGGGTCTCCTCAACCTTCTCCCTACTCTCATTACAGATCACAATGTCATCAGCAAACATCATAGTCGAAGGAGACTCCTCTCTAATCTCATCTGTCAACCTGTCCATCACCATTGCAAATAAGAAAGGACTCAGAGCCAATTCCTGATGTAATCCCACCTTCACGTTGAATGCATCTGTCACTCCTACCGCAGACCTCACCACTGTCACACTTCCCTCGTACATATCCTGTACAACTCTTACTTACTTCTCTGCCACTCCCGACTTCCTCATACAATACCACAACTCCTCTTAGAGCACCCTGTCATATGCTTTCTCCAGGTCTTCAAAGATGCAATGCAACTCCTTCTGGCCTTCTCTATACAAAATCAACTCCCTCAGAGCAAACATCACATCTGTGGTGCTCTTTCTTGGCATGAAACCATACTGCTGCTCACTAATCATCATCTTCCTTCATATCCTAGCTTCTTCCACTACTCTTTCCCATAATGTCATACTGTGGCTCATCAATTCTATCTCCCTGTAGTTACTACAGCTCTGCACATCTGCCTTATTCTTAAACATTGGTACCAGTACACTTCTTCTCCACTCCTCAGGCATCCTCTCAATTTCCAAGATTCCATTAAACAATCTTGTTAAAAATAAATAAATTACAAACAGAAAGGTACATAAAAAGTGCAATCAATGGCAAATGACTACTATTGTGTTGTAAACAGAATACGATCATCATAAATTTGAATATTCTTTTCTGTGTCCTTTCTTGTTCCATCTTTGTCAATTCAGGATTGCCAGAGCTTGTGCCAAAACAAGGCACCCAGGATGAGGTGCCCGTCCATTCATGCACTAACCCTAACATACCCACACTGGGTTTATTTAGAGCTGCTTGCTGGGATGAAGAAGGGAAATAAGTTCAATTTTAAATTAAAAAAAGCCGGACATTTCCCTGTATTTACAATCAAAAATGCTTCTGTAAGATATTTTAATACTTAAAACCATTTATTATAAAATCCTATTATTAAAAGACACATATGTACTTTATGTGTATACCTCAGTTGCTGAATGGTTATTGGTTCTGCTGATAAGATCCTAAAGGTAGAATTTCAAGTAAATATGTACCAGAAAATACATTTTTTAGTTCAATTTTCTTTCTACTTGTCCTCGTCTCTTTTTTACTTGTTAAGATATGTAGTAAACTGACTTTCATAAGAGCATAAAAAAATTGTTTAAACATTTATGCACAAAGGAGCTTTAGGTATTAAAGAGTTGTGTGGCCATCACATTTTGCATTACAAATTACCTGTCCCAGAAGAAGAACTGGAAAGGTTTTAAGCATCTTTGGCTTGTCCTGGACCATTTTGTACAAAGATTAGCAGTGTCCAACAGCACCTGCTCCCGTTATCTTACCTGCTTAATTGTACTTAAAAAAATTTCAATTCTGAACACATTAATTTGATTCTCTGATGCTGGCAAGACATAAAGTAGCCATGGATTGGATACCTGTCAGTTGAAAGGCACACTAGGCGTACGTCTCAGCAGATTATTTAAGACTCTCCAAAATCAGAAAAAAAATGGCAAACTTTGTTCAGAGGAATAGCCTGTACTTGTCAAAAAAATGTAATGCTGTAATTGAATACATTTGGGAATCAGAAAGAAAATAATAAACACAGAGAAAATTAGAATGAACACAGAGATAGCACACAAATTTATAGATAGTAGTCCAGACTAGAATTAACGTGAAGGCTCAGTCTGTAACAGTGATCTTTAAGTTGAGTTCTGGCCGGGGACCACAATGGCTACATGTGTTTATTCTATGAAATTTCACGATTGATGCGTCATTCTTACTAATTGTCCAATTACCTGGCCTACAAGTATTTCTAAGAATTTCATAAATATTTGTATTAATTGCTGTAGCTTTAAAGGCTTATATTTATTTACCTTCACAGCAGTGCTACTCAAACTCTCAATCTCATGTGGCCAATGGTGTTGCGGCTTCTGCTTTTAAGTGGAATCCTAGCCTAATCAAGAAAGCTGGTATTTCCCAGTGAGGTGACATGCACACTCATAGTTGGGTTAAGGTAAATAATAATAATAATAAATAATAATAATAATATATTTTAATTATATTAAATAACCATATACTTTATTATTAATAATATACTTCCATTGCTGAATGATTATTGTTTCATAATAATCATAATATTAAATTATTGTTATTTGCATTATTGTTTCATAATAATCATTTTATATTAAATAACCTTATAACCTTAAATAACACTTATTAATTAACCTGCTTAAGGCAGAAGCCTGGTTTCATACAAATCTGTGTTTACAATGGCAAAAAATCTTCTGTTCCCCTTTGTCAAAATGCTCCAATGTTATTAAATTATGCAAAGAAACAGTTAAATGTTATTAGCACCGTGAATCCACTTGTTAAAATTTTGTTATGTTTTAAAAATAGGTTAAGTCAAATTGACTCTTTATTTACAAGATTCTGTTGTCGGACTGCACGCAGCAAAATCTTACCAGCTTGGCTGTGTCACTGAGCTCTGCAAGGGACCCGCTATATATGCTTCTTGCCTCACACCCAGTGTTGCTGGAATAACAATATTTTAATATTGTTTTAATATTTTAATTAACAATAACAAAGGTATTTTTACTTCAGTCCGATATGCATTAGGTTACTCGTTTCTATGAAAAGTAATTTAGACTGCGTAACTCACATTACTTTTAACGCATTACCCTACTGTTTTTGAGGTTGTGTTGCTGAGTTTAGCACTGTACAGGTATGTTCAGCTCATCAGCATTAATTTAGTGATTTCAGAAATATTGAGACAGATTATTCCAGCCAGGGAAAGGAATAATGTGATCTTTTAAACATTTATATCTGGGAATGTAATTTGTGGACATTTCTACCCATGGCTGCTGAAAGCGTGATACATGACAGAATGCAACAGACATGCATAGATTACAAAATCCTTAACAGTAACCCGGTTAAGGGTTTACATGGCCACATAATCAAGTTATTTGCAGAAAACTTTTCCTCTGTTAATCAGGTTACTCAGAGGCCAATAACCCAGTTTCTCTAATCGGAGTAAGGGGTTTACATGACATTTTAGAAATCAGGTTTCTGTGAATAACCAGGTTATTGAGGAACAAAGACACAGCCATTGATAATTGTCATCATGTGGACATGATTAAACTGCACAAAAAAGAGAAAATAATAGGAAATAAACAAAAGAGTGGGCACAGTGGTAGCGCTCACTTCCCGGGTCCTCCCTGCATGGAGTTTGCATGTTCTCCCCGTGTCTGTGTGGGTTTCCTCCCACAATCCAAAGATATGCAGGTTAGGTGCATTGGCAATTCTAAATTGTCCCTAGTGTGTTCTTGGTGTGTGGGTGTGTGCCCTGCGGTGGGCTGGCGCCCTACCCGGGGTTTGTTCCTGCCTTGTGCCCTGTGTTGGCTGGGATTGGCTCCAGCAGACCCCCGTGACCCTGTGTTAGAATATAGCAGGTTGGATAATGACTGACTGACTGACATATGAGTGTGAAAAAATTAAAGCTATATCAAAAATACAAATATTTCAAATTTAAAATTCATACTGCTTTGTCTTTCTTGGTGCAAAATAAGACAATAGAAAAAGCTAATTTAAACAAGAAAAAGTCAAAGTAAAATGACTAAAGATTGTGAAACTGGTTGGAACAAAACCCAGTATCTGTAGGGAGTCCCCAGGTATTTGTTTGAGAAGCACTGCTGTAGAGTTTACTCCCTTTATTGTATCCAAATGCTGATGATCCACAATGAGCAGTGCAGACCCAAGTACAAAGAATATTGAATATTAAAGGGGAACTGCAACTTCACTGCCATTTTCTCTCCATTGCTTATTAAGAAACATTTTTAACAAATGAGGAGACAAGTGAATGTGGCACTGAAGTAATTGTTTGCCTTTAGTATTCAGTGTTGTCAACATCTGGATACAATCCAGAGAACAAACTCTAAAGAAAAATGCATTAGGTATTTAAAGTGTTGGCAGAAATAAAAAAACTAATTAAGAATTTCTTAGAATAGGAGAATCAAGAGGATAGCTCCCTGGCCCTGAAATCAAATTAGTGGGTTCATAAGAACGTGCAGCCCTAAAAACTCCCTAGGACCAAACTTGGGAACCATTGGACTATCAAAATCTTAGTATAATTAGAAATCTGTTACATTTGGAGGTCTATGTGTTGTATAGGCATTCAGGTACACCAAGCTTATTGTAAGCTTTAAAATAGACGGGGCGATGAGCATACATGCTCCATAGATGGGCCAAACGAGCTGTGCCCAACTCCTTGCAAGTCTTCCAGCTCACCCGTTGGTCATTCTGCTGGGGAGACTTCAGCAGCCGTGGTCCTCTCAATCCCGTCCCTGTCTTGGCTGCCGGACCGCTCTGGGTCAGTTGTCCTCTTGTCATCCTTCATGCCCATGCAGTCGTCCCTTGGATCCCTGGAGAGGATGCCACCTCAATTGCACACACTCCTCAGCACAATCAGTGGGTACAATCCGTCCCTTGAGCGCCGATCACTCGCTCAGTCGCAGGACGCCTGACCATGCTGCTTTCTGTCTTTCTCTAGCCAGCTGGCTCATCCTCTTTCTCTGATCCAATACCACACTCTCGTTCTGCAAGCCTTTGTTATTCTCTCATCCTTTCTCTCTCTTTTCATCTCTCCTGTTTCTTCTACCAACACGTACTTATATAGTTCCGTGGACACGCCGTCTCAATCAACCACCACAGGAAGCCGATGCAACAACTGGGGACTATGGCACCTTCACATGTAGGTTTGTCTTGCCACAATTACCTCATCAATTCCCCACAGTTGCGCGAACGAAACCAAAAAGACTGACATGGCCAAACGGATTATTTCTTAAAAACTGGCCATTCATTCGGAGCCGCAGACCCGCTATATCACAATACACCACTAAAAGTATCTTGACAGGAAATGTACCACCTGGTTCATAAACAGCACACATTAGGACCTCAAGGCTCTGCAGAAAGAGTGGTGCTGCAGCCAGTCTGAACACATCACTGTGTATGCTCTCTCTAATTTCCAAGACATCTACACCAAACGTTGTCAGACCAGAGCAAATAAAATTAACAGTACTACCAGCTATCTCTACCAAACAGTACTGCTGCCTATAGGCCAGATTAGAAAGACTGAGGAGGAGCTTCTTTCCACAGTCCATCTGCATTCTGAATAAGGACATGTCTTGGGCTGCATGATGACCTACTGCATACACATATTGATATTTATAGAGTTGTGTTTATATTGTTTATTGTCTTCTTATATCCTTCTTTCTAATTCACAGTCTTGGAGTTTAGCAACTAAGAGCTTCACTACATATTGTACTGTGTATAACTGTATGTGACAAATGACATTTGATTTGATTTGATTTGATTTTGATTTGATTTCATCCAATGGTGCAGAATTTATATGAAATGCTCACTTTTTCATCATTGTGAAATGATGTGCCATTTAATGACTTAACAGCATGGCTGAAGAACAAAATAACATGAACACCACTATTAGATTCCTTATGAAAAAATACTAAGAAAAGTGAATTAAAACACATATATAAATGCCATAAAAATATAAAAACATAAACACAATACTATTTTAATTGTCAAAATAAGATTCTTATCAATTTACAAATCTATCAAACCAGCTCAATCCAGTAGAGTATCGCATGGTCAAAAGCTTATTTTAGCATCATCATGCATTAGGATAGGATTGAACCCTGGGCAGCTGGGCCAGTCCATTGCAAGGTCCTATTAATGTATATTGGATCTAGTTAACTTAACATGAATGTCTGTGTTGGTGATGGAAGAACTGAGCACCTGGAGGAAAACCTGCACAAATACAAGGAGGATGTGCAAATGCCACAGAGAAAGTATCCAGACACAAGGATGAAGAGTCTGTGACAGAGCAGTGATAGCCACTCCACCACAATGCTGCTGATGCATATGGTGTTATGGAATTTACATAAGTTTGGAAATATTATGTTTCTGTCAGGTGACACTGGGTTCATATTCATAAGAGTTTTTTTGTACTTCCTGACATCTTTAGGTATTTTTACCTTGTTTTCAAATGAAGACCTGCATGGCTAAGTTAAGGCCTTCCATTCACTATTTTTCTCGCTCAGTCTCTCATTTTCTGTTACACTATCACTAGTCATGCAGAGTGTTCCTTCTTTATTCCACCATAGCAGTGACCTGCCATTTCTTCCATTCACCATTACTCATCCAGTAATATATTATTTTATCAGGTGCCATCCCAACCTCAACTTGCTGAGATACTTTTGAAACATCTTAATTGTGGTCCTGATTAGCCAGTGCTCATTCACTGCTAGATAATGGCCCCTCTGGCTTATTCCCAAACCCACCAGATCTGGGTATTTTGCTTCTACTTAACTTTGGCAGATTTGAAAATGTTATCAGTTATCTGAATTCTAGCCATGGATAAAACTTGTTTTTCCTTTTTTATCCCTGACTAGACAAAAACAATAATTAATAAAATATGTATTTGATTATACCAATTTCTGTGATCAAATATTTAGTAAGAGCAAGAAAATTACATAATGATTGAATAATTAGGAAACTAGTTTAGCATAATCAAAAGGAATGGACTCTTCTGCCATCCCCAAACTACCCTAAAAAAAGGCTTGAAAATATTTAAGGTTTAATAAAATAAAGGACTAGGCACCTAAACTTATATAGGATTGGTACCGTACATGGTCTTTGGCACCCATTCTGGAGAAATAAAGTGAGAATGAAAAGAGACCAAGAGGATGGGAGAAACGGGCCTGTCAGAGCAGATATTCTTAATACAGTAGTAGATATCATAAGGTTGCTGTGGGAATCATCAGTCAGAGGGTGCAGACATATCACAAATTTAGTGCAATGAGCGCATATCGAAATACAGTGGAAGCTCGAGATACGAACAGCTCTGTATACGAGAAATTCAAGATACAAGGAAAGTATGAGTGGAAAATTCAGATCTAAATACAAACATTGGCTCGTGTAACGAGCCACGAGCCAGGCTGTGGGTATGCGTGACGCGTTTCCCGATCCGCCTCGACTCGGGGATTCACCCAAGCTGACGCTGCCCGCCCGTCAGCTCACTCAGTGTTCCTTGTTCTCCCGTGGGAAGAAGTAAAAACTTTCTTTGAAGAAAATCACCCTAAGAAAGCAGTGTGTGGGCGCACCATAAACTTGTGTAATGACAATGTAGTGTCGCATTATAGGGGCATCTTAAAAAGAAGACAGAAGCAAGTGTCATTAGATAAGTTTTTGGTAAAGCAACCTGCAACTAAAAGAAAGTTAAGTGATTCTGACCCAGAACCTGCTTCCAGTGGGGTAAAATTCCCAAGAAGAGAGAGCCTTCCTGAATCAGAGGGGGACTCTCCTTCCCCACAGTAACCCGTTTCCTCCTCCCCACCTCCCTATCGTCTCCCTCAAACCAGCCAGGACTCTTCATAAAGGTCAACTACAGTTATATTATTTACCAGTGTTATTTATTAAAGGTAAACTACAGTATATATTAATTATCAGTGTTATTTGTTAGGAAAATTGATTTTTATGTTGATATTTTTGGGGGTGCGGAACTGATTAACTGGATTTCCATTATTTTCAATGGGGAAGTTTGTTCTAGATACGAGAAATTCGCTATACGAGCTCAGTGCTGGAACGAATTAAACTCGTATCTCAAGGTTCCACTGTATAGCAATTGAGAGTTCCAGAAGCATTAGGATAAAGATGAGAGTTTTGAATGCGTAAATGTGAAGGATTAGTAAAGAACCAACTGGAAAATATTGTGATATCTGTTTACTCATTTAGTAAAAAAAAAAAATAGTTAATGATAGTATGAATAAAATGACATGGAATCCCAAAAGTGCAGGGCGAAAAATGGCGCACGGATATTTCATGATGATATACTGTATACTGACCAATAGTGTGGAGGTATTTTTAGTTTGCAGAGGTGGCCTTAATGTTTATATGGTCTGCAAGAGAATGACTGCTTATTCTTAATAATTATCATATTTATCTTATATAGTTTACAACAACCAATACACATTCTCAATGTGCTATTCTCTTTCGAGACAAAAAAGTAAGCTGCAATAATAAGATTGTTAGATGGACAAATTAATCCTTTCTCAAGATTTTCAATAACATAATCATCTATAGTGTTTATCCCTGTGCAAGATGAAGGAAAAATCCTATATGTAGGTAACAGAGTATTACGTAACAAGTCAACTCCATAATCGTAATCAGAGTTGGGTGGAGGATGGATGGTTCATTTTTCACAAAAGCTCAGAATAAATTATTATTTATATGCCCACAACATAGGGATTGTAGTAAAGGTAATTGAATGCAGTCTTGAAAACACGGCAGACAACCAATTCTCTTTTCTTCTGATTATTGATGTTTTTTCAACTCAGGAAACACCAAAACAATTTTTAGATTTAAGGCAGGTTGTACAAAAAATGAGAAGTTTCATAACGAAGACTTCCCACAAGTAATTTAGCTACTGAAGCAACAAATGTGATAAGACTTGTACCAGTTGGGCTCCTATCAGTACTAGAAAGACAAAGGATTCATTTCAGTTGTTTGATTTCTAGCTTATATTCCTTAGTAAAATGAAAACTAATAAAATTTCCTGCAGCCACAGAATGCAGAAATGCCCAAGTCCCCGTCAATAATGGGCTTGATTATAAGTACCAGTTCCCTCATTTATTATATGGGGTAGGCTTTTCATTTTCCATAAAGTTTTAAAGAAGGAAGCTGCTAAATGTAGAAATTCACCACAACAAAAGTATAATCCTTGGGAAGCCCTGCAGGAACATTCATAACTAGTAATTCTTGCTTTCACAGTTCAGTTAGGCTCATGCTTCTCTCCCTCTATAGGACTGGGTTTCTCAATTACTAAAAATGAAAAAGACTGACTATTTCTTTTCATGCTTTCCCTTGTTTTTTGAAATACAGTTGTCCATAGTTTTTTGTAAGTCATATTTAACAAGTTCATCCTTAATATATGCAGATCCACCATTTCTAAAGAGAGTAACAGGAATCTGCTGCAGGTATTTTGAGGGCAACTGTAAAATTGTCTATTGGCTTATTTTTAGTTTTAACAAGGTATTTTGAGCAGGGCAGGATTTGTCTAGAATACCAAAAATGCTAGTAAATTCTTTTATAAAGGTGTCTAATTTAAATGTATTGTACTCAGGTACCTTATCTGTAAGCAATGAAATTATAAGGGAGAGGCTGCTGATCAAAAATCAACTAACATTGGTTCACATAATCTATTATAATAAAAACTTTTTTTGGATCCCCAGAAAAACCTTCTGGGTGGGCAACATGTGGTCCAGTTATGCTGAAACCCATTGAAGCAAATTTGCGATGAATGTTTTAACCTGGAAACTACAGTTAATAAATGTTGTACCATGACTGTGGGCATATGTACTCGTTCCTCAATTGCCATCTGCCCCTTTATGAAATATGATGGTGTCTGAGGAAAAATGAAGACCAGATGATGATATACATAGGAAAAAGATGTGGTCAGGGGAAGGCAGATGTCAAAAGCATAACAACCAGAAATAACTAGTAGAAATCAAGGTGTAAATGAAAAGAACCAGAAAACCTAACTCTAGGGCCTGCTTGGAAAATAATAGTTATACTAGTACTTTATCCAACGAGGGACATAAAGTTTATAAAGTGTCGGCACATTTATAGTGTCACATGCAGTGATGTCACCAATGTTGTGCTATGTGAAGGAATCACAAATGTGATGAAAAGGGACTGAGATCTCCAAAAAGACCCATAAAGGCAGGACAGTACATGCATCTACCAGTCCTGAAGAAGCATGACCAGTACAGCTTGCCCGAGAAAACTACCTAATGGGTCAGCCATGCTTGGCCAAAAGTAGGGAAAACATACTTAATAATTCAAAATACAATGAAATGTCCCAAAAAATAGCAAACAAATGGAGGGGATATAACAGACCTTTGGCTTGTAAACAGAAGGGCAAAAACTCTTTGTAACGAAGGAGAATATTTAACAATTTAACAAAATAGGAACAGCAGAGGATATGCGTAAAAGGCAATCCAAGACAACAAAGTCCCAATACACAAATCCCAAAGGCAAATCTAAATAAATAGGCAAGAATATCAAGGAATTAGCAAAATAAAAGGTTCCTAATAAAAAAAACTAATGAGCCACTGGCTGGATTTCTCCCCCTGGCCTCCAGATAAATTCAGAAGGAGGACCAAGCAACAGTAATGTCAGGGTGGCCCTGCCTCCTGGGGCTGTACTCATAAAACTCCTGGAATGGAGGCACATTTAAAAAGACCATACACAGTTACAAAGATAACATAAAATCCATAAATGTATGAAAGTAATGATTAAAAAAATAGCAATACACATAAACACTTATTAATACATATCAAGTGACAGATGCAGTCATGTGACTCTAAATGGAATGTCACATAAGCAAAAAAGTGGTAATAATATTAAACTTTACAAAAATAAAATAAAAATTAAAAGAACACGGTTTTACATTTTGTGTAAAAACATCTATAAAACATACAAAAAAGACATGTATAAAAGACGATTATAGTGACCACTTCTACATTGTGACCCTACTGAGGTCCCTCGCTCATAAATGGCTGATCTTCGTGTACAGTTCTGCTACTTGTTGGAGTGATTTCACTACTTTTTCATGTTGCTTTCAGACTTATTCCTTTCCTTTTCTTAAATACTACCTCTCCTGGTCCCTCTTCTGCTCTTCCCTCTTCTTTGCTTCAGTTAGAGGGTTAGGGTAGAATGGTGAGAAGATAACCCAGGAGTTAGTAGGATCATGAGATTGGAAAGATACACTGATGACGTGTTATAGACCATTCACATCCCATCTGTCTCTCTCTCTCTCTTTCTCTCTCTCACTTGTTCTGTTTCATATGAGGGATGTTCAAAAAGTTTCTGCATTTTTTTTAACTCTGTTTATTAAGAATTTCAAAAACAAATTGCATCACTTTTCCACATAGTCACCTTCCTTTGCGATGCAATTTTCCCAGCGTCATACCAACTTTATAATGCCCAGTTACTTCTCTTCCCCCCTTCACCATTTCCAACGAAAATATATGTGTGGAAACTTTTTGAATGTCCCTCGTAATTTGTGCCCTGACAATATGACCCCAAGAGAGAGTAAAAGGATGAGAGAAAACAGCCCACTGAGAACTTTCATGACAGTTCCGATGGGCTAGTGCTTTTGATTTTACTAATTTTATCACTATTATTACCAGTAATGGCGGACTGCACAGTAACGTGCAGTGAATACACTTGACTTATAGTTTTCATACTTTTTCCCCGTACGTTTAGCATTTGTTTGCTCTTAAGATAGCACTTAAGTCTTCAATCTGCCTCAAGAATGATTTAAGATATGAAGAGGTAGAGGCAGTGATGGCGAAGGTGGTAGGGATGAGAACTGTGCCCGTACACATGCGTTGCATCGCCGCCCTGCTGCTCACTGCAGAGATTTGATTCTACAATAAAGTATAAATAATAAAAATAAAAAGAGTAATAAAAATTATCACCCCGAAAGTGGATAGTAGACATCACATAGTATATTTGTACCAAATTTCAGGTCAATAGGTCTAACAGTTTCTGAGTTACAGGTGATTTAAAATCCTGGACAAACGGACAGCCACGGTAGCGTATTATATAAGAAAATGTATTATTATTATTATTATTATTATTATTATTATTATTATTATTATTTAGTAGACACCTTTATCCAAAGTGACATACAAAGCAAGTTGTAAAACATATAAGAATTATGAGAAGGTGTAAGCATCAAAAGCAACAGAGAACAAGATAAAAAAAGTAAGTAGTAGTTCTACTACTATATAGTTATACCAACAACTGAACTAAGGCAATAAATCAGTATACAAAACTATTTGTCAGTGCAGTAGCAGCTGTCTTGTAGAAGAGAAACTAAGCAGTTGCAAAATATTAATGAAAGGTGCTTTTTTTCTAAAGATACCTGAACATGATTAGGAGAATTAAGAGGTGACGAGATTGAAGTGTTTAAAATTATTAAGAAAATTAGTGCAGTGGATTGAGACTGTTACTTTAAAATGTGCTCAACAAGAATATGGGAACAAAGAAACTTGGTAAGGGTAAATTTTGCACTAAAGTTAAAAAAAATTTTTCTTCTTACAGAGACACATGGAATAAGTTACCAAGTAGGTTGGTGGACTTTAGGGACTTTTTAAACTCGATTTGATGTGTTTTTAGAAAAATGTATTGGATAGACCTGGCGTGCTAAGGTCTGAATGGCATGTTCTCATCTAGACTGTCTCATGTTCTAATGTGCAGTTTGAATAGATAGGGGGGATCATTCTAAGGCTTTGAAACAAGAACAGAGAAACATTGTCTAGTCTTGGCACATTTGGCGAGAGGATTAACAGTCAGCATATGGGCAGAGTCAGTACAGAGACTTCCTGGAAGAAGCATATAGAGAGACCAAAGACTGGTGATACTGAGGAGCAGAAGCATTCAGAAAACCATACATCAGGAGAAGAGTTTTAAAGTGGATTCTTGCAAGAATAGGAAGCCAGTGAAGCACAGGAATAGGAGTGAAACGAGGAACAGAGAACATATTTGAGTAGCTGCATTCTGGTAGACCTGAAGGGGATGGAGAGCAGTTCAAGGAATCCCTGCTAGGAGAAAGTTGCAATAGTCTAGCCAGGAGAAAAAGAGTGCCTGAACAATGGTTGCTTAGCATAATTAGTGAGGAAGGGTCAGATCTTCTGAATATTAGAAAGAAAGAAGCAACATGATTGGGTCACTGAAGAAATATGTTTAATGAATGAAAGTGAGGAGTCAAGTGAGAGATTCCTGACCGGGATTGATGGTGAAAGGGTAACATCTTCAAGAGCAATGCTTAGAGACAAAGGCGAGGAAGAGGAATCAGAAGGCAAGTACAGGGTATCTGACTTTGAAAGGGTAAATTTAATGTGATGAGCATTCATTTAGGCTGAGAAGGCTGGAGATCTGGGCTGAAACCTGTGGATTTTGTGTTTTGTTATCAGGCTGTCGTGCATAACATCCTGTTTAAGAGGTGTATGTCACCCCAACACACCCACAGCCAAGGGAGCAAACATAGCACAAACCCTCAGTGTTAGGATCCCTGCAGGTATGGTCAGGAAGCTGGACTGCAACACAGAGTGCCTCCTCAAATTGTATTACTGGCAATGTGCACTTTGGCTACACTGCAGGTGTGGGTGAGCCACAATGAGGGCAGACACGGCACAAAGGTGTATTTTAGATGATTTTAATGAACAAGTCTTTTATCCGAAAAGAGAGGTCATTTCTCAAAAAGCAGAAATACGTGAGCAGTCTAATGGAAGGAGCTCCAAAATCTGAAAAGAACAATAACAATAACAGGGTGCTAAAAGCAGGCAAGTGTAATAAAATTGGATTGCAGAAATGGAAAAAAAAAAAAACCTTAAGACTCACTAGACAATGCAAAAGTCAAAACGCACAAGAAAAAAAAAAAAACCCATCAGAATCACTAAGGGAAAAAGTGCTCTTGAAAAGGTGGCTGCTACAAAGATAACAAAACACAGCGCTTAAGAGGAGCCACCATTCAAACTTGTCCTTTTCCTGTCACACTCCCCTCATCTTGCAACTGACACAGACAGGAGGAGCCGGGGCGAGTGGCAGGGCAAAGGAAGAGCTAGAGGCGGTGTGCCAGTCTGTTCTCAACACTGTCAGATTTCCATGCTTGAGGAGCGGACTGCTTCAGCTAAATGCAGCTTTTCTCTGTGGAATGAAATTCTCCCCAATGTACAGTAGCAACACCGACAACAACTAAAAACTCTTGGCTTCAAGGGCAGACTGTCTTTAGATTTCTAACAGCATTAAGGAGAAAAAGGAAGTGACAGCAAGGTGTCAAGTAAGTGAATGGGTTGCCTGCTTCTGCCAGGGGGCTGTTATCTGATTGCTGACTGCCTGTCCTAATTAAAAACTACATTATTCTTTCTGAGAGCCAATAATGAAAGGAAGAAAACTCTTCCACAAGGCGCAGCGATCTTAACATTATTTTCTCTCAAACAGACCTTTCATTTTTCCTAACACTTATTTTTGCCAAAGAAAAAGCTGCAGTTGGATTGTAAAATAAAAATGCCTTAATTAGGGAAGTCATGCATGCATATTTCACTTGAACCTGCCAGATCCTAAACATTCAGAATATAATAGGTAAGTAAGTCATAACTAATTTTTCTGTGGTTTAGTAGATTAGTTATTCATTTTAGTTACAAATAAACTCAGAAAAAATAAAAGAATCCAGAGCTCCTCTGGGCTTGCCTTTAAAACAGTTGAACATTCTCTACTGGGGATGGTGGCTTATACACTTCCTTACCACCAAAGAGCACATCTTTCCCCAAAATCACCACCTGTCTGTTATGATTTCTGAGCCCACAAAACTCAATTCATTATCAAAATCTGTCTTATAGGAATACTCCACCCAAAAGCAGATAATTTTTATATATTACTTACCCCAAATACTTTTTAATGATGGCCAAGAAAAAGCTTTTATCTCATGTTTTCATACAGAATTACAGAAAGCAATGTATGATATAGTGGAATGTAATTGCGACTTGTTCTGTCCAAACGATGTGGAAAACGTCCATAATGTCCTAATGTCACATAATCCACGTGTCCGTTATCGAATGTTCAAAATGTGTGTAACACATGTATGTTTTAATAAAATGTTATTAATTAATCATTTTGATTAAAGACAACACTCTTAGTGGATTATGATGTTTGCTGATGACATTGACTGTAGCATGAGTGGGAAGAGGGTTGAAGAGACCCTGGAGAGGTGGAGATATGCTCTAGAGAGGAGAGGAATAAAGGTCAGTAGGAACAACACAGAGTACATGTGTGTGAAAGAGAGGGAGGTCAGTGGAATGGTGAGGATGCAGGGAGTAGAGTTGGCGAAGGTGGATGAGTTTAAATACTTGGGATCAACAGTACAGAGTAATGGGGATTGTGGAAGAGAGGTGGAAAGGAGAGTGCAGGCAGGGTGGAATGGGTGAAGAAGAGTGCCAGGAGTGATTTGTGACAGGCGGGTATCAGCAAGAGTGAAAAGGGAAGGTCTACAGGACGGTAGTGAGATCAGCGATGTTATATTGGCTGGAGAACGTGGCACTGACCGGAGGTGGCAGAGTTAAAGATGTTAAGATTTGCATTGGGAGTGACAAGGATGGACATGATTAGAAATGAGAACATTAGAGGATCAGCTCAGGTTGGATGGTTTGGAGACAAAGTCAGAGAGGGGAAATTGAGTTAGTTTGGACATGTGCAGAGGAGAGATGCTGAGTACATTGGGAAAAAGATACCAAGGATAGAGCTGCCAGGGAAGAGGAAAAGAGGAAGGCCTAAGAGAAGGTTTATGGATGTGGTGAGAGAGGACATGCAGGTGATGGGTGTGACAGAACAAGTTGTAAAGTACATGAAGATATGGAACAAGATGATCCACTGTGGCAACCCCTAATGGGAGCAGATGAAAGAAGAACAAGAAGAATTAAAGACAGCACTCTTGACCGTTGATTAAGGGGGGAAGAACAGTAAGAATGCGCCCTTCTTGATTACGTTTTATGCTGATTTTTCCAGAAGTAATTATTCATATTTTAAGAAAAAATACTTGCAATTTACACGCTTTGAGCATTTGACTGGATAACGTTCAGGTAGTTCATACACCATGAGTAATGTGAGAATTTGTTTCTTTTTGTAAGGACATTCTTCACATTGTTTGATAAAACAGGTTGCCATTACATTTTATAATATCATAAAGTTATTTCTCTTGTTCTGTATGAAAACATGAGATTAAGAATTTTTCTCACCCACCACTGCAAACTAAATGGAGTAAATAACATATATTAAAAAATTATCACTTTAGGGTGGAGTATTCCCCTACAACAACCCCTTGAAAGGGCATCTCATACACACACACACACACACACACACACACACACACACTAAACTAATCATCATGCAGCAGGCTTTGGAAGCTCGAATTCAGCATTAGTATTCTCTGTGTTGGCTGTGTAAAAAGAAAGACTTTAATTGCAAGATTATTCTTAGAAAAAGAGCGAGTCTGAAACATATAGCTTTGTACATTCCAAAAAAAGAAGAATTCAGCTGCAGAACAATAAGCTAGATGATGTGTACATGCATTTATTTCCCCAAGTGTCTTTTCCAGAATTCAGAGAAGATAGCAGCAGTTTCAACTTACAGCAAGCAAGATTAGCCTAAAGATACAGCATTCAAGGAGAACAGAAGATAGGAATCCCAAATGCAGCAGTATTTTTCATAACAGCCGAGCAGACGGTAATAGAAAGTGGAGCGCATATTGTGTATAGCTTGTCTCATACGGCAGATGTGAGACTAATAATTTATAAAGACTTGGTGTATGAGTGGGATAAAAGGGATGTGATCACTTTTTAAATGCTTAGACCAAACTGAAAAGAAAAGAAAAACAGCAGATATATTCAATGGAATGAAACCGTAATATATCTTTATGGCAGAAGCTATAATGGTCCTGCTGGCAGCAGGATCCACAATGCTGAGATGGAAAAGAAACATGAAGATCAGGAGATGGGCTGCATGATAGGAGGGAAAGGAGGAGAAGTCAATGACAGACAAAAGGTTAAAATCCTGGAAGAACGAGAAGAACTGAATAAACAAAACCAAAGACACCAATCAAATGCATAGTTGAGAGAGAGACAAGTAAGAGGGTCCTAAAACTAAATTCTTCTCTGAAGCGCCTTTTAGCTTCCTCTAAGACAATGAAATGGCCAAAGGGCAGGACAGAACTTAGAAGTGGCCTGGGGCAGATAAAAGGTCAAAGATACAGAATGTGATCCGAGAAAGAATCAACAAATCTAAAAGCTCAAACTGCTTTACAGGAGGAAGAAAGAGAAAAAAGACAAAATATATTAAAAAATAAAATTAGGCAATGCTAATTAACATAGAATAAAAGTAAGGGGTTCCGAGGCCACAAGACCACCCAGCCCCCTCTACGCATTCTACCTAACATAAATGATCTCAATCAGTCCTCATGGTATTCAAGGTTCACATGGAAGAACTTGATGATGATGATCATGTGGACTTCTGGCCTTCAATCCATCAATGTAGGGACTTCATGGTGCTTTGATCAGGTGGTGGTGGTGCAGATCACCACACAGAAAACCTGAAAAAGAACAGCAGAGAATAGTAGGGGTTAGTACAGATTTTGGAGCAACATGAATGATAATGATAATTAAATGTATATATAGAGTATTAGGATTAAGCTAAAATGAAGCTATGAGAAAGCCATGTTAAAATAATGAGTTTTTAGCAGTTTTTTAAAGTGCTCCACCATATTAGCCTGGCGAATTTCTATCGGTAAGATAATCCAGATTTTAGGTGCATAACAGCAGAAGGCTGCCTCACCACTTCTTTTAAGTTTAGCTCTTAGTACAAAAGACACAATTTTAGATAAGTGAATCCCAAATTAACTAAATAAGCGAACTGCCAAATTTCACCCTAAGGGCAAATAAAGTTAACATGCTGCCATTTAAATATACACTAGCAGAATACCCGCGCTTCGCAGCGGAGAAGTAGTGTGTTAAAGAAGGTATGAAAAAGAAAAGGAAAAATTTAAAAAATAACGTAACATGATTGTTAATGTAATTGTTTTGTCATTGATATGAGTGTTGTTCCCATATCTATATATCTATATCTCTATATCTATATATCTCTCTATCTATATATCTATCTATAGCAAAATAACCGCTCTTGGCAGCAGAGAAGTAGTGTGTTAAAGAAGGAAAGAGAAACAAAAGGAAACATTTTGAAAATAACGTAACATGATTGTCAATGTAATTGTTTTGTCACTGTTATGAGTGTCGCTGTGATATATATATATATAGCAAAATAACTGCACTTCGCAGCGATGTCGTGTGTTAAAGAAGTTATGAAAAAGAAAAGGAAACATTTGAAAAATAATGTAACATGATTGTGAAAGTAATTGTTTTGTGTATTTGGCGGCAGCGTCACAAAGTTGTTTTCGTCTAGCTGCATTAGAAAATGTACCACGACATCTGACACGCCTCCTTTTTACTGTTTTCTCACAGCTTGGATTGCTGCCATCATAATGGTTTTGAGTCTATATATATATATATATATCTTCATATCTTCATATCTATATAAATATATACATTAGATATCTACATATACACATATATATATATATATATCTACATCATACATACACACACACACATACATACACACACACAAATTATATATATGTGTGTGTGTATATATATATATATATATATATAAAATGTAGATAGGTGTGTGTGTGTATATATATATATATACACATACATACAAACATACACACAGGTATATATATGTGTATATATATGTATGTGTCTATATGTGTGTGTATAGCTTTGGTCACTGAGTGCAAGGGAAAAATAATAAAATATAGTCTATTAGTTATTAAACAGTAAAACATTAACGTTTTAAGAAGTACAGGTACATTAAGCACTACTCGAGTGGTTGCGGGTAAACTACATTTTAAAGACGGTATAACAGAACAGGTAAGTAGTACTAACAGCAGCTAAATTGTATATGGATCATCTCTCGGTAGTTGATCCCTTTTGAAAGGCGCTACACGACGGCTGTGGTATAGAAATTACATTTTCTATGTGAACGTTCAAATTTCTGCCTCTGGTAATGTGCCTTAA
>JANRMT010062812.1:6536958-6587055 GCA_026402145.1 Polypterus bichir lapradei
TAGATAGATAGATAGATAGATAGATAGATAGATAGATAGATAGATATTTTATTAATCCCAAGGGGAAATTCTGTCTAATTCTGAAGTGTATTAAGTGGTTTAAGCACCCCACAGGCCTAGACAGCAGCGGGTTTATTATTTACCCGTGTTTATTGTACTAGGATTTTGTACCGTGTTAGCCATTATGAATGTATTGAGAAGTCAAGGCAACTCAGGCTGAAGAAGGCGCCTGAATTGCCTTGAAAGCTTGCATATTGTAATCTTTTTTAGTTAGCCAATAAAAGGTGTCATTTTACTTGACTTCTCCCTGCGTTTATTTATTACTTTTGGTTCTCTCTGACTGTAACTCTACCTTATAGTTTTGATTCATAAAATGCATTTCTTCATATTTGCGAGTCCCCTCTTGTTGGTTTTGGCCCTGGCCCTGTTTGGCAGCATAGCGCCACTAAGACTTAAAATGATATATTCTGTGAATTAGTTAAATGTTTTGAATGCTGTAGTATTTTTGATTTGTGTTTGCTTATTTTATCAAGGCGGCACGGTGGCACTGTGTGTAGTGCTGCTGCCTTGCAGTTAGGACACCTCAGTTTGCTTCCTGGGTCCTCCCTGCGTGGAGTTTGCATGTTCTCCCCGTGTCTGCGTGGCTTTCCTCTGGGTGCTCTGGTTTCCTCCCATAGTCCAAAGACATGCAGGTTAGGTGCATTGGCGGTCTGAAATTGTCCCTAGTGTGTGCTTGGTGTGTGTGTGTGTGTGTGTGTGTGCTCTGCGGTGGGCTGGCGCCCTGCCCGGCGTTTGTTTCCTGCCTTGCGCCCTGTGTTGGCTGGGATTGGCTGCAGCAGACCCCCATGACCCTGTAGTTAGGATATAGCAGGTTGGTTAATGGATGGATTATTAAATACCAGTAACGGTGTACTACACGATAACATGCAGTGAATACACTTGACTTGAGCATTCATGGTTTTCATCCTCTTTCTCTGTATGTTTAGCATTTTTTTGCTTGTTGATACGTTTGCTGCTTCCTGAGCAGCTCTTCTTTTCTCCACCCAAGCGTCCAGCTTCTTTTCTTCTTTCATCAGCATCTTTTCACGTTAAAACTGATTAAGTCAGTGTTTGTGTTGCAATTACTTAGTACGTTTTCTTTAATTTTTCACTTAAGCTGGCACTTGTGTCTTCAATCCACCTCAAGAATGATTTAAGATATGAAGAGGTAGGGGAAGTGACGGCGAAAGTGGTAGGGATGAGAATGGCGCCCATACACAGGCGCCGCATGGCCGAATTGCTGTCCATTGCTGAGAGTTGACTCTACAATAGAATAAAATAAAAATAAAAAGAGGAATAACTTTGGAGGTCAATCATCACCTCAAAAGCGGATAGTAGACGTCACGTAGTATATGTGTACCAAATTTCAGCTCAATAAGTCAAACAGTTTGTGAGCTACAGGTGATTTAAAATCCTGGACAGACAAATGGACAACCACGGTAGCGTATTATATATAAAGATTTTTGCAGCAATGAGTCATATTCTGCAATAGCACTGATGATAAAATGTAATTACGTGTGTTAGTAAAATAAATAAAATATGTTATTTAAAACATTTTACAATATTATGAAGTTCAGAACTTGGAAAAGCTTGTGATGAGTGAAACAGTTTTCATAGACATCAAGCTCCTCCAACCCAAGTCAAGTACAAATTATATCGATTAATGTACTTTTGATAGTTGTTGAATGTGAAAGGTCTATGTAGAGCTGTATTTTATATTTCTTAAATGTAATTATTTTGAGAGGTGTTCGCAATGGAAAATATTTTGAAGTTGAAAGCTAAACTTGTTGGCTGGAGCAGTGTTGACCATGATGAAGAGCAGACCAAAGTGGTGCTTTGCTAGTATATTATTATCATTATAATGTACAGATAACGAAGATGGCTAACATAAATACTGAGGACATGTTTATTCATTCTATGCAAAATGGCCTACAGAACCACACTTATAGTGAACATTTTTTGTTCACTTCTTTCTACATAAATTAATTGACTTTTTGATTTCCTTGGTTGCATCTTTTTTTACTTCCTGGTAACATTTACCTGTCCTGGTATTAATTCAAGCATTAGGATAACAGATTTGGTATTGTAAAGGTTCTTGCAATCCACTGATGTGAAAATGTTGCTATCTGTTGGGTATCTGTTTGGCCATCAGGTGTGGCTATTTTGAAAATTCACCAATACTGTACTTTGTTATGAAATTTCAAAGATTTGTACAATGTGCTTTGAGATATCCCACCAGCAAAAAATTGAACTTTCCAGACAAACGTCTTTGAAGAATAAGACAGACAGATGCCCAGAACACAGAATAAAAGCAATGAGAAGTATTTTAATGCTTTTCTTCTCCTTAATAGTACCCAAAGCACCATAGCCACAATAGACAGGCAATTCAATAATAATAATAATAATAATAATAATAATAATAATAAACAATACAAAGCCCTACAATTCTCTTCTCCATACCTCCCAGCAAGCTCTGTCCTACTCCTCCCGACTCCTGGCTCGCTTGCTGGGTCTTCAGCAGTCCTTTATATAGTCCTTGACACGGAAGTGCTTTTACTCTTCCATCCATGTGACTTGCTAGCACTTCCGGGTCAGACGGATGAACTAAAGTCCTTTAATCAGCCCGGAAGTACTTCAGGGCTCCTGTCCACATGATTTGGTAGTACTTCCGGGCTATGGATGAGGCATGGCTCCTCCAGTCTTCTCACAGCTCCTCCTGGCAGCACCCACGGTACCCAACAGGGCTGAGCAACAAAACTTCAAGTCCCAAGATGCCCTGCGGGAATCCGGGGCACCGTTGCACTCCAGGGGAGCTGCCATCTAGCGTTTTGGGGCAGGCAGTGTCCTTGAAAGTCTGCCTTCCCCCATCCTTCCATTGCAGGGGCGTCCCGGCCGTTTCTTACAGTACCAATTTTCAAAGAAGTCAATCCACGTGGAGCCAGCTTGTTTCTGGAAGTCAGACAGACAAACAAGATGAGGATTATGCAAGTGCACTCACTGAAACCTTAGGGTCGATGCGCCATCATTAATACTGGACTTGACATTGTAACTGTGTTGTTTTTTTCATGTTTGCCTGCACTGCATTATGCTACATGAGCACCCAAGGAGGTGGACAACCAGGATGAAAAAAGCAAATGGATTCTGTGTGACCATACTTTACTATTTTCTTCTCTAAGCTTAGTATATTTGTAATTTCAAGGAAGGTTATTAATTCTGTGAACTAATACCCTTCTATCAATTCATCCATTCATCTGACCAGCTTGATCTAATTCAGGGGTGTGAAGGAAGTATCAGCTGCAAGGCTGAAATCAAAATCTCTTCAGGCTACCAGTCCATAACAGGACACACCCACGCACCCACCATATTTCACACAACATAAAGCTACCATGTAACCCAAAACTCATGTCTTTGACTGAAGATAAATCTAAATCCCTGGAGATCTGTCTGGAGACTGTGCAGACTCCAGACAGAATGACCAGACGAGGGTTCAAATCCAGTCTTCTGGAGATGCGAGATAGCAGCACTAATTGTCCCACACTGGAATCAATTCCAGTAAAAGAGAGAAAATGTCTATACTTATAGTCATGTATGATTTATTTCTCTGGACATGTTACATTGTGTGTTTGTGCTCAATAGTGTCAGGAGTAATTTGTGGCAGACAGTTATCAGCAAGAATGAAAGGGAAGGTTTACAGGACGGTAGTGAGACCAGCTTTATTATAGGGTTGGAGACGGTGGTACTAACCAGAAACCAGGAGACAGAACTGGAGGTGGTAGAGTTAAAGATGTTAAGAGTTGCATTGGGTGTGACGAGGATGGATAGGATTAGAAAAGAGTACATTAAAGGGTTAGCTTAGGTTGGACGGCTGGGAAACAAGGTCAGAGAGGCGAGATTGCTTTGGTTTGGACATGTGCAGAGGAGAGATCCTGGGTACATTGGGAGAAGGATGCTAATGATAGAGCTGCCAGGGAAGAGGAAAAGAGGAAGGCCTAAGCAAAGGTTTATGGATGTGGTGAGAAAGGACATGCAGGTGATGGGTGTAACAGAACAAGATGGAGAGGACAGGAAAAGATGGAAAAAGATGATCTGCTGTGGCAACCCCTAACAGGAGCAGCCAAAAGAAGAAGATTCTGTTATGTTTTTGTGGTCCATGTGATTTTTTATTTTGTTTTAACTACACTTCTTCTTTCTTCCTTCTCTTTATAGCTGTCGTCTTTTTCTCCTTGCTAATCCTTTGCACTTCCTGATTTACTGATTTATCTCCACATCATTCTCCACATCTCTCTCATTCTGTTCATTCATCAGCTTCTCAAAATACTCTTTCCATTTGCTCAACACACCATACTTGTTTGTGAGCATGTTTCCATCTTTATCCTTTATCACCCTAACCTGCTGCACATCTTTCCCAGCTCGGTCCCTCTGTCTAGCCCATCAGCACCTTTCCCCCTCCTTAGTGTCCAACCTCTCATACAACTCATCACCTGCCTTTTCTTTAGCCTTCGCCACATCTCTCTTACCTTGCACCTTATCTCCTTGTACTCTTGTCTACTTTCTGCATCTCTCTAACTATCCCACTTCTTCTTCGCCATCCTCTTCCTCTCTATACTCTCCTGTACTTCCCCATTCCATCACCAGGTTTCCTTTTCCTCCTTCCTCTGTCCAGATGTCACACCCAGCACCATTCTAGCTGCCACGCTTACTACCTCTGCTGTAATTGTCCAACTATCTGGTAACTCTTCACTACCACCCAATGCCTGTCTCACCTTCTCCCTAAACTTAACCTTGCAGTCTTCCTTTTTCAACTTCCACCATTTGATCCTTGGTTCTGCCCTCATTCTCCTTCTCTTCTTCATAGCCACACTATTTTTCTAAATGTATGCAGCACTCTGTTCTTGCAAATTGAAGCACAATATAGTGTATTTAACTGACTTAAATATTTACTGAATTCTTTATATCCCATGCTTTTTTACAATCTCATCTTCTTGTGTGATTATGAAGTTTAAATATATGCAGCCCAGCTTTTACATTTTTACTTGTAACATGTTCTAACACATTAATGCTTCATGTGTTCTTAGCCTCCAGTCAAACTAACTTGCGAGAGTTCAGGTTTTTGTTAACCACAGATGAACTGAAATTTACAGAACTGAAAAGTGAAACATTTTATGTCAAAAAAAG
This sequence comes from Polypterus bichir lapradei, assembly GCA_026402145.1. Lineage (NCBI taxonomy): Eukaryota > Metazoa > Chordata > Cladistia > Polypteriformes > Polypteridae > Polypterus > Polypterus bichir. The sequence goes on from JANRMT010062812.1 coordinate 6,542,173, forward strand.
ATAAACATTAGATAAAATATTTCTTCCAAGTATACCACTTTAAAGTAGCCTGTAATGTCTTAATACTTTGATAAGCTTTTGCTAACTACATGTAGTAGTATGCTAATAAAAGCAATAAACTCTTTTCTCCCATTAGCATTTTAAGGCATCATTAACTATTATGGATGTGAACAGATTACTAAGTATGCATATGTAACATTTTGCATTATCAAGCCTTTAAACTTTTATTCAGTGCATTTTTTAATGTGACTAGCCTGACAGTTATTTAACCGATACTACTGTCTGTTTTAGACTTAACCGCTGCTTTTTGTACTATTAAGCAGCTACTTTGTAAGCTCTGTACGGGCTTCAATTGTACATATTCTACATATTGTTACTGTCATGGATTTTATTTATTACAGTTATTTTCAGGAGTAATTATAGCCTGCCTCTATTCTCCCTAGCGTCTCGATATAATGCAGCAGCAGAACTGAGTACAGTTCTCACATTATTACTGTTGCATAAAACAGGAGTGTTGTATTAAATTTAAACAAAAAAGGAAACAAGTAAATGGAAGCAGAAAAAAATGAAGAAAGCTTTTTTATAAAAGCTAAATATAAAATTGTTTATTTCCCATGTATATTTCCTATTCCTATACATTTACCGACATATGAAGTACCTGACTTTACTTTTCACCCATTCCATCATTACCCTCTTCAAAGTGCATTTCTGAATAACAATACAATACGATAAAATGTATTTTGTGTAACTCAAAATCACACACGGAGTGCCTCAATGGGCTTTAACAGGCCCTGTTTTTTGAAAGAACGGCCTTGACTTTCTAAGAAGACAAGAAAAACTTCCAAAAAAAACCCTTGTAGGGGAAAAAAATGGAATAAATCTTAGGAAAGGCAGTTAAAAGAGAGACCCCTTTCAAGGTAGGTTGGGCATGCATTGGGGGTCAATAAATGGGTAAATACAATGCACAGAACAGAACACAATCCACAATAAATATAATACAATAGTACAAGTACAGAACAAAATGCAAGAGTAGATGGTATCACATAACAGGATTCTGAGTCCTGGAGACCTCGGCCATCAAGCTGTCTCCCCTCTATTGACCATTCCACAGCTGATAGGACCCCACTACCTGACGACTCCAGTGCTCCTCTATCAGGGATGACTTTTTCTTAGGCAGGCAAACAACTTGGCATTAGGGCAGTGGCATCAAGTGCCACATTTGAGTACTGAGAAAAGAAACTGAGTAGGTGAGGGTTAGTAACAAATTATAACTATCATATTACTTATATTTTAGTATTAATGACTAACAACAGAGATGCTGTCTGAACAGTTAATCAGCAGCTCTAGTCAGGATAAACTAGTGAGTATTAAGTCTTTAAAAGCTGGGACTGAAGGGGCATCTGTTCTACTAGTAGGTAGACCTACATAGAAATGGATTAAAAAAAGCAATGTGAATGTCCTGCAATGGTTCATTAAGAGTCATTAGTTCTCAATCCAATTGCCACTTTGTGGCTGGATTTGAAAAAGGCTCTTTGGTCACAATCAAAATGCAACCTGACAGAGCTTCAGCAGTTTTGCAAAGTAGAATGAGGAAAAATGTCAATGTCCAGATGTGCAAAACTGATAGAGAAAGACCCGAGCAAATATACTCAAGGCTGTCATGGCTGCCAAAGGTGCATCTACTGAATATTGACTTGAAGGAGGTGCATACTTATGCAATCAGTTATTTTGTGTTTTATAATTTAGACCATTTTACAGAGATCTATTTTCATTTTGATGTTTTTATCAGTGTCAAAAAAGCTTAGTTAAAATTGACTGTTTCGGGGAGGACGAGACATTATTATAGGCACTGTAAAATTCTGAAGCTCGCTTAATTCAATTCAGGATTTTGGGTGACTGGAGACTCTCCTGACAAAACTGGGCACAAGGCACAAACCAACCCTGGACTGGACACTAGTCCATTACTGGTTCCATTCCTGCACACACCCACATTCATGGAGCATGAAGCCCTGCCAGGCTGTCTCCCTCTGTCCTTCCATCAAACTGGCCTCTCTGGCCGGGTATTGTTCCTCACTCTAATCCTGCCAGGATGCCAGCATGCCCACTTCTCTACTGGCATCTTCTCCCACTCTCCTGGCTACACCCTGCATGTCTGTTTGCCCACTGAATGGAGTCTATCACTGCATGCTATCTATCTATCTATCTACAAAGGGCTTTGAAAGAGCAAATCCACTGGTACCTTCTGTTGATCCATCAAGAAACACTGGAGGTGCCCCTGTCCTCACTTCCTGTATTGGATTAGAGTTCAGCTGTCACGACTCCACAGAATTAATTTAGCAAACAGTACATAATATGGATGGCATTTGTGCTCATGGACAGTCCTTGTTATTGTTAATTGATTAAATAATTGTTTATCTTATTTGTCTGTGGCCTCTTTGTTGTATGTTTTTCCCCCTCGTATTTAGATCATTATTATTAGCTGCTTTTAATTGTGTTCTGAAAGAAAGCACGTCCCTATTAATTACATTGGCCTTTAGTTTAATTTTGTTTTTCAGTGTTTAACCGAAGGAAAATGTCTTTAGAGAGTATGTGAGTATTTAATTTGTCCAGCTATTTTCTAAATCTTTTTTTTAGCATTGGGTCACAGGGAGCCCCAGCCATTCTCAGCAATAATCAGCACATGGCAGGGTATGATACACACACACACACACAGTATGTCTCCATTTAAGCCTTACCTGCATGTCTGTATTATTCAGGTAAAGCAGAGCACTTAGAAAAGTCACACAGAAATCGGAGAGACATAAACGTTATACACATGTTCAGGTTGTATATGGCATCTAGGTCTGTGAAATAAAGTTGCCACAGTCTGAAATGCTATACATCCATCCATCCAGCCATCCATCCATCCTTCTATCCATCCATTCATCTTCAAATCCCAGTTAATCCAATTTCAGGGTTGTGGGTGCTGGCGCACATCCTGGCTGAATCAGGCACAAAGAAGGAAGCCAGAGCTGATCCCAGAATTCAAACTGTAAAAGGTATTTAAAGACATATTGTGAGTTATTTGCCTTTGGAGTTTGAAAGATTATGAAACAAAGTCAGAGAATGATTAAAGGAGAGATCTTCAAACACCACACTGTAGTGGGTAGAAACAAGACACAATGTTTGAACATGACCAGTATAAATAAACCATCCCTTTGCTACTTCAAAAAACTTTAGTTTAGCTAACATAACAGGCAGGGAGTCTGAAATGAATGCAATGGCCTTCACAGAATCCATCTTTAAATCTGTTTTAAGCTATGAGAGACTCTGTGGTGTTAGAGCCAAACAAGAAAAGGTCTCAGATCAGCGCCGGAGTTTCAATATCTCTGGTGGACACACGAATGCCATGCAAGCAGATTGTCAAACAGGGTTATACGTGACTGTGCTCAGTTCTGTCAATTTCCATTTCAATGAAATCTTTATCTTATTAGATTCAAAGTGGCTCATTGGAACTATTTCAGAATCTTGTATCCTTACTCCTGAATTGCATGTACACAGCTGTTAGATCATGTGACAAGATGATAAATTTCAAATTTGGTTTAATTTCTTGAAAGCTTCATGTGACACCCAGAAAGAGTTTTATTTGTCATGTCTAATCATTCATTCTTTCGTCCAGTATATGAATTCACATTTTCCAGTGTAGCCTTGCAGAGAGCTTCACCTCATCCAGCTGGCAATGGTGCAAGACAAGAGCCCACCATGAATGGGATTTTAGCCCACTGCTGGTTACACGTATACACACAAATCCATATTGAGTCAACAAACAACCTGAAATAATTACCATTGAGATGTGGAAGGAACTAAGAGTAGTAAGAGAAATCCAATACTGTATGCACAAGCTAGGAAATGAGCTTAGTCTCCAGAGGGCCACCTCTGACAGTTATGGATAGTCAATTACAGTTATGGATAGTCAATTTGGTCATCCTCCTTCTGACTCCGGCTCCCTAATTGAGATGAGGCAGCGGACTTTATGTAGGACCTGGAAGTGCTTCTGATTTCAGGACATTTCATGCGAGTGTGTCCAATGGGTATGCTAGTTTGGGAATACTGCCACCTAGTGTATTGGGAGAGCATACAGTTATAGAAGTCCCTGTCCATCCACTACACTCAACTTCCTGCCAGTTAAGGGTACAGGGTTCATGCCAGTCCAACCTTGCTACCCATCGCACACAGTATACAAATAAAAAAATAAAAATTTAGGATAAAAAAAACATGAATTAAGGTTTGCTAAGCTTGACACAATTGTATGGAATGTTGTTTTCTTCAAATACAATTAAATTAAAATATGAACATCACAGATTCCATTTAAATGATATAATTTGGCAGATTCCTCATCATGTCCTTTTCCTTTTGTCCACTGTATCTAACTGCCTCTGCAGCAGTGACCCTTTTTGCCATCAAGCAGAAGGCCGATAGTCGATGGCCTTAATCAAGAGGGGTATTGACAAACAATTGAAACATCTACACACTCTAGCATTCAGCTCACACAGTAAGCAGTATTTAATTTGTAAAAAAAACAATTGAATTCCAAGCCTATTTATAGCCATTTATTCACTTTGTTTATTATATGGCACCCTTTCTATCTAGCTATAATTCTTATTTTTCCTGAATATCAAGCATTTTTTTCTAAAGTAAATGGATTTTTGTTGCTATAGTGCATCAATTAATCTATAATAATTCTTTATACTTTTGTGTGGTTATAGAGAACAGTGTTTATCAATTTTTTTTTATCTCCACTCAGTTATCACTATGCTGGGCACAGCTATCCAGCACCCACTGAGCAGATCTCCCTTTTGCTTCACTCACATCCCTTTTATCCCTCAATGTCCATCTACACCCACAATCCATGTTTTTCATTTATTTATTTTTTTACTGCGTTGATCTCACAGTTTAGTTCAGTTTGTGTGACTTACAGTGTTTCTGGCACACTTTTTTCTATTTCACATCAGCCAATCCAAAACCAGATTGTCATAACAATAACTAGAGTACTATTGTAAAATTTAGTCTTTTTATTTAAACATTACAAAAATTAAAAAAAAAACGTTTATGTGCATTTTAAAGTTCTGATGCACATTTGGAGGAGCGAAGAGCACTCAAAATGGTAAATGAAAAGCACAAACAAGGGAATCGACACAAAAAAATATCACTGAATATCCTTTGGAGTTGAGTTAAATAACAACAACAACAACATTTATTTCTATAGCATGTTTTCATGCAAATGGTGTAGCTCAAAGTGCTTTACAGGATGAAGAAAGAAAAAGGAAAATAAGATTAGACAATACTAAGTAACATAGAATAAAAGTAAGGTCCGAAGGCCAGGGAGAACAGAAAAAACAACAAAAAAAAAAAAACACTCCAGAGGGATGGAGGGAAAAAAAACAAAATCTGCAGGGGTTTCAAGGCCATGAGGCCTCCCAGAACCCTCTAGGCATTCTACCTAACATAAATGATCTCAATCAGTCCTCATGGTTTTCAGGCTTCACATGGAATAATTAGATGATGATGGTCGTGTGGACCTCTGGCCTTTAATCCATCAATGTAGGGACTGCACGGTGCTTTGATCAGGAGGTGGTAGCGCAGATTGCCACCACAAAAAACTGGAAAAAGAACAGCAGAGAAAATAGGGGTTAGTACGGATTAAAGAGACGTGATAAAAATGATAATTAAATTCATATAAAGAATATCAGGGTTACAGTAAAATGAAGCTATGAGAAAGCCATGTTAAAATAACAGATTTTTAGCAGAGTTTTAAAATGCTCCACCGTATTAGCCTGGCGAATTTCTGTCAGAAAGCTATTCCAGATTTTAGGTGTATAACAGCAGAAAGCCGCCTCACCACTTCTTTTAAGTTTAGCTCTTGGAATTCTAAGCAGACACTCATTTGAAGATCTAAGGTTATGATTTAGAATGTAAGGTGAAAGGCATTCTGAAATATAGGATGGAGAGATATTGTTTAAGGCTTTGTAAACCATTAGCAGAATTTTAAAGTCAGTTCTAAATGACACAGGTAACCAATGTAGTGACATCAGAACTGGAGAGATGGGCTCGGATTTACTTTTCCTAGTTAAGATTCTAGCAGCTGCATTCTGCACTCGTTGCAATCGATTGATGTCTTTTTTGGGTAGTCCTGAGAGAAGTGCATTACAGTAATCTAGTCGACTATTAAATCAGTCATTAAGAAATAGAAAGAGTATGGAAGAGCTGTAAATCTACCTAGAGTAGCCCATTCACAAAAACCGAGTGATAATACAAGAAGAAGACAAGTGGGGGAGGCCACCAAGACACCTCTTGGAAATCTGAAGGAGGTACAAGCTATGGTGGCTCAGATTGGAGAGACTGTGCAGACAACAACTGCTGCCTGGGTGCTTCACCAGTTGCAGTTGTGGCTTTGTTGGAGAGTGGCAAAGAAAGAGTCTCAGTTAAAAAATAAAATGCACATCACGTCCTAGCCAGAGTTTGCACAAAGGCACATGGGAGACTCTGACGTCAGCTGGAAGAAGGCTATATGGTCTGATGAGACCAAATTTGAGCTTTTTGGCCTTCAGAGAAATGCAATATTCCAAACCCTGCACATTATCAAAGACACACCAGTACCACCATGAAGAATGATGATGGCAGCATCATGCTGTGGAGATGCTTCTCTGTGTCATGCCCTGGGAGGCTTATGAGGGTCAAAGGAATGCAGAAAGGTGCAGGGAAATCCTGGAGGAAAGCCTGATGCAGTTTGCAAGGAATCTGCACTTTAAGACATTTGTTTTCCAGCAAGACAACAACCTAAGCATAAATCCAAGGGTGAATAGAAATGGCTTCGATATAACAAAGTGAACATCCTGGAGTCCAGAGTTCAATCCAATTAAGAATTTGTGGCTCCCTCACGGTGAACATGCAACTTGACTGAGTGTCAAGAATGTGCAAATCTTGCAGTGTCCAGAAGTGCAACCCTGAGCACACAGATTGCTCCAGCACATGACGTCTCCAACTCAAATTAAGCCCTGGTGTTGAGTAAATTCATGACCTTAAATTGGCCTAATATAACTAACTGTGTTGAGTGATGGACTGGTGCATCCACACCTCCTCTTCTGAACTGTAATAAGTGGATTTAAAAATGGATGGATGCAGAATGTCTTCATATCTCTGTTGAAGTGCCAGCTCATTTTCAGGTTCCTTCCTTGTGCTCAGTGATGCTGCAGCCTATTGTGGCCCCCTATTGCTCATATATAATGAAAATGAGTGGATTGATGTCCTTGCATTACCAACGAGCAGAAAAAGATTATTTAGAATTAGACTTTTGGATGTATTCAAAAACAAACCTGCATGAAACCAAGGGCTACTGGAGTAAGTTATCATGTTAAAAGCATTTACAGATAGTTTGATGCATTAAAAGACAGCACATATTACTGTAAAGTGTTTTACCAAAGTGTAAGGAGCAGTAATATTGCTTTTTATGGAGGAAATAAAATGCCACAAATATACAGAACACAGAAAAAAACAAGAGACTAAATGCACAGACTGGGGTTGTAAATAAAATCTATGGATGTGATGAAGTCTGTCTTACGTGCAGTTTGATTGAATACAGTATATAATGGACAGTAAAAGGAGTCTATAAAAAGGATAATAACAATAATCATTTCATGCCAAGAACCAGTATTGAATTACGTGGATTTGAGAATGTTATTTTTATTGTTGTTGTTGATTATATTATTATTTCTATTATTGTAACTTTAGAACAATCCAGATGAGAACAGACCATTCAGCCTATCAAAGCTCACCAGTCCTATCCACTTAATTCTTCTTGAATAACATCAAGTATAGTTTTGAAATTCCCCTATCTCCAACTGTCTACCACACTACTTTGTAACTTATTTCAAGTGTCTCTGGTTCTATCTGTAAACAAACTTCCTAATGTTATGCAAAATTTACCCTTAAGTTTCCAATTTTGTCCCCGTGTTATTGATTAATTCATTTTAAAATAACAGTCTCAATTCACTTCCCATTATAAACACTATAAATCATGTCACCTCTTAATCTTCTTTTGCTTAAACTGAAAAGTCTCAGCTCTTTAAATCTTTCCTCTAACTCATCCCCTATAGCTCTGGTATGAGACTAGTTGCTCTTGTCAGGACCTTTTCTAGCACTGCTATGTCCTGTTTGTAGTCTGGAGACCAAAACTGCACACGGTACTCCAGATGAGCCCTCACCAGTGTGTTATAAAGCTTGAGCAGAACCTCCTTGGCCTTGTATTGCTGGACAGCAGCTTGGTGGGTGAGTCTCCAGGATTGGGTGTTCTGATTTTGAATCCTGCTGCTGGTCATTGTCTGTGTATTGTTTTCATGTTCTCCTGATGTCTGCATAGTATCATTCAGATCTTGCACCTTTTCTCCCATATTCCAAACATGCCACTCTAAACTAGCTCTGTGTGAGTGTGTGCGTTAGTGGGTCCTTGTCCAGGTCTGGTTCCTGCATTGGGATGCCTGTGGCCACCTCAACACTGAATTAAATAAGAGAAGGATAGCACTTGATTCTTTGTGAATTTTACCTATTGTTCTGTTACTGCCAGATCACAATGTCCTTCACCAGATGCAATATCATACAATGAAGGCATTATACATTTCATCATTTTTTGTTCCTGTTTTGCTTCCATCTTTTTTGAATAAAATACACTAATCAACGTAAAGATAAAATAAAAACTGTGAATGCTTTATATAGTGCCATTTCATAGGAAGCAGCATAATTTTTATTACAAAGTAATTAAGGAGATTGCAATCAATGTATTACATGTAGAATGCTTCTTGCAATTCAGAGACACACATTTTGCAGTAATTTTAAAGTGATATGAAGCACATGGCTGTACGCTTTTAGAACCATTCGATGAATTGCTTTCTCTGCCAGAGTACGACTTCTGGCATAAAAGAACGACACTAATTAAGCTTATGGGAAAGGTAAGACAGAGACATAAACGTTAAGCCATTGAGTTACTGTGCTGACCTTTTCATGGAGTCTTCATGTCCCATTGTGCATCTGTCCCACTGAATACAATAGAAAAAATCTTGATGCTCTGAGGAAGATGTACTAGTCCATAATGTAAGATACGATTCTGCCAAACATAAATCAGGGTCTGTGAAATAAAAGAATAAAGTAATATGCAGTATATGTTCAGCTGCCTGTTCCATAAATAATATATGCTCAGCTAATCAGTGAATTAATTTCACTCTGTAGCAACAATGCTTTGATTATTTTTAAGAGCTTGGTACAAAAAGAAGAAAAAAATGGGATAACAGTTGTAATGAAAGTAGACATATGTCATGATTAGAGAGCACATTTATCACAAGATTGCACTATAGTGTATAAATTGAAGGGGACTGAGAAGTGTCTTTGATGTGCATTTGGTGGGCAAAGGCTCCAGTGGTCACAGGATAAGGATGGAGACCAGCTCCTTTAAGCAGAATTTTAATTCAAGGCACAGTAGGAACTAGACTGAAGAAATGCAAACCTGAATTATTTGAGGCAACTAACCTAGGCTGTTCATACATCTCCATCTCTTCATTTGTTTTCCTAATCAGTCATTTCAGGGTCGCTTAGAGTCAGAGAATGATGCCACAGAAAACTGGTACCTGTCAAAGGCATTGGAGGAAAGCCAGTCTGCCACAAGGCACACACAAGGCACACAACAGCACAGCTACACACAAATTCATGATTGTAAATCCTGTCTCAGCACCTTCTACCATTGCCTTTGGATGGTTTTCTTCTGGGCATTTTAGTGTTCCTCCCACATCCTGAAGATGTCCTAGTTTGGCTCAGCCAGCCATTATGAGTATGGGTGTGTGCAAGAATGGGTCCAGTAAAAGACTGGCATTCGGTCAAAGGGTTGATTTGTGACTTGTGCTCATGTTGTCAGGAAAGGTTCACCCCAAATCCTGAATTGAATTAAGCAGGGTCAAGAATTTTACAGTGCCTATAAATGCTACCCTCCCGCTTGAAAGAGTCATTTTAATATTGCTTTTTTGACATTGATCAACTAAAAAGACATTTTAATGTCAAAGTGAAAACAGATCTCTGCAAAATGGTCTAAATTAATTACAATTATAAAACAAAAAATAATCGATTGCATGGGTATTCAGCTCCTTCAAGTCAGTATTGAGTAGAGGCACCTTTGGCAGCCATGACAGCAGAGTCTATGGGTACTGGTCTCTATGAGCTTTGCACATCTAGACATTCCGTAAAACTGCTGAAGCTCTGTCAGGTTGCATCGGGATTGGGAGTAAACAGCCTTTGTGAAGTCAAAGCCACAGCCTGTCAAATGGATTGAGATCTGGACTCTGACTTGGCCACTCCAGGACATTAACATTGTCCTTTTTAAGCCATTCCTGTATAGCTGTGCCTTTATGCTTGGGGTTGTTGCCTTGCTGGAAAACAAATCTTATTCCAAGGTTTTTGGTTTCCTGCACACTGCCTCTGGTTTTCCATCGGGATATCCTCATATTTTACTGCATTCACTTTACCCTCTATCCTCGTAAGGCCAACAGGGCCTGCTGCAGAGAACTATCCACACATCATTATACTGTCACCACCATGCTTCACGGCAAGGATGGTCTGTTTTTGACAATGTACAGTGTCTGGCTTAGACCAAACATGGCATTTAGTCTGAAGGCCAAAAGGCTCATCAGACTATAAAAAGTCTTCTGCTATGTGCCTTCTGGTAGACTCTAAACAATAGGTCATGTGCTGTTTTTTTTTAAAAGCCCCATAAAGCTTCAAGCAGTGAAGCAACCAGGCAACATTTGTTGTCTGCACAGTTCATCCAATCTGAACAACTATAGCTTGTAACTCCTTCCAACATCTCACAGGTCTCTTGGTGGCTTCAATCAGTTTTCTTGTATGATCACTCAGTTTTTGTGGACAACCTGCTCCAGACAGGATTACAGCTGTGCCATACTCTTTCCATCTCTTATTGATCTTATTTAGACAAAATTACCTTAAAAAACATAAAATAATTACACTAACATTCTTACTAGGTGTATTACCACAAAGATAGACTAAACAGAAACCTAACCAATATTCTGTGCATTAAGAAATAAATCAATCAATTAAATACAAAAAATATCCAAGTGTATAAATTTCACTCTATGTATTGTTTATAATAAGGGAAGAACAAACATCTCAAACCAAAACCCGAAATTGACAACTAAATTAGAATTACAATGAAAACCAGAAATACAATAAATTTTAAATCAATATACAGTATGTATATAAATGTAAAGTGTGCCCAAGAACTGATATATTACCCACTTTTAATTATCTCATGTGTCTTATAACAAAATGTTACAGACTCAATAAAGAACCAATACAGGAGTCAAAAACAAGAACCAAAAAAGGCAAAGTAAAATGAAAAAGTAAACGATCAGAAAATAGATTTAATGTAAATTTATAAATAGAAAAAACAGTGGGAGCCCGTTAAATGAACAAATCAGTCCTAAATTTATACATTGTAAAAATGTTTATCATGAAGCCTAAACAGACTTAGCATCAGGAGAAACTAAGAAAATCATCCTTGGATTCCTGACCATTTCAAGTGTAGTGATGTGTAGGTCTGGCCGAAATGTTTCGAGGGAGAACCTCTTCTTCCCGGCATTGAAATTAAAAAATATAATAAAACACTGAACAAGTGAAGAGAACACAAATATAAACATCAAACACCTCAAACCATTGTACTGTACAAGGTCAGTTGCTAATAAAATGAAGATTCTTGTGCTCTGTTCTGTGTATTGTACTGTATTGTATTGATCCCCCTCTTTTTGACACCCACTGCACGCCCAACCAACCTGGAAAGGGGTCTCTCTTTGAAATGCCTTCCATTTTTTCCCTGTCTTCTTAGAGAGTCAAGGCTGGGGGGGGGCTGTCAAGAGGCAGGGCCTCTTAAAGCACACTGTAGCACTTCTTGTGCGATTTTGGGCTATATAAAAATAAATTGTATTGTATTGTATAATATTCATCATTTTTCAACTGACCAAAAATGAAAGCTTTATGAAGAATAGCAAAAGTAATCATAAATTAATGAAACCAGATGTGTAGGAATTTAAAGAAGAAACTACTTAACAAGAGGTGAATCTTACCTTACCAATGCATAAATAAATAAAAAAATCTGAACTGAGGGGCTTGTAACTTGCTGAAAGGAAAACAAAATAGAATACAAACTCAATAAAACAGGACAAAAAAGCCAAGCATTTGATGTAGAATGAAAATAATGAAAACTCAGTTTATCTCACACAATCAATACACGACATAGAAAGTCAGAAATGAAGGCAAGAGGATGCAGACACTCAGGGGTATATCACAGAAAACACGCCCAATCATTCAGACAATGGGGTGTAAAGCCTTTAATTGAAAAATCCAATGTGCTTCCCTGTGTAACAGTAACTTATCAAAGTTACCCCGGCAGGGGCGTGGTTTTGCTACTTCAAGGAGTAAGGTCTGAAACTTTGTGGTTATCAGTAATGAAATGCCTAGATACAAGATGATGGATGGAACATAATGTAGAGTTTTACCTACTGTATGTAAAACAAAGGGCAGGGACATAACAAGATAAAAATGACATCTTTAGAGCTGCAGTTCGATTTGTCTTTCAAATTAATATCACCCTTGGAGTACAGGGTGCTATATCAGTTCTTGGGATATATATATATATATATATATATATATATATATATATATAGTCACAAGAACGAGACATGGACAGATAAAGGTTTGGGGCAGCCACCCGTGTAATGTGGTATCCTGGCTGCAAAAGTCGTTTAAGCAAATATACAGCACTGAAGTGCATACAACTGAGTCCAAAACAAGACTGAGGAAAAAGGGAAAAGGGGCAGGTTTTAAAGGGGGAGACAGGAAGTGAGGTCATATGGATCAAGCACGTGGTCTTCCACCATTGGATCATAGCCGGACGTGACATCAGGAGGACTGGAGCTGGTGTGGCCGACTTCCATTGGCTCGGTCCCGGAAGTGATGTCAGGAGAGCCAGGTGGAATCCCCCGGGAATGGTCTACAGGCAAGGGGGAAAAAGAGTCAGTGCACTCTGCCACACCCCGGCATGCCTCCGAACTGCCTTCACTCAAGCCCTTTAGCTGCCTCCCATGTGCACGTGTGTGACAATATATATATATATATATATATATATACAATGGAACCTCAAGATACGAACACCTCTGTATAGAAGAAATTCAAGATACGAGGAAAGTATGAGCGAAAAATTCGGATCTAAATACGAGCATTGGCTCGCGTAACGAGCCACGAGACAGGCTGTGGGTATGTGTGACGCGTTTCCCGATCTGCCTCGCCTCGGGGATTCACCCAAGCTGCCAGCCCGTCAGCTCACTCAGTTTTCCTTGTTCTCCCGTAGCGTGAGGATCTACGCGTTTGTGATTTCATTGTTTCGCTGTAGCAGTTCGCCGTATAAGCGTATACAAAAATATCGCAGACATGCAGACGGAGAATAGAAGATGATTGCCCTCAAGAGGAGAGAGAGAGAGAGAGAGAAGAGCGCGTGCGCGCGAGCGAGCGAGATAAGGAGAGAGAGAGAGAGGCAAGCGAGTGAGAGAGATAAGGAGAGAGAGAGAGATGCGTGCGCGAGCGAGAGAGATAAAGAGAGAGAGACGCGCACGAGAGAGAAGAACCATCAGCTCAGTTATGATCACATGACGCTCAGCCGACAAAGTGTATCCATACTACTCGTATTGCAAGACATCGCACGTTTTATTAAGTCAAAATTAATTAAAAAATTTAGCTCGTCTTGCAAAACACTCGTAAACCAAGTTACTCGCAAACCGAGGTTCCACTTGTATATATTATTTATCAGTGTTATTTGTTAGGAAAATTGATTTTTATGTTGATATTTTTGAGGGTGCGGAACGGATTAACTGGATTTCCATTATTTTCAATGGGGAAGTTTGTTCTAGATACGAGAAATTTGTTATACAAACTCAGTGCTGGAACGAATTAAACTTGTATCTCGAGGTTCCACTGTATATATATATATATATATATATATATATATATATATATATTGTGGAACAGGACCCGGACACAGGCAGACGGACAACGGTTTTGCACCCAATACACTCATATTTATTATCTACAATATTTACAATTTCGTTCAGTCAGTGCACAATCCAGTGCCTCCAGCACCGATCCCCCAAAGTCCAGGCCTCTCTTCCCAGTGCCTTCCTTCTGGCCGCCTCCACTCCTCTCTCTAAACTCCAACCTCTTCCACCCAACTCTTGCCCCTGAATGAAGGGAGGAGGCCCCTTATATACCAGCACGGATGGGCTCCAGCTTCTTCCCAGCAGTCCTCCACGGACACACCCCCGTGTGGCGGAAGTGCCGGCTGCGCACCCGGAAGCCCTCCGGGTGTCCCCAGTCTTCTTCCCCCCAGCACTTCCTGGTGTGGCGGAAGTGCTGAGGTCCAGGGTTCTTTAGGCACCGGGGCGCCCCGTGGTGGTCACCACAGGCCCCTACAGGGTTGAGCTTCCAAGCTCTGCACCCGTGACCCCCAGTGCAACCAGGGCAGTCGCCCCCTCATGGTCTGGAGGAGGTGTAAGCCCTCCTCCGGTCTTCCTGGGCATCCCGGCTGGGTACCAACCCCAGCTGTCCGCCACAATATATATATATATATATTGATTGTGAATTTATTGTACTTGTGTTTTTCATTGTAATTGGGTTTTGGTTTTGACATGTTTTCTGTGCCTTGCGTATATTTTTATCCTTTGCAAAGTTTGTTCTTGCTTTATTATGAACAAAATACATTAGTGAAATGTATATATTTTTATATATTTTATCTATTTAATTGATTGATTTATTTCTTAATACATGGAATATTGGTTAGGGTTCTCCTTACTCTATCTTTGTGGTTTACAGTATCCAAGGAATATTCTGTGAATTGGATATTTCCCTGTCTCCATTCCCTGACTTGTGTTTTTTCAGAGTTCGTTAGAGTGTTCTTTTATCTTCATTGTGTAGGTTAGGCCATAATACTGACTCAACACAAGCTGGCCCTTCTTGATACATGAGACATTATACAACAATCAGTTCAAACATAGAAATGTGCATTTAGGACTGAAGCCAAGAAGCTTTTTTTACTCAAAGAGGTGTGGGAATCTGAAACAAATCACCAAGACATTTAGTTGAAGAAGAAATTTTGACAACCTTTAAGTAGTGCAAAAGATCTTCATGGACTGAATGGTCTCGTCTCGTGTGTTATATTTATTATATTAAAAATTAAACCCCTTGGCTACAAACTGGTGATGTCCATTAAGCTAATTCTGGGACTTCTACAACCAATTTCAGCACCAGTGATGATTTACTGTAGGTGCGTCATATTACTCGGGGTGAACACTTAAGCCAGGTTTATATTTACCGCGTGAACCTTTTCACAGACTGAAATGCAAGACGCGCGCACGCCATCAGCGGCCAAACTGTCACAGGCTATTTGATCAACGTGTTGAGATTCTCCTAGTCAGTAAGTGGTAGTGTTTAAGTGGGTGATGCATAGCTAACCATGTCAAAGCAGAGTATTTGAGACCCTGAAGATGGAAGAAGAGTCGTGCCTCCTATTGCTGACTTGAAGAGAAAAGAAATGGAGACGCTGAAGTGTAATAGGGGACCAACATGATGCATTTGAAATGGATTTGCATGTCTTCCTTGCCTTTTTGCATCACATTCAGCTCTTCTTTCATCTTTTTTGCATCCACATAATCACCCTCTCCTTGAAATTCACCACTGTGGATACACAGCGCCACCTTGTTATAAAAATGATGCCACGTAAACACTGTATGCGGGGATGCGTCTCCAAATCTGATGTAATTTTTACTGTTCAGTATAAATCAGGCTTTATGCTATCAATTATTTTGTAGTTTAGTTTTGTTATTCATTTGGACTAGTCTCAGACCTCTGTTTCATTTTGACATTAAAGAGTCTTTATCTTTTGGTCACTTTCAAAAAAGACTAATTAAATTCACAGTGACTCAAAGTTCTTTTAACAATAAAATATGAACAGTTCCAAAGGGGGGGAATATTTTTTATATTAGCTGGATGTCATTTTGAGATGTCAGTCAGTCTGGCGTGATGTCTTTAGATAATAGAGAGCTGTTGACAGACGTACCTGTAATGGACGCCTAGCTTTTTTGAAGTGAACAAAAGAAGAACAGAAGTTGAAGGTAAACCACATTGGTAAAAGACCATATCATTGAACACAGAGGATGCACATTTGCATTGTATTTTTCACAGAAAATGCCACTTTTAAGTGTCTGGCATTTATCTTTAGATACAATTGCCCTTAGAAATGTAATTATCCTTGCTTACCAGTTCACTAAAATGCATACTTCTTATATCACTTTGTTCTGAAGCGTTGCATGGCCAGTAAATAATCAATCTTTATTTTAAATGGTGCCTCTGTGGCCGTGACTGTTACAAAGAGCTTTATAGTGCAGGAGACTAGAATAGATTACAGGAGTAAGGCATACACAGTACTAGATAATTAATCTGTTTAAATAATTATTTTCTTTACTAGAATGCTGTTTTACTGTAAATTACAACACTTTCTGCCGCCTGAGGGAGTTCCAGAGAAGGCAAAGGAACTGAAAGAACAAATCTAAGTGTCTTCTGCTTTGTGAACAGTAAACAAAATCTGCACATTTTCACCATATTGGAGATTATTGTTTAAAGAAATCTGACTTGCTAGTGTTATCTGACCTCGTGGCCACACTGTTTTATCATTAGGTCAACTGGCTTGTTCACTCACATCAGAGGTCCTGCCAAGAAATGACAAAAGTGCCCTGCTTTGGGGATTATTCTGCCAGAGCTGCATGGGACTGTTTGAAATCCATTGCTGACTGGGGTTTTTTGAACTTTTAATTTAGCTGAACAGTGTGTTTTTAAGCCCAGACAGCCTGCACATGCATGCCTTTTCTGAGAGTGCTTATTCCAGCACTGGGTCATGGGGGTGTAAAGTAGTGGGGGCCAATCCTGATAGAGAAGCCAGTGCATCAGGAGAGCACTCATGTACAGACCAATGAAGCAGCCGCTAGTCAAGAGGATGCTTTTGATTTTGTTTGCCTCTTCACGCACTGTAGCCCAATTGCAAAGTTTTACAGTGGGATCCAACACTGAGCAAGCACATTTCCAGAAGTTTCAGCTGAGAAATAACAGCTGCCATTTTCTTTTGTTAGTTAGATAGCCATTAAGTTACTCTCACAACTGCAATGTAAGAACATCAAATGAAGAATGTGTATTATCCGGTAAAAGAACAAAAGTTTTATTTGACTCTTGTCTTCAGGTAAAGAGAGGAAAAGTGGAGTAATCAGAAGAAAACCCCACAGACGTGGAAAGAATGTATAGGTTCTGTGTTAAAAGTAACCTCTTTGAATCCTGTGAGGCAGATGTAATAACCACTCTGCCACCATGCCATATGTGTATTGTGGATCAAAGCCCGGACACAGACATGTGGACAGTGATGGTTCACCCAAAACACGTTTATTATACATAACTATTTACACGGTGCAGCACACAACCCCAAATAACTCCCCCAACGTCCGGCCTCTCACTCAATGCCTCTCTCTTCAGGCCGCCTCTTTTCCTCACCTCGCGAGCTCTGTCTTTCTCCTCTCCCGACTCCAGCCAATGAATGGAGGGAGGTGGCCCCTTTTATCCCCACCCGGACGTGCTCCAGGTGCCTCTCGATTAGCTTCCGCCGGCACTCCCCTGTCTGGCGGAAGTATTGGCTGTGCACCCGGAAGCACTCCGGGTGTCCCTGGTCTTCTTCCCCCCAGCACTTCCAGGTGTGGCGGTAGTGCTGAGGGCCAGAGCTTCTCAGGCATTGGGTCACCCCCTGGCAGTGACCACGGGCCCCTGTAGGGTTGAGCTTCCAAGCTCAGTTCCCGTGGTCCCCAAAGCCACCAGGGCAGTCGCCCCCTTGTGGTGTGGAAGAGGCATAAGCCCTCCTTTGGTCCTCCTGGGCGTCCTGGCTGGGTACCACCCCCAGCCACTCGCCACAGTATATATACAGTATACATATTTAACATACTTTTTGAGCATGTATGTATGTAAGTCTAGGTCAGATATGTTACAATCATCATGACAGAGAAGCAGATGTCATCTAATTGTAATAATCCGTGTCATATCATGTGACTGCTAGTCAGGGGGCATGTCAGACTTGCCGACTACAGTTGCCGATCCCGTTGCAAGACTATGACGATTTAAATGATTGAATATCTCTGGCCATGTCACACTTACTGACAGAGTGCCAACCATCTAGCAGAGTCATGCTTTTCTAACAGCCAAAAGCATGCTGTCTGACGGAGCTGGCAGTGCACACAAGGCTAACAGGTGCAGCGAGTTCCACTCTTTATCCTTTTTACATTTTGAAATTGTACAAGGGGGTACCCAAAAATAACTGAAATTGAAAAAAAAAATTGGTTTAATAATTTGTACTTACTGAAACTTTAGTCTCCTTCAAAGTACTCTCCATGTGAATAAATGCACTTGTCCCAATGTTTTTTCCACTGGTGGAAAAGATTTTTGGAATTGCTAAAGAGGGACGTTGTTCAATGCCTGGAGTGATTTTTCTTTGACTTCCTCCACAGTACACAAACACTTTCCTTTGAAGTTCTTTTTCCATGTGCAAGAACAAGAAAAGGTTGCACAAAGCATGATCAGGCAAGTAGGGAAGGTGGCAAGAACTCAATTCAGAAATCTCTTCAATAGTCTGACAACGATCTTCGTAAATTGCATTGCAAGATTTACGTCATTCCTAATTGTGAAAGATTGACCAGATCTTGGTTGGTCTTCAAGTGGTATTTCCCCTCGTTTGAAACACAAAAACTACTCATAGACCTGTGTTTTACTTAAAGCTTCCTCTTTAAAAGCAGTTTCAAGCATCACTACAGTTTCACCAGCTGTTTTCCTTAAGTGAAAACAACATTTAACACAGACTCGCTGTTCTTTATGATCACCCATCACAAAAATTGCAGAATACGTTTAATAAGCACCAAGAAAAACTGACACTGAATGCTGTATGAACAATACAGAGCAACGCCATTTGGCAGCCTGCCACAGAATACTGAAAGTATGCTACACTTAGTGGCGAAATTTGCAACTAAGTCAAGATTGGGCGCCAGGTACAAATTCTGGTTATTTTTGGGTACCCCCTTGTATTTAAAACATGAGACATCAGACAGACAAGCTTCCTTTTTGTTTGTGAGGTCCAAAGCACCTGCGTTCCTTATTCCTTGTCACTACATTAAATACATTGTACTGCCAGATGGGCATTTATAGATTGTCAGCTCTCATGCACAAAGAGCCTGTCCCTACAACTAAATATAAAATCAAACCTGTTTGATTTTATCAGAATGAGTCGCAGACTAGTTGGAGTGCAGACCTGCCTATCATTCTGCATGGCTGCCTTTTATTCCATTTCCTTTTGTGGGACCGCAAACAGCCACACAGGTTGTGCAGTAAGGAGATTGTGGGACCGCTTCCAGGGTCATCCCCATGTGGAGATCATTTTAAGTAGTGAGAAAAGTGCTGTATAAAAGTAAAGAATTATTATTATCTGTATAGTTTCCATTCAGGTCCAGGTAACAGTTCCATCTGTGGTCATTATCTGGAAAGTTTTGAATTGGGTTTTAACATTACTGCACTATGTTATTGGTTTATGTGGAAAATATTGTACAAGCATAGGAAGAGACACCGTAGACTTTAGTTTGATCCAAAAAAGAAAAAAAAACAACTTTTTACTTGATCAAATTTAGTAAAAGCACAATTTTGAGTTCCTACTGAGTCCACTTTTTCATACTTGTAAAGATTTAAAAAACAGCGCTTGGTCAGCAACATACTGCTCTTTTATTAACTTTGCCATATACCATCTGCATGGTCCCCTCTGTCCCTTAAATTAGTGATGTTACAATATAATATGAGAAGGCATTTTTAATATTTTCAAAAAATGTCATGTACAAGCAAAATGCCATAAGGACTAATGAAGCTGCTGGTTACAGGAGTTTCAAAGAAAAACACAATTAGCTGTCTAAAATGTATTATTGCCTATGAAGATATGAGAAGGATCCTGTAACTTTTGAAATAAAGATTAACAGACACGACAACAGTTTATTTTTTGTAAAGCCCAAAATTAGTCACTGCCACAACAGGCTTTAACAGGGCCTTTTTTGACAGCCCCCCCAGTCTTGACTCTCTAAGAAGACAAGGAAAAAAAAAACAAAATGGAGGAGATCTTGGGAAAGGAAATTCCTGTAGAATGGGCTTGCAATGGGTGTCAGAAAATGGGGTAAATACAACACACTAAAACAGAAGACAAGAAATCCTCCTCACAGATATAGATGGCCAATCTATTATCGACAACTCAGGAATACAATTCAATAGTACAATAGTAATAGTAAAAGCTACAAAGCAAAATGCAAGAACAGATTATGTCACATATGAGGATTCAGATTTGCTCAGAGTCCTGGAGACCTCGGCCAACAAGCTGCCTCCCTCCCTTCCATTGGCTATTTGACAGATGAGTCAGTGCTGAGCTGACCAATCTGATGAAAGGACCCTTCTACCTAATGACTCCAGTGCTCCTTTATCAGAGGTGACTTTTATATAGGCAGGCAAACTACCTGGCAGTAGAGCAGTGGCACCAAGTGCCACATGTGAATATCGAGAAGAGAAACAGAGTAGGTGAGGGTTAGTAACAAATTCTAACTATCCTATTACTCATGTTTTAGTGCTAATGACCAACAACAGAGATGCAGTGTACAGTTAATCAGCAGCTCTAGTCAGGATATGCTAAACTGATGTAATGAGTGCAGATGGTGTTGCCTCTGACAGCAAGTTAGAAGTGTGAGGTAGCATCAGTGGCAGGTGACGTAGCAGAAAAAAGATTATTAGAACTGCATAAAAGGAGCTGTGGAAGATCAGGTTAGGGAGTGAGGGAGAGACACAGCATTGCACAATGTATAGGGTGGTCCAGATCTAATTATGCCATTTTCATTACTCTATAATTTATTAAGTTTATTGCATAGAAAATCACCCAAAAATCTCAGACCATCGAGAAGTGTGCGAACTGACGACATGAAAAATCATCTTCGCGCTGTACTGGAATCGTCCCTGCATAAATCAAAGTCATCCAGACGATCTGGATCTGCATAATTAGATCTGGACCACCCTGTATTAGGCTACAAGCTCCAGTTGACAGGATAAAATGCCCAGTGAATAATACCATAAAAAAATCACACAAAATAAAGTTCTATCAACATATTGCCATGCACTAATATCAGCAAAGGAAAAGATTAAAAAATCTCAACATCAAATACATTAAAAGCAGAAATGCAAATGAATATTCATAATAAAAAATATGTTAATTAAACAATATGTTAAATTATTGAGGTACATTTTCTACTTGTTTAATTTTGGCACAGCATTGCCATTTGCTGGGAGATGGGGGCACTGCCATCACTACCACCATAAGAATAATACAAAGTCTAACAAGTGTATTAGCATATTGCTGAATTGTGTTTGTGGAACTCCTCATCTTTAGGTTTTTTCAATGTTTAAAATTATTTATTTTATTAGATTTGGATTAGAATTGGGGTCCTCACTGTGTGGAGCTTCCATGTTTTCCCTATGTTGGCCTGGATTTTCTCCAGGTGCTCCAGGCTTCTTTCCACAGTACAAAGACATGCAGGACCCATTTACTTTTTAAATCCTTAGTGCTTCCTCATTGTAGACAAAGAGGGGATTTTAACTTGTCCACTCCAAAGTCAATTGCCCTTATTGGGCATTTTCTCTGAGCTGTTAGTGGAAAAAACAGACAATACCATTAATGACAGCACCCCCCTGTGTCCTGGAGTGGTAGTGCTTACCTCAGATGAGCCTGGAAGGTGACCCTTTGACATGGATAAATGACTATATATATATATATATATGGGACTACTGGGGGAGAGAGCATCACTGAGGCAATACCTCCCATGGGACCCTAAAGGGAAGCCCTCCTGGGTGGCTGTGGCACCATGGATTCCCGCATGGCATGCTGGGAACTGAAATGTGTGGTGCTGCCTTTTTGGGTTCCGTGGGGGGCTGTCAGGGGGAGCTGCAGAGCCATTCAAAGGATTTCCTCCACACCTGGGAGTGATTTCAGGTAATCCTGATGAACCACCTCAGGCACTCCTAGGACCTGAATAAATGGAGCTGTCTCACTCTATTCAGAAAGCCAGAGTCGGGAGGAGGTGGACTAAGCTTGCTGGGAGAGGAGTGGAGGTGGAGGAAGAAGAAGGAAAGGAAAGGACTGTCTTTTGATATTGGCACTTTGTATGTATGACTGTATTGTGCTGTGGGGAACAAGAAAAAGTGCTTCCCAGCTGTGAATAAAATGTGTGTTGTGTGGCACACTTGTGTCTCTGCCTGTCTCTGTCACGTTAGGGCAGCTGTACACGCCCCGGTGGTCACAATATATATGTAGAGGGAAGCAGACAGAGAGAGAGTTGAAGGACAGTAACAAACAACACAAAACATCAAATTACAAATCCTTAATAGGACTTTTACTGTCCTATAGAAAGAGCATAACTTATGAATTCTGATCTTTCAATTCATGTAGTTCAGATGGATGAGTTCTTTATCTAGTTTGTGAAGCATCTATTGCTTAAATATGGCATTCATTTACTGACAGCTAGTCTGCACTGACTATCTTCCTCCACACTGAGTTACTGTATGTCTGTGGGTGCAAGGCACTGCTCTGCACTTTCTTATTGTATTTAGAAAGAAACCCAATAAAAGCCATAACTTAACGTTCACAGGGTATTTACCTTTTAGTTACAGTTGCACCAATACTACAATACATTTATTGGCTTTGTCCTAACTACTATGTTGCAATTAAAAGTTCTCACATTCAAGTAGGTGTACTTATAGTTCTGGTGTATAGAATGCTTTGTTGCTTTCCTGGTTGTCTTTTTTCAGACATTTAAAATAATCATCATCATGCTTTCCTTCTTTGTTTTAGGAACTTGTCTCCTTCTTTGCCTTGGTTATACTTTCTGGTTGTGAGGGATACTGCAGTTTCTTTTGAGATTCAAATGCATTTTGCCATTCCTCTTGTTGCTAGCAAAAAATCACGCCTTCTGGGCAACATGTGATCAATCACTTTTCGTTTTCAGCAAGACGAATATGTGGCTTTTGTGTATACGGTTCTCCAGTTTTACCAAGGTTTAGACTAATGGCACCACTTATCCAACTCCTTTTCCAAACGGTCTTCCATTTTTCCAGTCCAGTCAAGGGGGTTACCTGAAAAGTGACCTTCTCACTTAAACACTCTCCTTTAGAAAACTCCACATGCTGCACAGATTCACAGTCCATGTCGTTAATTTCTCCATGTCTTTATGATCAGTTTTTTCCTATACATCCACTTTCTGATCCTCCTTACACCATTACAACATTAAAACAGGCAAAGAGTTCAAAGGTTTAAGGATCCCGATATGAGGCACCAGTACACCTCACGGCTTGCTCACGCATACTTACTCACATCAAGCCAGTATGAAGTGGCAAATTAATCTAATATGAATGTCTTTAGAATAACAGTGGATTTCAATTAGACTGTGCTGCCTTTCTGTGTATGCGTGTTTTGTGTGTAGAGAGCTACCTGATGGTTGATTTGCTTACACAAAGAAATAAAAGAATTTGAACTTATACTTGCCACCATACTCTGTGTATCTGAGATGAGTCGTGACTGCTGGAGGGCAACCAGTGACACAAAGAATAAATCCTATGAAGCATATACTGTATGAAATACACAGTAAAAAGAGCCAGCGGTATAGATAATTCTGAGGAGAGGGTCAGGATTGCTATGCCCAACTGCTTTTTTTTATTCTTTTTCCTCTCTTAGTTTCATCCTTATGTTTCTAATAGTTATGTGTTTTTTTTATTGTTGCTATCTTTCAGGCAGCTACTTTGTTTAATGACTGTTTCTTCATATTAAATCTCAAGAGCTTTACCCTGTATCTTTACCACTGCCTTTATGCTTAGCAAGTAAGAGTAGAGAAGAACATATCCTGTCCACGGGCCTGTTTTGTAGTATTTTATGCTAAGATGGTGAGCCTGCCTCCTAATAACATGCCTACTTGAATATAAGAAACAAATTTGTGGTGGATCTTTGACTGTAAATTGACATGGAGTGAAAGAGTGAACCCTGCATTGGATCTTAATCCTGTCCAAGGGTAGCTGCAGCCAGAATAAAGTCCTGCTTTCTGAGTTCCACACTAAAAAAATCTAACTTATAAATGATTGCTAATGACACAGTTTTAAGCACTGCAAATACTGTAATACACTTGTGTCAAGTCACCTGTACGAAGATTTAAGTAACAGACTCTACCGACACACAATCAAAGTGTACAGTGCCATCCACATGCCACTTGACCAAACTTTCAGAGTTGGTTACTCACTCAAAGCAAACCCTTGACATAAAAGTAGAAGAAGCTTGACAAATGAGACCATTCAGTTCATGAAGTCTATTTTGGTGATGGCAGCTTCCATGGTGAGAATGCCAAGCTCTGAGACCAGAAACTAGAATTTTGCTCTGTCAATTGGCTTGTGCCTGTTATGATTATGACTCAAAATGGATGTTGACAAAGGAGTGAAATTTCAAAAGAAAATTAATTTTTTAAATGAATAAAGGGGAACAAAAAATAATAAATTCAATAGAATAATTTAAAATGTAAAAATATCAAAATTCTTGAAGAAATATCAAATTATACAATAAATTACGCAAATTATAAAAATAAATCAAAATACAAAATCCCAAAAAAGCATAAATGACCAAATTACAGAGATGATAGTAAGGGCAATAAGTTAAAACAGAATACTTCCAGATGAGCTTAAAGTGGAGAAGGACAAACAAACTGTACTTGCCTTCACTTCACTATTGGCACGTAGACTTATCTTGCTCAACTGTAAGAATCCTAACTCACCTTTTTTAAGTCAATGGATAACTAATGTTATATCCATTGTGGTCCATGGCCGGCTTTTCATCCTGCCAGAAGGAGCTCTCCCTTCAGGATGGATGTGCCCCGGATACCAGCAGGGAATCATGGACAATAGTGTTTTCCTCTACAGCCCTGCTGGATACCACAGGGGCCAATAGAGGATGCTGCAGGGAGGCCCAGAGAGTCGTTTGTGCCCTATAACCCAGAAGTGCATCTTAGTCACAGCGACAGGAGAGATGACGTACTTCCGGGATGAAGAAAAGGACTTTTTATCTGACCCGGAAGTGATAAGGAATCATAGACTGAAGGATGGGAAACACTTCCGGGTCAGGGACTATAAAAGGATTCTGGGAACTCCCAGATGACGAGCTGAGCTGGGTGGAAGGGTGGCAACGCGTCTGGGAGTGGTGGATTGTGTTTATTGTGTTTGTGATTGGTTATTTGATGAGTATAGTGGAGAGGAGGGTGCTTTGTGCACTGTTGCATATGAATAAAGTCACCTTTTGGACTTTTCTCTGGTGTCTGGCGTCTTGGACAAGGGTTCAAGGAAGTGATAGCGCCCCCTATCTGTCACACCATCCATCCATTATCCAACCCACTATATCCTAACTACAGGGTCACGGGGGTCTGCTGGAGCCAATCCCAGCCAAAACAGGCAGGAAACAAACCCTGGGCAGGGCACCAGCCCACTGCAGGACACACACACACACACACACACACACCAAGCACACACTAGGGACAGTTTAGAATTGCCAATGTGCCTAACTTGCATGTATTTGGACTGTGGTAGGAAACCAGAGCACCCGGAGGAAACCCACGCAGACACAGAGAGAACATGCAAAACTCTACGCAGGGAGGACTCGGGAAGCGGACCCAGGTCTCCTTACTGCGAGGCAGAAGTGCTACCACTGCGCCACCATGCTGCGTAAAAATATGTAAATAAATAAATGAATAAAAATAAATGGAATAAAAAAGAGGGGAGAGAATCCCCTCAATTTAAGTGTCATTTTAAAATTTCTATTAATAAAATCTTCCTTAAAAAGTTGTTTTCCCTTGCTTTTGATGAACTATAAAAAAACAGAGCTTCTGATTTATGTGAGATTAAAGTGCATTTTTAGGCCACAATTAAATTGAAATATGTTGAACTTGTTATACCATTTTTATGAACTAGGCCAGGGGTTCACAGAATCGGTCCTGTGGCTGAAGGTTTTTGTTCCAACCAGCTTCTGTTTTTAATTGGACTCCTGAGTGAACTGTCATTTCCCAGATTCTGTGTTGGATAGAAATTAGAAAACTGTGTGTGTCCTGCGGTGGACTGGCAGCCTGCCCGGGGTTTGTTCCTGCCTTGCGCCCTGTGCTGGCTGGGATTGGCTTCAGCAGACCCCTGTGACCCTGTAGTTAGAATACAGCAGTATGGAAAATGACTGACTGGCTTACATATTTTTTACGTTAAAGTTTTGCTCTGCTGGCCTGGCTCTCTTTAATCATGGTTGGGGGTTGATTCGTTTTGAACCTAGTCTTACTAAACTTGACTTGCTTGTATGGATTGTTGTTTGATTCTAATAAAGTTAACAAAATGTTAAAAAAATAAATAAAATAAAAAAATGACTGCAGCTCACATTGTGTTTTAGACATTTCACAGTCTTGAGTAGTTGTTCTTTTAGGAAACAAACTTAAACAAAATTATTATAAAAAAACAAAGTCAGATTATGCATTTTTCACATGGCACACTTGACAACTTAGCTAAAATATTAGTATTTGCATATAAACTACTTACATCTGCTTTAAACAAAATCAAGCGATACGCCACTTTTCTAAAGATGCATGATTTTTATTTTCTCGTCGAAACATAACACTTTATGCTTCCTTTTACCCTTTAAGGGATTGCTTTGACCACTTAATTGTTTTATTAGACCCAGTTTTTCACAGAAACAAAGGCTGTACAAGTAACCCCACATTTGTCTTGTTCCTCAATTCCTGGCATCTGCTAGGCAAGAGCACAGTGTGTGTGTGTGTGTGTGTGTGTTTGTAAGCTCCAGATGGCATGCTCTGCACTGTGTAACTATGTCTTATCTGGTCAAATAAAGTCGACCACAATTCACAGTTCAAATCCACTTTTAACTTTATTTCAAGCTGCAATTAGACTGAAGAGTCTAAAGAGCAAACAGAATAGCTAGAATCAGGAGTGTATCACAAAATGTCTTACATTTCCTCTGCATCCATAACACTGCTGCTTAAACCACCAAATAATTACTTAAATACTACTTGTTAAAGCACAAGTAAATATAAAGCAACAACAAACACTCATGCTTGAACATTAAATTATCTAGCTACACACACGACAAAAGTAGAGAACGAACGAGTGCTGAAGAGAGACTGAGGACCTGTGAAATATCACGTTATACACTTGGATTCTGCATAGTGCTAATCACATGGTAATGGTATTTTTATTTTTTTTTGATTAATGGTTAATTGATACTGAGGGCCTATTGTACATGATTTTTCTTTTAATGATATAAAGTTTA
The DNA here is from genome assembly GCA_026402145.1 of Polypterus bichir lapradei. Taxonomy (NCBI): domain Eukaryota; kingdom Metazoa; phylum Chordata; class Cladistia; order Polypteriformes; family Polypteridae; genus Polypterus; species Polypterus bichir. The sequence continues at coordinate 6,569,753 of JANRMT010062812.1, forward strand.
AAAGTATTCAGTATCAAATTTCATAAATTTGACTGTATTCTTGAATAGATCATTAAAAATGTACAAGCTGAATCCAGAATAGATAGATAGATAGAGGGATAGATAGATTATTTCATACTTTATTTGTCTCTAGGGGAAATGTGAGTTTTTACAGAAACTCTATAAATAAATAAATAAATACATAAATGGGTAGATAGATAAATAAACATACACAAACACACACACACTGTTTTCTGAATACACACCAGAATGATTAAAAAGCAAGGAAATTAAAAAGAAAGAAAACTTCTGCCTTGGCTGTCCAAGTCCCAGTCGGGCTTTATGGAGGCGTATTTCTGTTGGTATAAAGGAGCCCCTTAGCATTTCTTGACATACTTTTGGTGAATAATTTGTTGCCTTAAATATTTTTAGCTGTGTATTCAATTGTCGTTTTACTTACTGTCAGTTTGGCCATGTTACCATGGCTTGAATTATATTAGGAGTCTCCAACTCTGGTCCTGGAGTTCTACAATGGCTGCTGGTTTTCATTCTGACCCTTTTCTTAATTAGTGACCAGTATTTGCTGCTCATTAACCTGTCCTCTCATTTTAATTGACTTGTTTTTTAACACTAGAATTACCAGAGCCTACGAAAAAACTTGTAGATCCGTCCCACCTTAAATCGCTTCTTAAAACCGCTCTCACCTCTCCGCCAGCCTCCTTTGTCCTGTAAATGTGCCGATAAAAACAAACTGCAAGCAGCCGGCTATTCCATCCCCCCGCCGACTCAGAACGTGCACAAACTTGTCCGAGCTCATGCCTCGATTATCTGGGAGTGAAGTGGAGTTTTAGAGTGGAAATAATAGATTGTTATTTGGAACACACGCATTTCATGTGTGTTCCGTTTCTACAGTAATCTGTGTAAACACAATGTTAAAACAGAAACTTTTTCATATTTTAGTAATAAATTTCACAAAATGTAGACATAAACTATAAAATGTGTGAAGCCTGACAGCCAAAGAGCAAATACACTTTCATAAAAGGTTCAGGACTTTTACAACAGCTTCCGTGGTGTACGGGTAAGATTTTGTCACAGAGCACAGCAGACTTGCTGTACCTCAAGAGATCCGAGTTCGAATCTCCGCTAGGGAGAAAATTTATTTATTTTTACCTTCGCCATTCTGCCTGCCTGAACTCCCTGTCTATCTATATAGTAATAACAGTAATTTTATTATTATATAGGAGCTTCCCTGTCTGCCTATCATATAGTGCCTTTCCTTCCTACCTATCTATATATCTATCCCCTTAGCTGTGTTTTATATATCTATTATACAATGCCTTCCCTTTTTATTTATATATCTAGTGCCTTCTCTGCCTGTCTGTCTGTCTGATTGCATATAGCGCTGAACTTACTGCTCTGTACTATTCTGTCTTCTGCATGTCCTGGAGTACAAAAGAAACACCACCATACAGCAACATGTGCGAACTGGCAAGATCGTGGAAAAAACACGCGGTCACTGATTACAAACCGCAAGATGAATGAAAGAGACAATATATGTAAAAACATCATCGCACTAATGCAATATTATTTGAAAACAAACAGCGTCAGATCGGGTTTGAATATGCGCCCGATCTGACGCTGTTTGTTTTCAAATAATATTGCATGTATTGAACTATTTTAGAATAAAAACATACATTTGATTTCAGTCAGTCTGTAAGAGCCAGTGTAAATGCATGATAATTATAAAGGTTAGCTTTTTTTTTTAATTCAGTTCCATTCTCTCAGTCGCGTCCACGATCTCCCCCCCCCCCCATCTGACACTGCTTTTTTTCACATAAAGACGCGCTATAACTCAAATGTGATTTATTTGGAGACGCGCTATACTCGAATGTTATTTGTATAGGGAAGAAAGTACAATGTCAGGTGCTCATTCAGTGTAATAGGAACCATAGCACAGAGAGATGTGTACACTGCAACAAGTACACATGTCATGAATGTAGGAAGGGTGTGTGGGAATTGTTAATATTTGAATGTGATGATTTTATATAGCACGGATCGGAAATCAGCAGTTCTTAGCATTGCACCACGCAAGCTGTCGTATCAACCGCCTACTGTAACTTGCTTTATTTTTTCTTCACGTATAGTCTAGAATAAAAGTGCACTTGTTTTGTTATTCTTGTACACCAACATATATTCCTGTGTTTGAGCGACACGGGCATGCTAAAAAAAATAGACGTGTAATGCCACGAAAAGTGCACGCAGGCTCTTCAGTTCGGAAGCATTGGTACGAGAATGCAGTCACAAATACGCTGCAGAGCTATAGCGCATCTTTATGTGAAAACAGCATTCTCAATTTGGGGTTGGGGGTGGGGTGTAGGGAAGGATCCTGAACACGACTGAGAGAATGAAAAGTGAATAAAAAATAAATAACCTTTACAAGTATGATAAATTACACCGGCTGTTACACACTGAAATCAAATGTATGTTTTTATTATAAAATAGTAAGAATAACAGCAGTTTACGTCTCAAAACTGAATCGCGCAGGATCGAACTCATGACCTTTTGCGTACTAGTCGGCAGCTGACACCATTATGCTAGCATGGCAGTTGTAGTAAGTATGTGTCAATGTGGCATGCTAAGGTGGTTTTTTTCTGCAGTTATATTTTTGAATAAAAGCATACTTGTTCTGTTATATTTGTTACTTTTGTAAATGTGTTTGATATTTGGACTTCAGGCTTCATACATTATATAGTTTATGCTTACATTTTCTCATTTACTGCTACAATATGAAAAATGTTTCTGTTTTAAAAATGTGTTTACACGGATTACTGTAGAAACAGAACACACGTTAAATGCGTGTATTCCAAATAATGATCTATTATTTCCACTCTAAAACTCCACTTCACTCCCAGATAATCAAGGCATGAGCTGGGAGAAGTTTGTGCACGTTCTAAGTCGTTGGGGGGATGGAATAGCCGGCTACTTGCAGTTTTTCTTTTATCGGCACATTTAGATTAACAAAAGACGCTGGCGGAGAGGTGAGAACGGTTTTAAGAAGCGATTTAAGGTGGGACGGACCTACGAGTTTTTTCGTAGGCTCTGGTAATTCTAGTGTTAATACTCGGTCCTCTGAATTACTGATTTTTTTTCCTTAAACAGCAACCAAACAGAAATGCAACGTGAAGTGAGCCAACAGATGACCAGCTAAGTCAGGGCCTCAAAACCCCAACCAATTTCACTCCAACCAGTTTCTTAATTAGAAGCAGATTTTTGTTGTTAATTAAACTTGTTATTTAATTTCATCTCTTGCCACAGCAGACATTTCCAAAACTGTTGATTTTCTTTTTTTCTAAGAGTAACATCAAAATTTTTGGTGGACCTGAACAGATAAACATTACTGAGACCTTCACTTTTCTTTATTTTAAGATATCATATGATGGATACAAATTTGTTGTTCCTGTCTTAGCTCGCTTTGTATCTCATTACTGATTGGCTGCTAATTTAGAACAAAATAAATAATTAAGGAGTCTGGGTCTTAAGCAGCAAGTCAATTAAAATGAAGGCATAATGCAATTTAGCAACAAAAACTGACCACTAATTAGGAAAAGAGTTAGAATGAAAACCTGTAGTTGGAGACCCCTGCATTAAAGCACTTGAATAATAGCATGTAATTTCGTAGTAACGACAACCATAAAAAAAAAGCTAATCATCAAGTGCAGTATACTGGTCACCCAAAGGGAAAAAAACTCCACAAGCCCATTGGATTCACAAGAAGCTAAATCATGCAAAACATGGCTGACATAAACCATAGTCTTTTTAACTCGTTTTAGGGTAATACTGTGTTCAGTTTCCATATGCGGTGAATGCAGTTTGGAGCTTACATCAGAAGTTTCTTCATCCAGTATTTATACATACGTATATATTGTATATACACACAGAGTGGATTCAGAAAGCATTCAGACCCTTCACATTCTGTACTTTTTAGACAGGTAGAACTTTATTTGTCCTAAGAGAGAAATTTGGCTTTTTATAGCTAGCTAGCTAGCTAGCTAGATAGATAGACCAGAATGACTAAAGAGAAAGAAAATTTAAAAAGAAAACGTCTGACTTGGCAGTCCCAGTCCCAGTGAGGCATTATGCAGGTCTATTGCTGTTGGTATAAAGGAGCCCCCGTTGTGTTTCTTGACACATTTATGGTGAATAATTCGTTGGTGGAAAGTCCTCAGTGTTGGTGTGTCAGAGAGAGGATGTGCAGCATTGTTCATAATGGCACTCGGTTCGTTTTAATTCTCTCCTTTGTTACTACCTCCAGACTCCCTCCTACAATTGAGCCTGCCCTGTATATATATAAAGTTAGAATTCATTTTTTCCATTCCAAAAAACCTTTAAAGCTTTCCAAACATCTTTTTAATGATTTGTATAATTTACAATTGCAAACCTGCCTCAAAAATAAATTTTAGTGTCAACTTTGTGAAGCTGCTTCGGTGAGGATGAGTACAGGTCAAACATAGGTAGTGATCAGAGATAATTTAATGTTGCTGAGTAATACTTACATTTCAAACCTCATCAGCTCAAGGAATAATTAGATCCCACATATGACTGTAATAATATGTCATCCTTTTAACAATTTGGCAAAACCTCACCAAGTGTAGTCGGTGTGTAAATATTTGCTAGAGGTGTCCGATTCCATATCTACGAGACAGTGAAAGCAAGCAATAAAAAATAAACAGTCTTTCTCCACATTTTTCCCACTCTAGCTGAATATTCAGCAATATGCTTGGGCACCCCATAATGTGGAGCTTTCCCTCCAGAGACAGGCGCTGAGATTGATGGAGTTTGATTTGCTGGATTAAATAAAACAGATTACCAGAATGGGTCAAATTGGTAAATTATACAACACAGATACTGTATATTTTTTACTTTTAGAATTACATCTTGGACTTTGGGCTTTTAAATGTATTCCTATTTACCATTTAATTACTTGAATTGAGTTTTTTATTGAAATAAATATTTAAAAAGTTAGTGTTTTATGTGTGAGTGTTATTAATACTGATTATCTAGTAAATGTCTGTGGACAGGCTTTTAATCCCTTACATTTTTAGGAAGGCAATTATTTATTTATGCTTTGCTATATGCAGATATGTACTGTTATACAATATTAATGTGACCTGCATTAAAACTTAGCCTTGTTCTGATTTATGCACTGTCTGAATGCTTTGCATCAGCAATTTAAAAATTAAAAAATGAACATATTTTAACCCTTATTTTATAAGTTCAATAGACTGGGTTCACTGTCTCTGTAGTTATTTCTTTTAGCGTTTGCATGAGTTTTTGCTCAACATTATGATGTTGCACAAGTTACATTAAATGGAGTCATGACAGATTGTGGGGTAAAGTCTTTAAAGATCTTATTCAGGTTTCAGCTAACCTTGTCATTAAATTACAAGTCAAGAAAAAAAAGATAAACCTATATTGCCTTTCAGAATTTTATTTTTTTTTACAGTGCTTACTTTATTTATATTTAGATGCATTGTTTTCTATTGTACTGCCCTCTGATGTTGCTGCAGAAGTAGGCCGTAGATCTCTGCAATGTTAAATGACATAAGAGTATAAAATTGGATGGCTGCATTGACGAATGTGCTGGGATTTGAGTTTTACAGTGAGCTCAGAAGGTATTCAGTCCCCTTCAATTTCTGCATACTATATTGTGCTGTAGATTTAATTTGAAATGAAAAAATTTGCCATATTTCCCCATCAATCTACACTCAATAACGCATAATGACAAAGTGAAAACATGTTTTCAAAAAGGATTGCAAATTTAATAAAAATCAAAAACTGAAATCTCTCATTCATTTAAGTATTCAGACCCTTTGCTGTGGCACCTCAAATTGTGTTCAGTTGTCTCCTATTTGCTTAAATTCTCCTTGAGACGTGCTGAGAACTTGATTGGAGTCCACCTTTGGCAAACTGGATTGATAAGATCTCACAATTCCCATGGCAGGTCAGGACAAACACCAAACCATGAAGTCCAAGGAACTCTCTGTAGACATCCGTGATAAAACTGAGGTGAGACATAGATCAGGGCAAGGAGATAAAACCATTTCTAAAGATTTGAGTGTTCCGAGGAGTACAGTAGCCTCAAAAACTATGAAAAGGAAGAAGTTTGGAATAATCAGGATTCCTTCTTGAATTGGCCATTCGGCCAAATTGAATAACTGGGCAAGAAGGACCTTGGTCAGAGGGGTAAACAAGATCCCAATGATCATTCTAACAGAGATCCAGAAATCCTCTGCTGGAATAGCAAAACCTGTCAGAAGGACAACCATCTCAGCAGCACTCCATCAATTAGTTGTTTATGATATTTTATCTTGTTTATGATATTGGAGTTTGCTAAGCAGCATTTAAAAAACTATGAGTGCATGAGGAATAATATTCTCTGATCTGATGAGACAAAAACCGAGCTCTCTGGGCAGAACTCCAGTCACTATGTCTGGCGAAAACCAGGCACGATGGGGCGATGGGTCACTTTGCAGCACAACAATGACCCAAAGCATACAGCCAAGACACTGCTGGAGCGGCTTCAGGACAAGTCTCTGACTGTCAGTGAGTGGCCCAGCGAAAGCCCAGACTTAAACCCAATAGACCTTGTGTGGAGAGACATGAAGATGGCAGTTTACAGTTGCTTCCTATTCAATCTAACGGAGGTTGAGAGGATCTGCCAGGAAGAATGGGATAAACTGCCCAAATCCAGGTGTGCAAAGACTTACTAAGAAAACTCAAAGCTGTAACTGCTGCCAAAAAGGGATTCTGCTAAGTACTGAATTAAGAGTCTGAACACTTATGTAAAAGAGATTTCAAGTTTTGATTTTTCATAAATTTGCAAATGTTTCTGAAAACATGTCACTTTGTATTTATGGCATATTAGGCATAGATTGATGAGGAAAAATGGCAAATGTATGTATTTAAAATTAACTCTACCACACAGTACATGTTTCCTCCCACAGTACAAAGACATGCAGGTTAGGTGCACTGGCAATTCTAAATTGTCCCTAGTGTGTGCTTGGTGTGTGTGTGTGTGTGTGTGCCTGGGGTTTGTTTCCTGCCTTTTGCCCTGTGTTGGCTGGGGTTGGCTCCAGCAGATACCCGTAAGGGTGGCACAGTGGCGCCTCGTAGTAAGGAGACCTGGGTTTGCTTCCTGGGTCCTTCCTGCATGGAGTTTGCATGTTCTCCCCATGTCTGCGTGGGTTTCCTCCGGGTGCTCCAGTTTCCTCCCACAGTCCAAAGACATGCAGGTTTGGTGCATTGGCAGTCCTAAATTGTCCCTAGTGTGTGCTTGGTGTGTGTGTGTGCCCTGCGGTGGGCTGGCGCACTGCCAGGGGTTTATTCCTGCCTTGCTCCCTGTGTTGGCTGGGATTGGCTCCAGCAGACCCTGTGTTAGGATATAGTGGGTTGGAAAATGACTGATGGACACAGTGCATAGATAGAAATGGGTCTGAATACTTTCTGAATCCACTGTGTATCCATGCTTTTGTGACTCTTAGTGGTCTAATGGACCACTTGCCAGTCCTTTCAGTCAATTATGCCTTTTATTTATTGCATACTAGTATCTTGTTTTTCACCTGTCTTTATCGATTCTTCTCTTTCTCCTAACTAAGTTATCCCAGCATTCTGTCAGATCTGATTTGATTGGTACATCTGGCAGTTCAAGGTGTCCATGAAACCTCTGATATGATTTTGCCTCGATTTACTGATGATCACCGTCACGTATTGGTGTTGGGCAGATTATTATTTAAAATATTCTGACTTGTCATCCAAGAAACTTTACTGTGTTATTATTAGCCTGTGCATGTTTCCTATTACTAATTTCTTTGAAAATTTAATATTCTACTGCCAATCCATTCAAATGGATCATTATGCATATAAAAAAGAATTTTTTAACTTGGCCAGTGTGCATTATTTTGATCATATGTATTGAAAAGCCGGCTTACATTTTCATTTATTTCACTTATATTCATTCCAAGTCTTTTCAGAGCATCCTTACCTTTAGCTCTCATAATGGTGTCATCAGCATATTTAAAATGTATGCTAGCTCTTTCACCAGTTTAAATCTCATCTTCTGTTTTCTTTTTTCTTCCTTTCTCATTATATTATTCTCATGTAAATGATATCATACATAATTAGAGGTCAAGAGACATTTTGAGCAGGCACACTTGCAGTTTTAGCATACCACTGGCCACATGTTGATTGTAGCACTGCCAAAACTCCCATTCATGGCATTTTTATGCTCACAATTAGATTAGTGTAATGGTATTTGTTGTGTGCTTCCTAGAAGCTCTGTACATAAATTCCATTTGTAGATCAATTAACATAACATGCTTGTCTTCAGGATCTTAGTGGAAAACCTACGTAGTCATTAAATGAACGGGCCCACAGCACAGAAACAACATCCCATTGGGGTTTGGGACCCCGTCCATGGCGCTCCAACCATTGCTTTGTCCATTAAGCAGTTTATGCCTATATCTCCTGCTGTACATCTCTTTACTTTTTCAAAGAGTGGAAAACATGACATGGCGTCAAAGTGAAAAAAGGTGGCATGGAGCCTGATTGATCTGGAATTTCAAAAGAAAGTGAAAAAGTTAGATTTTCCAACATGATGCTAAAGTGAAATAGATAGCAGAATACACATTGTTTTCAATTTTGAACCATTTTGTTCTATTTCATAATTATCAAACAGGATCTTCATCAGGCAGATCAAATGAATTGCAATGCATATGTGTGCAACTGTATCTCCATAAAATGTCTTGGCTATCTCAGACTGATTGTTTTTATTTTTGAATTTCTATTAACTTGAAAGGCTTATGGTACAAGAGAATTTATCAGAACGTTTCCATACTTTACGAAGACAGTTGTGCACCACTTCTTTCACCTCGTCATCACCTGGAGCTCAACGTCCTCTCTTAGTTGTACCGTGATGTCCACTTGTGTAACTTTTCTGTTGGTGAGAGTGATGGGGCAGGCATTCTGCATTCTTTATTCTTAGTTAAAGATATCTGAACATGTCAATCCACTAGCATTCCACAAAGATGAAGCATTGTCTCCATGTTGCAAGAAATGAAGGGATGAGACAGTAGCTGTGCTAGGATTTATTTGTGATGAGTGGGCCTAATATTATTTTTAAATAATGTTAAATGCATCATATGAAATACATTTTAGAAGGGCAGTATGCGGTAGACATTTAACACCTTATTAATGAAAGAAACATCCTCTAACAGGACAAAATAGTAATCAGGCTGGAGCAAAGTTGTTCATGGTATCTTTTAATTACTCCTTGGCAAAATGCCTTGGAGGGAGCATTCTTCAAGAGCAGTCTGTTACAGAATGGTCAGAATAGTCAGAGAAACAAAGAATAGAGGTTCATTTCGTAAACAATTGAATTTACATACAGTGCTAATCAATGCATACATTTACTCTGGTTGGTTCGTTGGTTTACACCCAAATGATTTATCTCTCTATATTATGATGGACGGCCGGCAGCTCAGCTCGGCCAGGGCGGCCCTAAAGTAGAAGGATAGGGGAAGGCAGCTTTTTCAGGATACTGCCTCTCCCAAAACACTAGATGGCAGCTCCCTGGAGTTTAGCGGTGCCCCGGATTCCTGCAGGTCATTCTGGGACTTGGGACTTTCTCAGTCCAGTTGGGTGCCCTGGGTGCCGCCAGGGGGAGCTATTAAAGGACCTGGGGAATCATGCTTCCCTTACAGCCCAGAAATGCTTGGAGGTCATGAGGACAGAGCCCCACAGTACTTCCGGGCTGATTAAAAACTTGGGATTCTCCATCTAACCTGGAAGTGCTGGCAAGTCACGTGGGAGGAAGAGTAGGAGCACTTCCGGGTCAAGAACTATATAAAGGACTGGTGGAGACCCAGCAAGAGAGCCGGAGTTGGGAGGAGTGTGACGGAGCTTGCTGGGAGGTGTAGTGGAGAAGAAGAATTATGTTTGTGTTTTGATAGAATTGTGTTTATTGTGGCTGTGGTGCTTTGAAGGCACATTGCAAGGAGGCAAAAGAAATGAAAATACTTCTTGGTGATTTTATCCCATGTTATGTGTACTGTCTGTTGGGAAAAAGGTGGGCAACAGTGCCACCTAGTGTCCATTTATTTGCAATATATAAAATCCAACGTCTGTCTGTCTGTCTGCCCACTTTTCACAAGAGAACTACTTAATGGATTTAGATGATTGTTTTTCTATTATTTGCTTGAACATCCTGGTTGATTTTGCGACCTTTCTCATCGCGCTAAGTATCATAGTTCACTTGCTGCACCGAGTTATTTGCGTGAATCCGAGAGAGAGACGCAGCAGACTGATGGGGCCCTTCTCACTCATGCGCCAACCCCAGGGGGTATCTTATATCCACTTAGCTAGCGAACGAGAGAACTGCTTAATGGATTTAGATCGGGCTTTTCCTATAATATGCTTGAAAATTTCGATTTTGTGACTTCTCTCCTCTTGCTAAGAATCATAGTTCACTTGCAGGGGCAAAGCTGTGGGCACGGCTAGTATGAAACATAAGTCTGTTATATTATATTCTGGTTTTTCTTTTTACCCTTTGAGTTGAGACACCACCCTTGAAGTTTCTGTGCATATAACAACTGTCCATTCTGGTTGTTTTACAGGATATCTGCTGACTTCTTAGTCATCTCTTAGTCATATTTCAGTACATTTTGTTGTTCAATTGACCTTTATCTGGCTTCTGGCATTTATTAACCCTTTGTGCTATTTCTTTAAGATAAATGCTGTTACCCTAAAACTGCAAGTCCACAAGTCACACCAGTGTAAATGGGGTGTTCAGTTTTGGTTTTTTTTTCGTACGTCTACTTTGATTGTTTTTTGTTAACACAAATTTAAATCCATTTACAAATAATGAAAATAAAATGACTGCGTATCCTTAGAAGGCAGAAATGCTCAATTAATACCTATTATAAATTTGATCATTAGCATTATATAGCAGCAAATTATTACTGTTTTTCCCATTCCTTATAATTTGTGTATGCATACATGATCTGTGCATTTCCACTCTCTGAATCAACAAATGAATCTGTTCTCAATTAGGTTGTCACAAAAATGCCAAAAAGGCATCATTTGATATACAGCTTTGGTATTGGCTGAAGGACTGGCCGCAATGCCAAAAAATCAAAAAATAGTCAGACAATTAGGAATCAAAGGTCAAGAAGTTAAGCAGAAGCTATAGCCAAAAACAAACTTGGACTTGAAAAAGAAGCTAACTATGCTGTACAAAACGAGACATTATTTATCCTTCGAAGGATAATGCAGACTGACACATAACGATCATGGCTGCAACGTCACATGATACAAGTCAATGGCATTGTATGAACAAATAACACAGAAATAAAACTTTTCTAAAATTATTCAAGATGAAAGACAACCAAAAATGAATCAACATCCCAATAAATAAAATAAATACAAACACACGTTCTGTTATTACATTACATTATATTCATTATCACTATCATGAACCACATACGAGAAGCATTCAAAAGGTCCTGAGCCATCAGTCTTCATCGAGAATTCTTGGTGTTCACATCAATGTTCCTAGGGAGCACCATTATTGCGGAGTTTAGAAAAAACTTTAATCCCTGCAGGAATTCACGGAGGTGAATTTTTCCAAGCTTTCTGCCAACTGGATGTGAACTAGAACTGAAGCAGGATTGAGTCAGTTTCTGTTGAGTCTTCCTTGCAAACTTTCAAAAAGTTCAGTCCATAAGGTTTAAGTTTTTAGTGACTGGAGATGAAATCTGGTTTCACTTTTTCAGACCTGAAACCAAAAGTCAGTCAGAAGTGCTGGTCCCCTAGGCAGCAGGGGTGTTAGGTTATTTCACGCCATAGGCCAAAATTATTAGTGCACCAACCGACTGTTTCGTAGCTAACACGTGTGGCTGGGATTTCCGCCTCCTTTCTTATGATCTGCACCCTAGGCGAATGCCTAATTCGCCTTAATGGTGGCGCTGGCCCTGCTCCTAGGGCTCCAAGTCCAGGTGCTGCAAGTCAGCTGGCTAAACAGTTTTTGCCACTTTTATCTCTTGTTGCTTCATTATCTCTGAAGGAAGGGGCCAGAATGACAGCCAAGTTGTACTCTGAAGTTTGCTTTCCCAAAGTTTTCCATGAAATGAAGAAATGTGCCAGCTCAAACTGCCAAGTTCACCCTGGCCATCATTCAGCAATCTGGCATTGAGTTGGTGGAGCACACTCCTTATTCCCCTGACTTGGCACCCTGCACCCGGTTGTTTTCAAAAATCAAAGAACCTCTGCATGTTAAAGTTTTCAAAACTTGAGGAGAGCTCATTGAAGCAATAAATGATGAGCTGTTTCTTTACCTTGATGGTGATTATATTGACGAGTCATGAATAAATGAGCTATCTCGTGGTTAAGAAATTCTGTTCTCATTTTTTTTTCCTTAAAAGCCCCTTGTACATTACATATGGACAGTATGATTTAGCATTAGCCCATTTAAAAATACTTGGAAATATATAAATATTCATATGAATTTCTGCTTTTGGTGTAGAGTGTTTGACGTTGACATTGAAATGTCTTTTAATTCTGCTCTTTGGCGGTTGTACTGTAGGAGAGTATGCTGTGTGGTTTTGAATCCAGCAGGGGGCGCTAGCTCCTTTGTTGGAATAAGTTTTTTTGTAATTGCGGCATGTTACATAACCCGAAACTATATAGATATGATATTAAAAGACGATACCTCTCCCTTAGTGATACGGTGGTAAGAAATCACATTAGAGAAATGACTTAGCTTTCTTTAATGACGATTTACACGGCATAACAGACAAGGAAGCCATGGCAAGACCTTGTATAGAGTGTGCCATTTTCATCGCTACACTGAAAGGATTTTCAGGATCGAATGACATTATCTCCCACCCACCCGTCGGCTTCAAAGGTGTGCCGGGCAATGTTCCAAGACTTTATTATACTCTTTCTCCATGTGCAGGCCCCCACTTAGGTTAATCATGCCATTCCAAACAAGGAAAAGAAGATCCAATGTCATGCTGACTCTGACACACAGAAATAGTACAATGCCCATTTCGCAGTTTGTCTTTAACTTGTCTTGTCTTAAAAAGCTTACCTAGAAGTTCTTATATGGTGAACTCCTGTGTGCTAAATCTGACCTTGTGTTAGCTATACATGTGAGCAGATTTATAAAATAGTTTTTGTACTTAGCACAGTGACATATTAAACTTATATAGTTATCACAGGTTTATCTTCACTGATGCTGGTAGCCATTGTGAAATCCAGCATGTCTTCCTGGCACCCTCATGTAGGTTCACTGGAGGCGGTCTCTTTTCTCAGCTACCCTCCGATGCCACCAATGCCACTTCTATTATCAACTGCTCCTTCCATGCAGGGCCCATTTTTTGATGCCTCCCCTGCTTGCACATTCACATCTCCAACTATGCCATGGGGTCAATAACAATACATTCTGCATACAGTTTCCCCATTCCCATTAGCCAATCTAAGGCAAGATGGAACCTCCCTAACACATGCCCAAGCTAATGAGTTTAAATGGAGGAGCACTTAAACACATACAGACACACACCCTTGTATGGCTTCCTAAGATGGATTCAACCCATCTGAAGGTCCCACCAGAATTTTCATCTCACATAAGCCACTGTCTTCTACACTGATACCGGTAAGGATGATAATGCAAAGCAGGTCCCATTTTGGCTGTCTTTCCTCATTTTCTTTTCTTAGTCCACCTGTCTCACTCAGTTTTGGAGGCTCTAACACAAGATTAAAATAAACATTCATTGTCAAGGAATAAGTGAGTATAAGGGAGAGAAAATAAAGGAGAAAGATTAGCTTTTATTGTAATTTGCAAAGAGGTAAGTAGCAACCTTAAAGACCAATGGTTTGTGTGAATTATATTATTTATAAAATGCTCTGTATAGTTGTGTGGCCTATAATGTCCTCTATAATCAATTGCATGCAGCATATAAACTCAGTGAAGCAGTTTCTTTATGTATAGCTAAACGCTGCGGTGACAGATCCTGCAGTGATATTCTAGGTTTACAAAAATGATTCAGAGAAAAATGAGAAACAGCAAATTGTGAAGTGCAATGCAAACCAGCCACGGCAGGGATAAAAACAATTTATACTGTAGAGGGGCCTTCAGATGAGAATGAGATTCCTGTAGTTACAAGGCACAACTCATGTAAAAATAATGTTTTTGTCAGACTTAAAAATCAATGAAAAGTCACTAAATTGATTTCTGGAGCAATGTGTCACTGCTAACTCTTACCCCACGGGCAAATCCACGTTTGATTTCCCAATTAAAAAGTAATCAGTTTTAGTTTGAAGAAGCAGGTTAAATAAATAAATACAATTTAGTGCTAGTGTAGAAGAAGAATTAGACATGAGACACAGGCAAATTAACATGTTATTTTTCCCACAGGGTGCTGCTAGTGTAAAAATACTAAACTGTAAATGTCTCGAAGCACATTGGTGTGTGGCAAAGCACAATAGAGGCCTATATGGCATTTTCCTTTTCTAAAGTAGTACACCGGTGAAAGAAGAAGCAAGAGTTTTATGGAATAAAAAGAAGCTTTTTTTTTTTTTTTCTTGACGATAATAGAGTAATTTCTTGAGGTTACGGTTACCTTTTTATGAGATGATACTGTAAATGATCAGAAGGTAGCAAGTGAATTTAAAACAGTGTAACAAAAATTGATTTGTTGCTGTTGCCCCTACACAGTTAATCAATAAATCAAATCCTGAATGAGTTTCAGATATCTGAAAAGCTGAACTCAATTTTAAGGTATCTGAAATCCGTTATGAAATATTACCAAATGTTCATTTGACTTGCCATAATGCAAGACTGCCTCCTTCATCAATCTACTTAGAGGCGGGGCAGCAGTAGACAGCAGTGTACAGTGACTGCCCTTTCTTACCAAGCGTTCCACATGCACACAGTGTTTGACCAGATGAATCAGGACACCCTGTTCAACATTTTTGCCACGAACACCAATGTGTGATGATCAGCAACTGCACATGGTTTGTTGATTGATAGTTGTATCAGTTTTTATATCAATAACAAAATCAAATAGTTGAAAGTCATCCTTTTTAATGTTATGATAAATAAGACAGCAAACCTTATTACACAGAATATGCAATATTCCATAGAAAGGAATTCTGTGAGGAAGCGGTAAAAAGATATGATCAGAGTGGTACATAAGATATTTATCTTGACTTTCAGGCAGCGTTTTGATAAGGTGCCACATGAGAGGTTGGGCATCAAATTAAAAGAAGTGGGAGTTTAGGGTGATGTTTTTTAGATGGGTACAGAATTGGCTCAGACACAGGAAGCAGAGGGTGATGGTGTTAGGAACCTAATCAGAACTTGCCGATGTTAAGAGTGGTGTTCCACAGGGGTCAGTGCTAGGGCAGCTGCTATTTTTAATATTTATAAATGATTTGGATAGAAATATAAATAGCTGCCCTCTTTATACTACTCTTTTGTTTTTTCATTAAAAAAGATGCTTGTTTCCTAGTCTTCTATTTAAAATGTATAAATCCATTGAATTGGGCGGCATGGTGGTGCAGTGGGTGGCGCTGCTGCCTCGCAGTTAGGAGACCCGGGTTCACTTCCCGGGTCCTCCCTGCGTGGAGTTTGCATGTTCTCCCTGTGTCTGCGTGGGTTTCCTCCAGGTGCTCCAGTTTCCTCCCACAGTCCAAAGACATGCAGGTTAGGTGCATTGGCAATTCTAAATTGTGATTAGTGTGTGGGTGTGCGCTGTGGGCGGGCGCCCTGCCTGGGGTTTGTTTCCTGCCTTGCGCCCTGTGTTGGTTGGGATTGGCTCCAGCAGACCCCCGTGACCCTGTAGTTAGGATATAGCGGGTTGGATAATGGATGGATGGATGAAATCCATTGAATTTGCTATTTTACACCAAAAGAAGTCTTTTAGTCTAAATATATTTTTGTCATGTTTTTAAATATTATGTTAATGTATATTTGTTATGTTTTCTAAAAATGTTACTGGACTAAGTGAAAATACAAATTGCACATACAGTATATCTGCAATGATCATAAAATATCTAAATAATATTTAAATAATATGGGATTGATTACTGTGTAAGGGTTCTTGAAGAGCAATTACTGTATTGTACCCATGGCAGAAGATTTTTGAATATTTGTTGTACAATGAAATATGACATAAAAGACTAAAAGCCACCTGTGTGCCACTGCTATACTCATGCATTAGTAAAGATTGTTTTCATCTGCCAGTAAAAGTAAAAATTTGATTTCACATAACTTGAGGGCGAGCACAAATGTATTTAGGTGTATAATTTTCACAGGAGGAATGTCATTCCCAATTTTTGACATGGTACCTTTTGTGTCCCAAACACACTAAAAACCAGAGAGCCTCCCAAGCTCCATACCATTAAAAAAGACACAAGAAAAAGAAATACATTTCTGTCCATTTCCACTCAGAAATTTTAAGAGACTGCTTCCCAAACTATCCAAGAATAATTTGACAGTGACCCTCAGCAGCCATCACACAGCTGACATGTAAGACATGTATTGACTGCATGCTTAGTTATCGCTACAGGCAAAAAAAAAAAAACAAGCAAACACAGAAGTCTTGTGTCAGAAGTATGTGTTGGTAACTTTTTAAATAAAAACATATTGATATTTAATATGCATGTTAGTTGTTCATTTTGGTTGACTGATGTCCTTTTCCATTCTGAAAGTAATGTATCAATAATTTTCATACTACAGTATATTAGCTAAATTGTATCTAATAGTATTCAAATAATATGCAAATGAGCTGACCATGCAAACATCTTTAACATTTCAGTTTCCCAGCAGCTGCATTAAGAGGCATTTATTATAAAATACCATATATATTAGCACAAAAGTCTGTATTACCAGGTAATTTGCTATTGTTCATAATTACCTAAATAATAGTTTTGGTCTGTGGTTATTTCATCCATTGTGAATGCTCTTCTGTGATTTTCTTTTTAAACTAAAAATGAATTAATTCAGTTGCATGAATTGCGTGAAATCCTTTTGTGTCCACATGGAGTGGAATAACCAGCCCCTCTAACTTGGCTTGATGTGAATGAGCATGGGTGGGGATGTGACTGAAGCTGCCATTGACTGATGCCCTGTTTAGGGCTGCTTCTCACCTTCTGTCCATGGGTAGAATAAGTGGGTTAGAACATGTGTGAATGGAGTGATGGATAGCATGCCCGATAGACAGATAGATAGATAGATAGATAGATAGATAGATAGATAGATAGATAGA
>JANRMT010062812.1:6592787-6608503 GCA_026402145.1 Polypterus bichir lapradei
CTATCTATCTATCTATCTATCTATCTATCTATCTATCTATCTATCTAAGCTCCTTCAAAGTTTGTTTTCTATCTCCACATGGCTAATTATGCATGCATGGAGCAGGCACCTCCTTCTCTTATACTGACGAGAAACTCGAACATTGACCTGCTCATTTGGCAACAAGCAGACATAACTTATTATTTATACCATTTATGCTTCTTAAAATAAAATTTTGAGATCCTGCATTAATTACTTATCTGTTCTACCACTGACAAAGAGTCTGTAATGCAAATGAGCAGCATTAAATATCTGGGGGCCAGTCCCATCCAATGTTGGCTGCTACTGCTCTGGGGGCTGCTGCACAGGCCTCAGAAAGCATTATGGGGCACTGGGGAAAAAAAACGTCTCCTAAACTGGCTGAATTAGCCATAAATAATTCAGTGAACAAGGACGACCATGAATGCAGCAAATTCGCTGTGAATAACACTTTGCTGAAATTTGCTGATTTATTATCAAGATTCAAAAAAAGACTGAAAAAAACAGCAAGGAAAACACAAAGAGCAAAAACAGGTTTTGCCTCACCTATTGTCTAACCAAACAAATCTAAACTGCTAAACAGAAACAGCACCTTAAAGAAAAAAGCAAGGGGCTGAATCCAGGGAATCCAAACAAACAAGAATGGCAAAACTAAAAAACAATCAGAAATCCAAAAACATATGGTGTAGTTTCAGAACAAACTGAAGTTTCTCTTTTTGTACAGCTGTGGCATTTCCCTAAGTACATCATCAGGTGACACAACTTCCCTGGGCTCCACATGCAGCTCGTAAGACAGACAAAGAAAACTAAAACATCAAAACTTATCTATACTAATAAAAGGCAAAGCCCTCACTCACTCACTCACTGACTCATCACTAATTCTCCAACTTCCCGTGTAGGTAGAAGGCTGAAATTTGGCAGGCTCATTCCTTACAGCTTACTTACAAAAGTTAAGCAGGTTTCATTTCGAAATTCTACATGTAACGGTCATAACGGTCGATAACGGTCGACAACGTCCGCCATGTTGAACTTTCTTATTTATGGCCCCATCTTCACGAAATTTGGTAGGCGGCTTCCCTGCGCTAACCGAAACCGATGTACTTACTTATTTCGATGGTATGACGCCACTGTCGGCCGCCATATTGAACTTTCCAACGTCACCAATTTTCCAACTTCCCGTGTAGGTAGAAGAATGACCCCGTCTTCACGAAATTTGGTAGGTGGCTTCCCTGCGCTAACCAAAACCGATGTACGTACTTATTTCGGTGGTATGACACCACTGTCGGCCGCCATATTGAATTTTCCAAACGTTACAAATTCTCCAACTTCCCGTCTAGGTAGAAGGCTGAAATTTGGCAGGCCCATTCCTTACAGCTTACTTACAAAAGTTAAGCAGGTTTCATTTAGAAATTCTACGCGTAATGGTCATAACGGTCAACGACGTCCGCCATATTGAACTTTCTTATTCATGGCCCCATCTTCACGAAATTTGGTAGGTGGCTTCCCTGAGCTAACCGAAACCAATGTACATACTTATTTCAGTGGTATGACGCCACTGTCAGCCGCCATATTGAACTTTCCAACGTCACTAATTCTCCAACTTCCCGTGTAGGTAGAAGGCTGAAATTTGGCAAGCTCATTCCTTACAGCTTACTTACAAAAGTTAAGCAGGTTTCATTTCGAAATTCTACGCGTAATGGTCATAATGGTCAACAACGTCCGCCATGTTGAACTTTCTTATTTATGGCTCGATCTTCTCGAAATTTTATAGGCGGCTTCCCTGCACTAACCGAAACCAATGTACGTACTTATTTCGGTGGTATGATGCCACTGTCGGCCACCATATTGAACTTTTCAACAGTCTTTGTTACTTATGGGCCCATCTTCAAGAAATTTGGTACATGGGTTCCCAACGCTAACTGAATCCTACTTACGTACATATATACGTCCATAGCCTGCAGCTCAGTCACTGTGTGAGGTGGCGTTGGGTCCCCCATCCCAACGCCTCCCACGTTGTTGGCTGCCTGCCTATATAAGACCGTCCGTCGCTCCGGTCTCTACATTCCCTTCCTTGCTTCGCCACGGGATTCACGTCTCCCTACTGATAACTACAGCCTTTTTGTTTAATCCACGGCTTCTCCGCTGTTTTATTGTTTGTTTATTACAATTATAGTTATTGTATAGGTATTTTAGACTTACTTTACATTGCTCAGGTACCCATTTCCTTTATCATTCCAACCCCCATTACCATGTCTATCGAGGTGATCACTATCGATCAAAGAACTGTCACTTACTGAGTGGTTTCCATGCCCGGAGATGGCACCTACCTTTTCCATTCTCTTTGTTACATATTGCACGGCCAGATCAGGCTCACTCTTGATATCTGGAGGATCATTGTGTCTTATGTATTGAATGACTGGGACAGGTTCAAGGTGTGGACTGATGACGGTACAGGAGATAATTATACTACACAGGAGCACTATAAGAGTGAAATGCTTAAGCCCTTCACCTATGGTTCTGCATGTGAGTTGATGGCTGCCGCTGAATTGTTCGGTTGTCGCTTTCAAGTGTACCGAAATGGCCAAATATTTTACACCTTTCGACAACCGCCAATGCCTCTTAAACATCTTAGATTCACAGGTGACGATTTCAGTAGTGGACACTTTGATGTTTATGAGTGTTTAAACTCTCAAAAGCTGGATGTGATTTTATTGATGAAACCGGTTGTGTGCTTACAATGCTTGACAGATGCCGAATGTCACTTCAACACAACAAATCCTGCAAATACTGTCGTAATTGAAACAAACCATGAAACTCAAACCGATTATGACAGCAGCAATCCAAGCTGTGAGATTTGAGACAAGATTACTGTTCACATGGCCAACTGTAAGTTACATGCTCAAGAGTAAGCTCAGCGCACAGCTTGGTCATGTTACAACCGGAGGGCCGAACTGACAACATGGTTTACAAAGAGATCCTTAACAAATAATTATTGGCATATTTTCCCTCAGTTTAAAAAGGTTAAATTTTCTTCTTAATAAAAATTTTAAGGCAGTACTTTGCCGCTGCGAAGCACGGGTATTTTGCTAGTCATAATCTAAAATTGAAAAGTAATTGATGAACCCCACCATTTTAAGCAGATAAAATCCATGCAGAACTAAACCTCAAGCATTATTAATAATATATTATGAATAAGTGCATTTAAAAAACAACAAATAGATTGAATAAACAAAACATAAACTTAAAGGATATGGTGGTATTTTTTAAATTTATAAAAAAAATGCTTCACTTTATAGCACAACTTTATTTACCAAATTAATGTATACCCTGATTGTGAAGAATGAAATTTGACTTGAAAAATAACAAACTTGGGTGGCATAGTGGCGCAGTGGGTAGTGGTGTAGCCTCGCAGTTAGGAGACCCGGGTTCACTTCAGTTTGCATGTTCTCCCCGTGTCTGTGTGGGGTACTCCGGTTTCCTCCCACAGTCCAAAGACATGCAGGTTGGCGATCCTAAATAGTCCCTAGTGTATGCTTGGTGTGTGTGTGCGCCCTGCAGTGGGCTGGCACCCTGCCCGGGGTTTGTTTCCTGCATTGCGCCCTGTGTTGACTGGGATTGGCTCCAGCAGACCTCCGTGACCCTGTAATTAGGATATAGCAGGTTGGATAATGGATGGATGGATGGAATACCAAACTTATCAAATAACCCAGGGCACCAACCTAATGTTGTTTTAAAAGTTCCTGCGTTTTCTCTTCCCATACATCCTTTATTCCTGGGTACCCACAACTAGACATGTGAAAAATTGTAAAATTAGAAATATTAGCTCTTTTTAGCTCTGATATAAGCTGCCACTTTCTAGTTTGCCAGACTCATCTGAGGAATGTGCCTAGAAGGTGTATACTTTGCACCTTATATAAACACTACATGAACTCCAAAAGGAGAAGTAGGCACAAAAATGAATTTTCCCATAAATACAGTAAAGGTTATTTGTGGAACAAACCCCAAAGGGAATGCTGGATCACAGAGGTTTGCCACTCTTAGTCAGACATTGTGTAAATGTCTTAAATTAAACATTCAATTGAGGGATGACATGGGAGAAGCCCCTTGGTGGGGCTATGGTGGGATCTGTGTACAGGAGGGACCTTATTTAGTTTAGAATTACATCGGGTAAAATGCAGTTGTGTTGCCTCCAAAATAATAGCACAAAAAGTTCCACGTTTCCTTTCTTTTCACAAGTAATTTATCAGACCAAACACAGAAGGCATACAACAAACCATCTGCTAATGTGCTGCCATTAGCTTCTCTCTCATTAACATTCTAGCCTGTCCAGACCCTTAGAGCCCACAGTATAAATCAGAGTCAACCTCTTAATTGCATCTCACCCCATTTCTTAATAACATGTCTGTATGTCTCAGTCAGCTGCCCAGCTGGCAGGATTCCAGGATGACTAAGATTCTTTTTCATGGCAAAGCTGTTAAGACAACTCAAGCACATGATAATGGAAGCTTGTTTGTTTGTGTGTATTTTTACAATTCAAAATAAAAATGGCAGCTGGAAGCCTATGGAGCAACACTGTGCCTTAATAGGTATTCAGTGGTTGCCCGTTGTTATGGTTTAGCCAAGATTATATTCTTAGCTCATGTAAATTGTTGTTTTATGTATTACTAGCTGTGTCGCCTGTTAAAGATAAGTAATAGAATACATTTTAAAAAAAGTTGATATTTGTAATCTTTTGCCTTACATGCATCCTCAGCATTCCTCCTGTGCCTTTCTTCAGTATCTTCGTGTGTCTCAACCCGTCTTGACTGGTGTGTCCTCCTCTAATTACATTTCAGTAAAGCCTTCTTCTCAGACTCTGCCATTCTGAGGCAAGTTTCTCATCTCCTGTCTGCTCTCATCAGTGGTAGATCGCAGATTGATATTCTTGCAAATACTTGCCATCTTTGATGGCAAATCTCAGCATTCCTACCTATGGCGTTCCTCAGAATTGTCAAGTGTGTCAGTCTCTCTTGCCCATCACTTCCAGTTTTGATCACATTTGACTGAGCAACCGAAACAAAACTGACCAATCAGAACAAACTTAAATTAACCAATTGGATAGCCCAGAGGGACCAGATGCACGCACAGACACACACCCAATAAACCTTTACTAAATACAGGTAGTAGATTTTTCTATTTTCTTACATCTTATGTTATTATTCATGTTTTTAGTCATAATGCGCTAAACATTAGTTTATTTATTATATGTTTAGTTATGTGCCCTGCCCTCTTACAATAGTCTTTCAGTGAGTGAGTCCACCATGACGTGCAGCTGGAGCATGGCCCTCTGCCTCTTAAAGTCCAGGCAGAGAGTCAGTTTACCAGATAGGCATTGATTTTGAAGAGTTGTAAGTACTGAATGTTCTGGCTTCATTGATCTTGTGCTCTGCTTTTGTGCGTTTTTGCTTACAGTTTATGTATTGGGACTTGTTTGTCCTGAATTGCCTTTTCGGCTTAGCCTTTCTTGACTATATTTATTTTTCTGCCTTTCCTCTTTTCTTGTTCTGATTTTATTTTTAGAAATAAGCTCTTCATTTATAAAGACTTTTTAGTTTCCTTTTCTTTTTAAGCCAGAGGTTATTGGTTTTCTCTGTCTTAAAGGACATTTTTGAACATTAAAAACTGTTATAAAACTTTTGGGGCTGTTAAATGTGGGATCTGCCTGTTGAGTATGGGATTTGGCTGCCTGAGGTGTTGCACGATTTTGAGTTCCAGACCTGGTGAATACTGGTGTACTTTTGAAAATTTTGAGGTCTGCACCCCTTTTCGCTGTTTTACCTATGTCAGGGATGCCAGGGGCAACGACCCGGCCGGGACGCCGTGAGAAACCGGATGTGGGCCGCCTTCCTGGTTGCTTTGAGGGCCACGGATTAAGGGCACCCTACAGGGGCCCGTGGTCACCGCCAGGAGGCGCCCCAATGCCTTGGGGACCTGTTCCCTCAGCACTTCCGCCACACCAGGAAGTGCTGGGGGGAAGATTTAGAAGGGCACCCGGAGAGCTGCCGGGAGAACAGCCGGCACTTCCGCCACGCTGGGGCGTGGCCAACGAGGTAATGCCGGGAGCCACCTGGAGCTCGTCTGGGAGAGGATAAAAGGGGCCGTCTCCCTTCATTCAAGGCTAGAGTCGGGTGGAAGAGGACGAGGCACGAGAGAGGAGTGGAAGCGGCCCGAGAAGAAGGCATTTGTGGCCAGGACTGTGTTGGGGTTTGTGCACTGATTGTGGACTGGGTCTGGGTGACCATTATTGTAAATATTGTATATATTAAAACGTGTGGTGGTGAAATCCAACATGTCCGCCTGTCTGTGTCTGGGTTGGCTCCACACCTGTGAAGAAATACCCCTCTCAGGGGAGCAATGGGGCATTTGTCTAAGGAAAGGGCAGCAGAATTTTATTTTACCACTTTACTACTGTATATTCGTTTGTACTAAAATTACATCAATCAAACAAATATCACATTTAAAAGATTCACCTGCTAGCTGAACACAAGCTTACTAGAGTATTGTTGATCGGTGAATTTTACTGTCAGTGAATATGCTGAATTTGCTGGTGACCTTGTTCACTGAATATTTTTCTGGATATTTGCTGTGCCACCAGCTTAGATGGACAGTTTTTTACTAGCGCACAATGGTGCTTTAAGAAACCAGCGTGACATCACAGAGCTTTATCAGTCATGAACAGAACTTTCATGCATACATATTGTAAGACCATCGATCTGCTCCATGTATGTGCAATGTCATGACCCCATCAGTACTGCAGCCACTATATATACAACACAGATCTTTATGCTCTGACAGCACAGTGCCGCATGGCTAATTTGTATGCAAGAAGTTAAAACAAGACTTAAAGGAGCCCTCCCTCTCCAAAAGAAAGCATATGGTTAATAAAAGTAGCAAAGGCGAAAACCAGAGAATAAAGATTGAAGCCAAAAAACAATAATACTAAACCAAAATCAAAGTACAGGACAAAAGTCCCAAAATTTCACAAAAAAAGACATGTAGTTCACAAATAAATTCAATCTCGAATGAACTAGATCTGCAAGCGGTGACCTTTATATATTTGCACTAATGATGACATCACAAACTCCCAAAGCATTTTGGGATGTGTTACTATGATAACGAAAGCTGCATCTGTACAGATACATGGGGAAACAAAAAAGACATTCCAGCTACGCTCAGAGCCACAGATTCAAGCAAGGAAATGAGCTGATCCCACATTGACGTTTTGTGGCGAAAAAATGTAGTATCTGATATAAAATGACGGTTTCCCCCAAATTATTATGTTTTTTTTTTTTGTCGCTGTTTTTTTTTTTTTATTTACAACTCTAGGCATGACACTGGTTTTTAAATATACCCCAAAAATGTAAAAGTGTATCCCCAGCAACAGAGGCCTGGTGGTGCAGTGCATATTGCTGTGTCAGTATGGGGTGACCTCTGAGAAATGACCAAAGATGTACAAATTAACCTGACTGATCTCTCTGTACCTGTATGTGAGAGTGAGCCGTGAGATGGATTGTCAGGATTATTTCTTGTCTTCCACACAATGTCATCAAGATAGGCTATGGTCCCCAACAACCCTGAACAGGATTAAGTGGTGTATCATATGAGATGGATAGGTATCCCATCCTGGATAGATGATGGTTCCTTGCCCCGGAGGGAGACCATAGCGGTAGGGCAGAGATGAACTGACATCCCATCCATGATGAGTCTTGGTTCTTTACAGGAATGGGAGTCCATAGCAGAATGTCGAAGATGTAATGGCATACCGACTGGGATGTGTGCTAGTTCCTTACCAGGATGGGACACCTGCTTGGAAGAACAGAAGGTATCTGCACACTGGGATTATGTGTTACCTGTGCACACATTGTTGGCAGCATCCCACGGGGCAGGTTGGGAATTGTATTCTCGTGGCTTAGCCCTGTGAGGGTTACTGGAGGTCGCCTGGGTGAGCTATCAGGGAACCTTGTCCCTTCTTTCAGGGACTTCTGCATGACCCAGAAGTACTTCCAACGCACAGTGCAGTGGCACCAGAAGGTGTCATATGTCCATCATAAAAGGAGTGAGTCTTCTCCTATAAAGGAGTCAGAGTCGGGAGGAGAGTGGATGAGACTATGTGGGTGGTGTAGAAGGAGAGAAGAAAGCATATTTTGTATTATACTATTGTGGAATAGGATCTGAAGATCTGTGAAGGTACTGTCAACTAATAACATCTTGTGATGGAACCCAGGACTGTGCCATGTAGTTGTGTCTCGAGGTTTAGGGGTTAAGTGGTGCCATCTACTGGTCACAGAGGGTATTTTGACCACTGCTGCAGGGGGCAGCCTTTCAGAAACTCCCTCTTAAACAGTTTTTCAATGGTTTTTCAATACCCCTTTGCAGGAACAGCTGCCGGCTTGCTGGCTTGCCACATGACATGCTCCTCACGTGGGGCTACGAACATTTAATAGATTGAGCCGCAGCTATCCTGAGGTCTCTCACTCTTCTGTCTCTCCTCTGCCAGACTCCCTCCACTCCGGCCGCTGCTACCAGCCCACTGGATCCACTTGACAAAGAAGATTTTGTGTTCTTTTGAGCAGGAGTCAGGGCCGATGCGTCAAGTTTGACAGCTTTTCCTTGTGAGGTCGGATCACGTCTGTAAGAGACTTGTGTTTATAACTGTCAGAACAGGAATAAAGTTTCTACTCCTTGGAAAACCTGCTGAATTCTCATGTGCAACTTTGTGTCCCAAGCTTGACAGTATGAATTAATGTAATATGAACATAAGTAAGGCTTCTGAACTTTTTCCATTTCAAATCTGTGCATCAGGAAGAGAACATGTTTAGTTTGTAGATATTTTTAATGCATTCATGGCCATATTTAAAGATGCCTTGAGTAATGAAATACCAGCCTATGTAGATTAACTTATTTGTTTCCATTATAATAGCAAAAAGAAATATGTTTCGTTGAGCAGGAGGGTGAAATTTATTTTTGATATAATATGATATGGTATTGTCTTAATGGGATCTTATTATTTTTCATAACTTAATATATTTTGTAGCTGCATTTACCCAAAATTACCAAAGTTCTGCAGCTTCAGCATGCTTCATGGGGTTCTGGCAAAAGCTTGATGCATTGAAATGATTCCACAGACAAAATATCTTAGTAAAAACTCAAAGTAAAACAGTTCACAAAAAACAGAGAAAAGATTGACATTGCAAAGAAACAGAAAGCTCTGTTTAAAGCTTTAAGTCTTGTTTCATTTCTTTAAGTTTGCTTATACAGCTGCACCAGTCAGAAAACTGTATTCTTATCCCATTTTTATGCTGTAAACGGGTCTTTCGGCCCCTGCTAGCACTTGCACCTGTTCTTAACAACAACTAAAACTGACTCAAATCTCAAATATAGAAAGGAGGTTCTATCTCATATTAACTTACAGGAGATAAAAGACTATACCGTTGTCTACAGCTATGAAAGGAAATGATGTTCTCTTCAAATTAAGCAAACACTAATATGAGTTTAACTTAAAGCATTGACTTTCTAAGACTGGCTCTTATGTAATATAAAGCAAGTTTATTTTTCATAATTTAAAAATGTGATGATATTTGGAGTACCTGCCATCAGTCTGAGTTTACTGAGGGAATTATAGCTGAAGGAAAAAAAATAGGTAGCAAGCGTCTTAGCCTGAGATTTTTCCTTACATTTTGTTTCATTCTTCTAATATTATATGAGCAATGACGCAGCTTCTTTTGGTAGAATAAACTGCATCGATTAAATACTTTAAAGAGGCAACTGTTAAAGGGAATTACATATTCAGCAACACCTGTTTTTAGATATTGATTTTCTGGGACATTATACCGGCTGTCTTAATCTTTCTTGGGCTTTAGGTGTGCTCTGCACAACCCCACGGGACAAGTAATATTTTTAGGTTAAGAGGTTTTATTAATCTTATGCTGCTGACAAGCAACAAGCCAGCACTGAAGAAATTTTACAGACATCATGACCCATCCTAACGTTATCCTATTCCAAGAGCGACAAAAAAATACCGCATATGTGTAGAGATAACACAAATAACTGTGAATTGATTTTTGCTTAGGAATTTGTGACAGATCATCTTATTTTTAATTCTAAAAGTTATTTTAATGCTATTTTCCCTACATTATATTATTTTAATACAGTTTTTATTTGATATCCACACTAGCTAACAGGCAAAGCTTTAAAGAAAATCAATAAGGAAAAAATACAGTGATGGATGACTGAACTAACTGTGTTTCATTAGCTTTATAGACTTGTTGCCTGTCTTGGAAAAAAAAGAGAGAGAGAAAGAAAAAAGCTCCCTCCAGAGACATAATATTCAATTCATTTTCCATGAAAATCCCCTCTGTGAAGATATGTATAGTAAGACTTTTCTCCAACCTGTGGATATGTGGCCCACTGTAATTCTCATGACGGTGACATTGATTTTTACAATTTTTTCTTTTTAGTGCCATTCAAAGATATGTTATTAGAGGTCCTTTGTCCTGGCGCACCAGGAATCGGCTGGTCCAAGACCTCCCATGTCCTCTCTTCATCGTAATCCTAAATCTGAAGCACAGCAAGCGTTTGTTCTGCAAGTGTGAGCAGTTGACATACTCGTTGTACAAAGAGCTCGGCATCTGAAGGCAGTGAGTCTGAAATACGATATGGACTTTAAATGTCTGCGTATGTGTAGGCTGCTTCTTTAAAGTGTTTGTAGCCCTTTATTGCTGTAAAATATTTATAAGACAGAGGTGTGGCAGAACAGTGGTTAGCAGCGACAAAGATGTGCATTACCAGAGTACCTGAGAGCAATTCGGTATGAGGATGGGTGATGCCAATCCTCATGGCCCTCAGCCTGAGGGAGACCTCCTTTAGCTCCATTAGCTAAGATTCTTGTTTCTTTCCTCTGACACAAGGATACAGTAAATGGAAGGACATGAATTTGGAGCTTGGATTGGGAGAGTGCATGCTATATTATGTTGTATGTTCTCCTTCTGTGCACATGGCTTTCTTCTGGGAATTCCACTTCTCTCCCACATCCCAGCAACATTTTGACTATGAACTGAGTGAGTACGTTTGTGTAATGGGGATCATTTATAGCACTGGTAACACTTTAGTTTAGGTACTGCAAAAATGCATCTATTTCTCATTTACTTTTATGTAACAAGACCTTCACATGCACTTTTTTGGGTCATAACACTTACAAAACATTGATAAAGTGCTTATTCATCTCTGCTATGTGGTCTACTAACAAACCTTCACTTTGGTGAGGCCTGAGGTGGCTTAACTGATACACACTTCCATTGATTTAAAACCTGTGACTCCTTCATATGAACGAGTCATATTGCTATCATGTCAAGATGACACACTGTACAGAGATTAATAACCGATCTACTGATGTTTTACAAGTTTTATGAAGACCAGAAAAAGGGTTTGTTATGGTCTTATTACATACGAGTAAATGAGTACCGTATATACCCACAGATAAATTCTCTCGCAGATAAGGTGGGACTTTATTTTACAGTATAATTTCTGGTATTTTAAATTGTCGGTCACATAAGTCGAATGCGGAAAACTCATGCTATTGGTACAAGGGATTATGATATGCTAACGGCCACCTGAGAAAATAACCATGGAGCACACTGCCTTTTTTTTCTATGTGGGTGCGGCAATGCGCTGTATCAGCGGGTGCTCCTACCTGAACTATTCCGAACCAACGTTTGCACTGATTTGTGTTTTTTGCATCTCACACCTGCATACAAATTTATCATAAGGGCATCCTTTATCTACGATGGAATGTTCAATTAGAAGAAAATATGAAGCTGATTTTAAATTAAACGTTGTTGAAGTAGTGAAAGAAATTGGTAACTGCGCTGCTGCAAAATAAATTTGATGCGTCTGAGAAACTGATGAGAGATTGGAGGAGGCAAGAAGATGTAAAAAAAAAAAAATAATAATAATTGTTGCATTTTTGAATGGGCTTATAAGTAGGGGTCTGATTTTATGATCGATTTTTCGGGTTTCAAGACCCCACTTATACGTGAACATATGCGGTAACAGAAAAGCGTTACCATAACTACAAATTAACAAGAACAACAACAACATTTATTTGTATAGCACGTTTTGTTACAAATGATGTAGCTCAAAGTGCTTAAAAGGAAAAAAAATATAAAAATTAGGCATTAACAAAGAATAAAGTAAGGTCCGATGGCCAGGAGGACAGAAAAAAACAAAAAAAAAAATCTCCAGACGGCTGGGGAAAAAAAAATCTTCAGGGGGTCCAAGGCCATGAGACCACCCAACTCCCACTGGGTATTCTACCTAACATCAATGATCTCAATCAGTCCTCATGGTTTTCAGGCTTCATGTGGAAGAATTAGATGATGATGGTCATGTGAACATTTGGGGCCTTTAATTCATCAATGTAGGAACATCATGGTGCTTTGATCAGGTGGTGGTGGTGCAGATCGCCACCACACAAAACCGGAAAAAGAACAGCAGAGAAAGTAGGGGTTAGTACGGATTTTGGAGCCATGGAAAAAAAAAAAGATAATTAAATGCATATACACAACATAAAACTTACACTAAAATGAAGATATGAGAAAGCCATGTTAAAATAATGGGTTTTTAGCAGTGTTTTAAAGTGCTCCACCGTATTAGCCTGACATATTCCTATTGGCAAGCTATTCAAGATTTTAGGTGCATAACAGCAGAAGGCCGCCTCACCGCTTCTTTTAAGTTTAGCTCTTGGAATTCTAAGCAGACACTCATTTGAAGATCTAAGGTTATGATTTGGAGTGTAAGGTGAGAGGCATTCTGAGATATAGGATGGAGCGAGATTATTTAAGGCTTTGTAAACCATTAGCAGTATTTTAAAGTCAATTCTGAATGGCACAGGTAACCAATGTAGTGAGATCAGAACTGGAGAGATGTGCTCAAATTTTCTTTTCTGAGTTAAGATTCTAGCAGTTGCATTCTGCGCTCATTGTAATCGATCATTGTGTTTTTTGGGTAGTCCTGAGAGGAGTGCGTTACAGTAATCTAGTCGACTAAAAACAAAAGCGTGAACTAAATTTTCAGCATCTTGCAAAGTTATAAGATATCTAAATTTTGCTGTCCTAGTAATCTGATTAATATGTGATTTAAAATTTAGTTCAGCGTCAATAATTACCTCTGTCATAACTTTCAAGCCTAATGGATCAAGTTTGTTTCTAATGCCTTCATTATATCCATTATTTCCAATCACTAAGATTGTAATGTTAGATTAATCAATAAGAAGTTAGTGGACTAATGTAAGTGTTAAGCCAATTAGGATTGCCAGCTTAAGGGAATGCAAGTGTGTGTGGTGAGTATTAGGTCGACTGACAACAAATGTCCAAGTGAATGGCAGACAACGTGCAGAGGTGTGGGTTACTGTTAGTTTAATCGACAAGGAGTTTGAACAAGTTCAGTTTCAATTCAACTCAGCTTATTTTTGTATAGTGTACTTCATTAAGTACAGGCACAGAGCACTTTGACATAATCAATACACATAACGATGCAGATTTGTTTAAACAGACCAGAAAACAAAGTAGTTTGAAACTGATTTAACATAAATGGAAACCAACAATATATGTCCATTAATTAATTGTTGAACCTATGGGCACTTAACTACAGAGGAGAGGAAAACAAAAACTCCAACTAGCAGAGTCCCTCAAGAAAATAAAACTCAGGGGGAAACGTGCAGGGGCAGTTATGACAGACAAAGGAAAAGTCAGAAACAGTCACAGTCCTTGAGACCTCGACCAACTGATCACCCACCCCTCCTGGGTGGTCTACAGCAGAGTCGGTGCCAAGCTGTCTAATCTTCTGACAAAATCTTTCCATTCAAGACCTCCAGTATTACAGATCTGGGAGTTTCATGAAATTAGGACATTAGAACATTCTAGACGAGAACAGGCCATTCAGCCCAACAAAGCTCGCCAGTCCTATCCACTTGTTTCCTCCAAGAAAACATCAAGTCAAGTTTTGAAAGTCCCTAACGTCTTACTGTCTACCACACTACTTGGTAGCTTATTCCAAGTGTCTATCGTTCTTTGTGTAAAGAAAAACTTCCTAATGTTTGTGCGAAATTTACCCTTAACAAGTTTCCAACTGTGTCCCCGTGTTCTTGATGAACTCATTTTAAAATACAAGTCTCGATCCACTGTACTAATTCCCTTCATAATTTTAAACACTTCAATCATGTCACCTCTTAATCTTCTTTTGCTTAAACTGTAAAGGCTCAGCTCTTTTAATCTTTCCTCATAATTCAACCCCTGTAGCCCTGGAATCAACCTAGTCGCTCTTCTCTGGACCTTTTCTAGTGCTGCTATGTCCTTTTTGTAGCCTGGAGACCAAAACTGCACACAGTACTCAAGATGAGGCCTAACCAGTGTATTATAAAGGTTGAGCATAACCTCCTTGGACTTGTACTCCACACATCAAGGCGCTATATATCCTAACATTCTGTTAGCCTTCTTAATGGCTTCTGAACACTGTTGGGAAGTTGATAGCTTAGAGTCCACTATGACTCCTAAATCCTTCTCATAAAGTGTGCTCTCGATTTTCCGACCGCCCATTGTGTATTCAAACCCAATATTTTTACTTCCTATGTGTAATACTTTACATTTACTGACATTAAATTTCACCTGCCACAAATCTGCCCAAGCCTGTATGCTATCCAAGTCCTTCTGTAATGATATAACGGATTCCAAATTATCTGCTAATCCACCTATTTTGGTATCATCTGCAAACTTAACCAGCTTGTTACTTGTATTCCTATCTAAATCATTTATATATATTAAAAATAGCAGCGGCCCTAGCACTGACCCCTGTGGAACACCACTCTTAACATCGGCCAGTTCTGATGAGGTTCCTCGCACCATCACCCTCAGGCTTTCATGGCCGAGAAGCTACACACAAACCTCAAATCACTGTGTGGAAGTGGTGTAAAGCATGCTGCCATTGGACCCTGAAGTAGTGGAAATGTGTTCTCTGAAGTGATGAATCACACTTCACAATCTGGCAGGCTGATGGATGGATGAATATGAGTTTAGTGGTTGCCTGGAGAATGCTACCTACAGGACTGCTAAGTGCCTACTGTAACGTTTGTTGGAGAAGGGGTAATGGTTTGGGGCTGTTTTTCAGAATTGGACTAGGCCCCGTGGTTCAGTAAAGGGTGCTGTTAATACTTCAGCATACAAGACATTTTAGACATTTGTTTGCTTCCAACTTTGTAGGGAACAGTTTGAGGAAGGCCAGTATTCTGTTCCAGCATGACTCTCTCCTAAGTGCAAAGTCAGGCCTCTAAAGACATGCACAGAGCCCTATTAATGAACATCATTGGGATGAATTGGAATGCTTATTGTGAGCCAGGTCTTCTTGTCCATAATCAGTACCAGACCTCACTTTAGGCTGAAACGACATAAATTCCCGCAGACACAATCCAAAATCTTTGGAAAGCTTTCCCAGAAGAGTTCAGACTATTATTGCTGCTGTGTGGTGCAACTCCATTGGTTTTACAATGGGATGTCCAACAGGCTCATATAATGTAATGGTCAAGTATCCAACAACTTTTTGCCATATAGTGTATATAGAAAGTATATAGTATATAGTATATATATATATATATATATATATATATATAT